>CM059203.1:6847145-7011496 GCA_030323885.1 Branchipolynoe longqiensis
AGGTAGCAGGAGGAGGAGGACAAGGCAAGTCTTCATAGGAGCAGGACCTACCTTCATTTTTTAGCTTTTAATTTTTTTAATTTAAAAAAAAATTTGGTTGTTATTAGGGTATAGAAGTTTCAGCTGTTTATTGTGAGGTCAGGTCAGGTCACGGCCTACATAGGTCAACACGCGTAAGGTGGGTTGATAGATGCCCGTAGAAATAGCACGATTACGTTTGTTTGTTTGTTTGTTGTTGTTTTACGTCCTAACAACATCTAAGGTCATATCAGGACGGGGTGGGAACCAGGTTAAATTGGGGTTAGATTTTTAATTAGTGGAGCTTGGCATTCACCAACATGAGGGGGTAGCTTTAGGTGGGGTGGGGGGGATATCATTTTTCATTTTCATTTGTTCTGTTTTTCGTTCCTTTTTTTAACAATCGCCCAATAGTTTTCATTCTCTGGATTAAGACGCTCCGTTTTGACGCCGAGGCTTTCATTTTCTATTTTTAGCTGAAACTGATTGGCACAATTTATCTTCTGATATACATATCATATGGATACATTCTAAGATTGTATATATATATATATGTGTGTGTATTTATAGTGCTTGCATATAATACACATAGTGCCAGTATTATATATGTCACATTTAAGATTTGTCTGTAAGGTCAATCTATGATATATATATTTTTTTATAATACCCATAATATATATATATATATCATAGATATCATATATATATATATATATATTATGGGTATTATAAATATATATATATATCATAGATTGACCTTACAGACAAATCTTAAATGTGACATATATATATATATTGTGACATGATATATATATATATATTATGGGTATTATAAATATATATATCATATATCATAGATTGACCTTACTGACAAATCTTAAATGTGACATATATATATTGTGACATGATATATATATATTATGGGTATTATAAATATATATATATATATTGTGACATGATATATATATATATATATATATATATATATTATGGGTATTATAAATATATATATATCATAGATTGACCTTACCGACAAATCCTAAATGTGACATATATATATATATATTGTGACATATGATATATATATATATATATTACTGGTATTATAATATATATATATCATAGATTGACCTTACCGACACATCTTAAATGTGACAGAACAAAAGATCCCACCAAGCAAACGATATTTTGCGCATATATATAGTAATACTAATAATATAACAAATTGGGTAACAAATAATAATAATAATAATAACAAATCAAAATAATCGAGTAACTATTAACTATTCCTCCGCACTTTTATATTCGTATAATGCTTATACTTCAAATAAATAGAAAGATTAATCAAATATATTTATTTAGCATTTTTATAGACCTATATATATATAAGCATATTATATAAATATATATGTACATATAAATTTAAAATTATGGAAATAATACAAAACACATATAGAAACATCAATTTATCTTACTAACCATATGCAGTTTTTGATAGTGGCAGGCACTGGAGTAGCGAATGAAACCTGCCACCACTGGCCCAACTGGAACTTGGAAGTGTTCGACTGGAATATGTGGAATGCAAAATTCTGGCACGCGTCTTACTCAGCGCAGTAGTATTCAAATGGATATGCATTCGGATAGCGAAAGCGGATATATATCACATTCATTGTTATTATTTATATTTGCATAATACATTACATAGTACATACATATCAGCATTTGAAATAAGAACTTGTCCACTTGTCCGGGACAAGTGAAAATTAAGACGGACAAGTGAAAATCACACCAGACTTGTCCAGTGGACAAGTGAAATATTTGGTTTATTTCTATCACTGTTTATGTGAGCTTTCGAAATAAGAGCTTGTCCGCTTGTCTGGAACAAGTGAAAATTCAGACGGATAAGTGAAAATCACACCAGACGTGTCTAGTGGACACGTGAACATTCTGCTTATTTCTATCACTGCATATTTAGTGCGGACAGGGTACAGGCAGGCGGTGAGGTGAGGAGAGCGGCTTGTTAGTATGGGAGAGGTGGGTCTGAGAGCTGCTCAGACTTTCACTGGGTCCTGGTAGGTAGGGAAGGTAGCCGGCTTGTCAAACTAAGAATTACTACTTTTCAGATGTGTGCACCTGGCATGGTTTTAGTCAGAGCTTCCTCTACAACATACAGTAACTCACCCCTGATTCGCCCTCTCTGAGGACCGGGCACGGTGGCATAATAGTTAGAGCGCGGGCCTCGCGTGCGGAAGGTCGGGAGTTCGGTTCCCGGCCGAGTCAAACCGATGACTCTCAAAATTGATACTTATCGCTTTCTAGCCTGTCGCTCAGCATTAATAGAACTGGTTAGCTCAGTGTCAGGGCAAGGACTGGTTAGCTCAGTGTCAGGGCAAGGAATGGTTAGCTCAGTGTCAGGATAATGTGACTGAGTGGGATATCACCACATAGGACTGGTTAGCACACCAGTAGCTAACACTAGCTAGTGGTGTGCTAACCACATGCCTGATTTCCCAGTGAGGCAGCACTATAACGTCGCCATGAGTGCGCACTGTCACAAGTCGGTACCCATGCTGATATGACCTTAGATGTTGCCAGCACGTAAAACTCCAACAGCCAACCATCCTCTCTGAGTTGTGCGTCCAGTTCATATACTTCTATATCTAGAACTGGTTCAATGACTGCAGCTTCAGATCCAGCCTGATCTATTCTAGACTTCACTGGAATTCGGTTTGGTGTTGGTTATGGTGGAGGTTGTGGTGTGTGTGGAGTATGGAGGAAGAGGTATGGGCAAGGTGAGATTGATTCACCTGGAAGTTAGAATAGAAATAGAATATAGAATGTGCTCGAGCTCATATATATATATATATATATATATATATGTATATATGTATATATGTATATATATATATATATATATATATATATATATATATATATGAGACTGTCTCAAAAGGTGCTAAGCAATATGGGACAAAACTTTGTCCATTGTAACGATCAACATACTATCTGCTTATGCATTTGCTCAGGATAAACTGATTTGTTTTTTACATGGTGTTTCATAATCCCAATAGAATACATATTGATTTGAAGCAAATGTCCTTGTGTTTTCAGTGTAACCGTTTCTGTGCTGTTTTGTGTCAATCGTTACAATGGACAAACAAAAGAAGAGTTATCACCTTTTGAGACAGGCATATATATATATCACTCGCACTAAATATATATATATAATATATATATATATATATATATATATATATATATATACATATATATATATATATCATATAATATATATACATATATATATATACTGCGAGTGTCGCGCGAAAGCCCCGAACATGGGGGGGGGGGAGTGAAGGATGCCGGTATCCCCCCACCCAGGAAGGGGGGGGGGGGGCAGGGGTTAGGAGCAGGACACTACAGACATTAGTACACGCGATAACAGTCTTATCACTATCCATATATATGTATATGCATATATGTGTCTGTCAGTTAAGACATACATGCATAGTTTAAGTGGAAGTAAGAAAATAAATTAGAATTAGTGGGTTTAAAAAGAATTCATGTTATGCTCAGAGCTGAACCCATTCCCCACCCTCATCATTCTGACTATTCGTAGTATATATGATTATATATGCTGTATAAGAATTATACGAGTATAATAAGACGGAATACTATACTATCCTAGCACCCACACACCAGTGATCGGGTGCTGGAACCTCACCTACTCATCTACTGCTCATGCCTCAGCTCTGACGGTGGCGCCACCGCTCGCCTGCTCACTGTCCTACTCACTTGCCGCTATGATATACAGAATTTATATGTAAATATATATATATATATTTATATATATATATATCATTTTAAATAGGTGTATTGATAAATACGTATGAATATGTAAATATATATGTAAATAGATATGTAAATATGTGTATTTAAATAGATATGTGGATATATATTTATATACATGTATATAAATATATATGAATATATAAATATATATAAATATATTTAAGTATATACAAATATATAAATTTATGTATAAATATTTTAAAATATATATAAAATAATATATAAATAAAATTAATATACATCTTTTTACACACATATATAAATATATACATATATAAATAGTGGAAAGGTAGGCCGTGGTAGTGTTCAGTTCAGAACATGTGATTAATATAGATGGAAGTTCAAATAGAAAATAGAATTGCGCTTATTATATATATATATATATATATATATATATATATATATATATATATATATATATGTATATGCATTGCCCTCCGATATGAGCCTGTCTCCATTTGTGTCCATTTTAACGATTGACACAAAACAGCACAGAAACGGTTAGACTGAAAACACAAGGACATTTGCTTCAAATCAATATGTATTCTATTGGGATTATGAAACACTGTGTACAAAACAAATCAGTTTATCCTGAGCAAATGCATAAGCAGAGAGTATGTTGATCGTTACAATGAGCAAAGTTGTGTCCTATATTGCTTAACACCTTTTGAGACAGTCTCATATATATACAGATATATATAGATATATATATAGTACCCATGTAAAGTAAATTAGAATTATGTTTTTGTAGGTACTCTGAACATGTTGATATATGTGTATATATATATGAAGAGTTCAGATGCAAAATCATGTAAATCCCAATCCAAAAATGGAGATGAACATTGGAATCAAACAAATTTTTTTAAATTTTGTTGTATTCCTATTTTTGTTTGTTCATTGCTCCATTCCCATATGATCATATGAAAAGTGGAATTAGTGAGAATTAAAATTATTTTCATATAAAACTCTTTGATTTAAACTAGAATTTTGGATTGGCGTTTATGTAGTTTTGCCCCCGAACTCTTCATTTATGTATATATATGTATATATATGTTTATATATGTATATATATGTATATATATGTACATATATATATGTATATATACTACAAGAAACAATATGTACATGTATACAAGGGAGGGGAAAGCAGTTCGAAAATAAATTAGAATTGTGCCTACGTAGGTAGCATATATACATAGATTTTTTTTTCTTTTTAATAATTTTTTTTTTTTTAAAGAAGGCGATGTAGGGAGATTGGGGCGGGACTAGGCTATGGGCCTATTAGAGTTAGGCCCATGCTTGGTACACACCCACTTTTAGGCTTTGAGTGAACACAGCGCGCAGCCGCCGCAACCGGATCAGGATGCTGCAGCAGTGTGGACACCAGGACACTGAACCTAGTCGCGTCTGAGGGTTGACCTATTGACCTCGCCTTCAGGAGGATGGGGACATCGCAATCAAGTAAGTCACCACCTAGTTACTCCTGCATCACTGTCGCCTGAAACATTAAATTTTCAAAAGCGAAACAGTTATCTAGATTTGATTCTACATATCTAACTTAGAATTTTAGATACCGGTGCACTTATTAAACATTTGTCGCCACATAGAAGGGAACACTGAGTCAATTTAATAGAACCTATTACTGGTCACTGTTACTGTTTACTGGTTACTGTTACTAGTTACTGTTACTGGTCACTGTTACTGGTCAGTGTTACTGGTTAATGTTACTGCTGACTGTTACTGGTCACTGTTACTGGTTACTGTTACTGGTTAATGTTACTGGTTACTGTTACTGGTCACTGTTACTGGTCACTGTTACTGGTCACTGTTACTGGTTACTGTTACTGGTTACTGTTATTGGTCACTGTTACTGGTTACTGTTACTGGTTACTGTTACTGCTGACTGTTACTGGTTACTGTTACTGGTTACTGTTACTGGTCACTGTTAATGGGTACTGTTACTGGTTACTGTTAGTGGTCACTGTTACTGGTTACTGTTACTGGTTACTGTTATTAGTCACTGTTACTGGTCACTGTTACTGGTTATTATTACTGGTTACTGTTACTGGTCACTGTTACTGGTTACTGTTACTGGTTACTGTTATTAGTCACTGTTACTGGTCACTGTTACTGGTCACTGTTACTGGTTACTGGTCACTGTTACTGGTCACTGTTACTGGTCACTGTTACTGGTTACTGTTATTGGTCACTGTTACTGGTTACTGTTACTGGTCACTGTTACTGGTCACTGTTACTGGTTACTGTTATTGGTCACTGTTACTGGTTACTGTTACTGGTCACTGTTACTGGTCACTGTTACTGGTTACTGGTCACTGTTACTGGTCACTGTTACTGGTTACTCTTACTGGCGCTCACTGTTACTGGTTACTGTTGCTGGTCACTGTTACTGGTTACTGTTACTGGTTAATTTTACTGGTTACTGGTCACTGTTACTGGTTACTGTTACTGGTCACTGTTACTGGTTACTGTTACTGGTCACTGTTACTGGTTACTGTTACTGGTTACTGTTACTGGTCACTGTTACTGGTTACTTACTGAAGCCTATGGTGTCAGAGTTGTGGCAAGCATCCCGAAATTAATTTAGCACGTTTGCACTTCAAATATCTCAAAAGTTATTCATTTAAAATAAAAGTTACATCAGATTAAAGGAAGGTAGATTATAATGATCAACCTAATATGTTTATCTCAGAAAACGAGAGAAACTCAAAACCATCAGACTGTGCAACTTCAACAAAGACCCTATAATACTAAGACGGCTCACTCAGCCTGTACTGTGTAATCAAAATGATCAGACCCACCACTTGGTGCGCTGGCTGTTCTCTTGGTTAAACAGGTGCTATATTATATGTATAAATGTATATATGAATGTGAAAGATGTGTGATGATGGCGATGATGCTGATGATGCTGATGATGATGTGTATTTGTTCATAGCAATTTCATATTGATGTGTATTCATACTTACCTATCTCATGTATAATATAATTGTAAGTGTTTACATGTGAAACACCAACCAGCAGCTGGGCTGATCAAACCCACCACAAGGTAGCACTGCGAAATTTACATTACCATGGGAGAGATAGGGAGTGAGCCGTCTTTGTATTATAGGGTCTTTGACTTTAAGCAATCCACTAAAAAAAGTGTTGGGAAGTTGGGTTGTGGACATAGACACATGGATTTGCAATCTAAAGTGTTAAATATATAGTTTGAATGTTTATCCATCATAACCCTTTTTTTAAAAATAATTCATGAAATCATGTCAGTTAATAGACATTAAATATTTTTGCATTCTCTATCAATTTCTCAACTTTACGCTAATGTAGTTAACACTGCACACTGGAACCACCACCTCCTCAGTTACTTCCTACTGAAACAGTTTGTGTTCAGATATAAGTATGGTCATCATCTACCATACTCTAAATAGTGCTGAACCTTTTATCTAATTTACCACCCAGCGTTTTCAAAACCACAAGTGGAAGTAAGCCACTGGTATAATATAGGGTTATGCCATAACAAGGCCTTGGATACAACAGATTGAACTCTGATTGGTGGATTGAACCATGTGACCACTGCCATCATGGATTCTAGAAAACCTATATAAAGTAATAAATGAAGGAGTCTCACTCTCCTACTTTCACTCTTCACCTACTTTCCTTCATTACCTGTATTGATTTCCCTTGGCTTGTCCACACTACCCACACCACCAGCCGGCGACTTTACAAGAGGATACATATATGTATGATATTTTTGTTGTTGAAGATTTATACTGATTTCATGGATAAGTCTGAATAGACTTGTTTTCACCATTAGACAGTTTGTCGATAGAAAGCCCGAGCCTACACTTTTACCGACCCACAGAATTCTTAACCTCCCTCACCACATAGACATGGTATGAGAGCAACCGGCCTTTGATGACGCTGTAAGTTATACACAGCGGTGGAAATCCAAATCAGCAGAGGTGGGAGGGCACGGGGAATCGAACCACTGACCTTCAGATTAGGAGTCTGAGCTATAAAAAAGTCAGACACTCTAACCACTCCGCCATAGAGGACACCACAATAGATATTGTATATCTGCTATGTTACATTTTACTATTTTATAGGAACTTTAAAGTTTTATGGTGGGGGTGATGAGAATTGGAAATATTGCACCTATAGTAGGATTCGAACCCACACTTCCTGCCATTCTAGGGTTAACATGATAACCATTACACTGGGCTCCCTGATGTAAATTATATAAATAACTACATAGTAGGCCTGGCTATATAGCGGGGAAGGTAAAACCTCTGTAATACCCCTGTCACACTACGACGTAACGAGCAAACGTAAGGCTGACGTGATCACGTTTCGTCATTATGTTGACGTACATTGGGTTACGTTATGATGACGTCAGAATGACGTTAGACTGACGTCGAGCTACATCACGTTACGTCGTGTTAACGTAAGGGTTTACGTTCGCCTATGTTCTGTACACGTTTGGCGAACGTCAATGACGTTAAACGGACGTTAGTCAAACGCTGCTCACTACGTTCAACTACGTTCAACTACATTCCACTACATTGACCCACATTAAACCCGGTGGAAAAGTCCACGCGCATAATGGGAACATCAGGAGAACATCAGGAGAACGTACGTTCAACGTACGTTCAACATTTAGCCACCGTGTCATGACGTATGTAACGTCAAGTAACGTAGTTCTGGTGATCGAATAACGTTCATAACATTCCGTGAGCGTAATGACTTTGTCCTCTCTCTTTGAATGATGGTATCACTATGCTTTACCGACGTTACGCTCTCGTCAACTACGCTGCATCCACGTTCAACTTGTGCCCAAATTTGCATACTATGCCGAGAAGTTCAACGTTCTTCACGTTCTCCCTACGCTGACGTTGTTATGTCGTAGTGTGACAGGGCCTTAGCCGACCACCTCCACAGATCGACCACTCCCCTATATCGATCGCTTTATTTGGGTCCAGGCATTACCATTGTAACCATGACCAGACGGGATGGCCGAATGAGTTAGAACGTCCGTCTCCCGTGCTGGTAGATCATGGGGTCATGAGTTCGAACACTGGTCAAGTCAAACCGATGACTTAAAAATTTATACCTGTCGCTTCCTAGCCCGGCACTCGGCATTATTAGGACAGGGCAAGGACTGGTGTGCTCAGTGTCAGGATAATGTGACTGAGTGGGATACCAGGTCATGGTGCCGACGGCCTGGTTTCCCAGTGGGACAGCACTATAAAATTGCCATGAGTGTGCACTGTCACAAGTCGGTACCCGTCCTGATATGACCCTAGATGTTGCTAGGACATAAAACAACAACCAACAAACAAAAAACCATTGCAACCATATTCTAACTCCCTAAACCATCCACCTCCTTAAATGGACCAGTTAAAGTCGGTCGGTCGAGTTAGAGAGGTTTTACTGTATATATATTTATACATATATATATATATATATATATATATATATATATATATATATATATAGGGCGTTTAAAACGTTATACATCTATAGGCAGCGGAAAATACACTTTGCTTATTATTTAATATTGTTATTGCTATGTTATTGATTGAATTGTTGTTCCGTGTGCTGCGGAGGTGTGCTGCGTCATGTGCTGCGATCCTGCGCTGGCCTATATAAGCAGCTGCTGGGCGTTAGACTCGTCCCACTCTTCATAATTTTCCTTTCTGATGTGATATATATACAGTATATATATATATATATATATATATATATATATATATAATATCACTCCTATATGCCTAGTTGTATGTATATAATAGACCCCGCCAGTTAAGTTGGAAAGTACCCAAATAGAGTGGTTCCAGATTCTGCCGATAGATGTCACTAGCTTAACTGGTGGGGGGTAATACACATGAAGAGAGCGGCGGTGATATTCCAGAAGAAAAATACAATATAGTTGTCTTTGTATATATATATATATATATATATATATATATATATATATATATATATATATATATTACAAGGATAAGAGCTTGATGCCTGTTGCGATATGAATATCTGAATATAATCAAGCATTTTATTAGTTTTCCATGCATTCTTTATGGAGATATAGCGTGTGAAATTATAGGCACTCGTGCAGACCTTACCTGGCGGGGTCTATTTATTATATTTAGCATATCAATGTGAATCTCCAGCAGGTCCAGTAAACATATGGATGTGTGTGCACATACTTGCTCCATCCGCCATGTCCGGTTTCTCATAGTCCCCATAATGCGCTTCTTGATTTCAAAGGAACCATATGCAGTCCGCCAATGAACAGCTGTGTTGCTGGTACCCGGCCACACCCATATATGTTGGTTGGTTGGTGACGTTTTATGTCCTGGCAACATCTAAGGTCATATCAGGACGGGTGCCTACAGATTTGTGACAGTGCATATTCATGGTGACTTTATAGTGCTGCCCTAGTGGGAAATCAGGCCACCGGCACCATGACCCGAGATCCCACTCGGGCACATTATCCTGACACTGAGCTAACCAGTCCTTGCCTTATCCTATTAATGCCAAGTGTCTGGTTAGGAAGCGACAAGTATCAATTTTATAAGTCATTGGGATGACTCGCCCGGGAACCAAAGTTCTGATCTCCTGCACACGAGACCCGCGCTTTTCTGGTTCGGCCAACACGCCCGGTCCCCTTATATGTGAATATCCATTTAAAACTTCTTTTTTTTGTAAAGCCCTTATCTGAAATTCTGAAATATGAAAAACTCTGAAAATAAAAAATGCTGTTGATGAACCTCTAAATCGACCGACCATGGGACCGACTTTAAATTATCTATTTAGGGAGGTGGTCGGCTTAGGGAGTTTTGTTTATTATCATTACAATTGTGACCCAAATAAAGCGACTGATATAGGGGAGTGGTCGATCGGTGGAGGTGGTCGTTAGAGAGGTTTTACTTAAACTTTAATACTATTACTTGGAGTCTATATTTATCCCTCTTAGGATTAATATTCTTAGTTTCTTTGGGGGAAATATTAATGTGGATGACTACGGTGAATTTGCAGTTGTATTTACTCAAGTATTTTTGTTTATTTTACTGAATTATTTTGTTTGAAATAAAATGTACTAGAATATTTATGGTCTAATAACTATCCTATTATTTCATTCATCAGTATATTACTCTATAAATTAATTGTAATATTATTTGTAGTCTTTATTCATCCTACAGGATTAATGTTTGATTACTATCTTTATTCTGAAATCCAAAACATTCTAAATTCAAAAGCACAACTGGCCCCAAGGATTTTGGATAACGGAGTGTGGGCCCCTGTACTAAGCTGCATATATATAATATATGTATAATAATTAATATATGTATTATATGTGCATAATATATTAAATATATAATATATGCATTATATGTGCATAATATTTTATATGTATAATATATGTATTATATGTGCATAATATATTATATGTATCATATATGTATTATATGTGCATAATATATTATATGTATAATATATGTATTATATGTGGATAATATATTATATGTATGATAAATGTATTATATGTGCATAATATATTATATGTATAATATATGCATTATATGTGCATAATATTTTATATGTATAATATATGTATTATATGTGCATAATATATTATATGTATAATATATGTATTATAGGTGCATAATATATTATATGTATAATATATGTATTATATGTGCATAATATATTATATGTATGATATATTGTATACCTTCTATTACATTGTTATATTTGATATGGACTTTATAGTCTTGTCGTGGGAGGTGATGAGAATGGGAAATATTGCACATGGAGTAGGATTCGAACCCACACTTCTTGTTATTCTGGGGTTGGCGTGCTAACCATTACACTACCTAGACTACCTGATGCAATCACCTTAACTGTCTATGTGGCTCATAGCCTGCGGTGTCAGTACATGCAGACTACTACAATATTGTGTGATTTTATATCACCATGAGAAGGTCTCTTTCAATAAGTGACCGGGCGCGGTAGCCGAATCGGTAGAGCGCGGGCCTCACATGTGGGGGATTGTTAGTTTGATTCACAGTCGAGTCAAGCCAATGACTTATAAAATTGATACTTGTCACTTCCTAGCCTGGCACTCGGCATTAATAAGATAGGGCAAGGAGTGGTTAGCTCAGTATGAGGATAATGTGACTGAGTTGGATATTGGGTTATGATGCTGGTTGGCTGATTTCCCAGTGAGGCAGCACTATAAAGTTGCCATGAGTGCGCACTGTCACAAGTCAAACTTGTCCTGATCATACCCTTAGATGGTGCCAGGACGTAAAACTCCAACAACCAACCAACCAACTAACCTTTAATACCGACCCACCCACGGGGAGGCTTAAGACTAACGCATGTAGATATATATACAAATACATAAACAATATATACATAAACAATACCCACAGAGGATTTGTCAAAATCCAGCAACAGGAAACGGAAATAGGCCTCTATGGGCGCCGCCATTTGTAAACTCATGTTGAATAACCCATAATCAAAATCCAGCAAACGGAAACGGAAATCGCTTGTCAAACTTCGGTAAGGAGCAAGCAGGATGGACGACAGCAATTGGCCTAACGCCTTAATGATGCGCCGCCGCAGAGTAGCACACATCGAATCGAAGAACAAGTACACTGGTCCCTCCCCACAGACCTTCCATATATGGTGTGATGACATCACTGGGACCAGTGTATGTGTTCCTCCGTGCTACTCTGCAGCGGCCCTGTCAAGGCATTAAGTCCATAGGCCCAATTGACGGTATTCGGGGTCAGCTATTGGTTAATAATATATCAAAACAAATGCCCGCTGCCATAGAATTTGCCGATACGTGCAGTTCAAAACTTAGATTTTATTCAAAATTAAAAGAAATAAATAACAATTTGGCATAAACATGGGTGCACAAATGAAATATTAATAGTTTACTTCGCGGAAACGACGGCCATATTCGGGTCACCCCAGTTGTTGTTTTGGGGAGTTTTCAGTCGCATTGGTGCGCCGAAGGCTGCAAATCTGCAGCACTGAATGGGCACCACTGAAAGCAGTCCCATGTGGTTGATAGAATTTCACAGTCGAGTAAAAAAAAATCATAAAATACTTTGCTGTAGTTATATCGGTGGGTCGGTCCTAAGCATTGCTTATTCATATTAAGTTCATCCTTATATCTAGGTCAGACTGGTCCCGTGTCCATACGTAACCGATCCATTATGGATCCTTTTTTCCCCATCTTCTCCCGGCTTTCCTTGCGCTATATCCGGTTTAAAAAAAGTCTCCCTGGCAAGAAGACTGAAAGGCTTCCCCTCCCGACCCTCACCTCACCACCTACAACTGAAGTCTTCATGGTGTAGCTCTTCAATGAGGGGGGAAGGAGGGGGGAAACACAGTCATCAGGTCTGTGGTTTATTAATAAAGCAGCAACAACATTTGTGAATATATATATATATATATATATATATATATATATATATATGTATGTATGTATATATATGTGTATATATATGTATATATGAGCCTGTCTCAAAAGGTGATAACTAATTTGTTTTTGTCTGCGTTACGATTGACACAAACAGCCCAGAAATGGCTACACTGAAAACACAAGGACATTTGCTTCAAATCAATATGGATTCTATTTAGATTATGAAACACCATGTAAAAAACAAATCAGTTTATCCTGAGAAAATGCACATGTTGATCGTTACGATGGACAAAGTTTTGTCCCATCTTACTTATCACCTTTTGAGACAGTCTCATATATATCTATGTGGATAGTGAAATATGATAGTAACCTGACTTTTAATCAAATAATATTTCTGGATTTACACAAATATATTAAAATTTGTATCGGTGACGTGAGCTGCATTATTTTACATCGATTTTGCCTTCCATGTAGATTAAGCCCAATTGGGAATTTCTTTTTGTTCATGTCAGATATGGGGTTTAATACCTAAATACATCTATGATTCCAAAACACCCGAGGTGTGGTCATGCTTAATGAGTATTCCAGAAGATTTAAGGCCTAAAACTCCATACACATTCGCTGTCAACATGTATTCTGGAAGCTCGCTTAAGGCTCTGCCACACCTCGCCGGATTGGGGAAATGGAAAGAAATCGAACAAAGTCTGTTGATATCCGGCAAAGTTTGGTTTGTATCCATTGCATATCCGTTGAGACCTGTTGATATCCAGTGATATCTGGCCCGATTAATTACAAGTTTTGAGCTTGTAACGGATTGCGCCGGACTGATGTATGCGGTTATTATCTGTTACCGTCCATTCCCCGTCCATTCCCTCTCCGTTCCCGTCCATTACCCAACTGTTCCCATCCGTTACCATCCATTACCCTCCATTCCCTTATGTTATCCATTACACGTCCTTTGCCGTTCGCTATAGTTCTTTTTGTATACTGAATTGTCCGTTGATCGTTAGATACGTTATCAACCGTTACTGTCCATTACCATCTGTTACCCCGTCCGTTACCATCTGTTACCCATCGGTTACCACCAACTACCCATCTGTTACCATCCGTTACATAATCAATACATTTCAAGTCTGAATCACACCGGATTAGAATATTTTTGTCCGAGTCTGTCCGTATCCTCAATCCGGTGAAGTGTGACAGGGCCTCTAGCTCCAACTACATGAGAGTTTTTTTTTGTTTTTTTAAAACCCATGCAAAAGCATCAAAAGGACGGGGAAGTAAACCATCCCAAAAAAGGTTTAACAAAACTGATATAGGCTTTAAGCATTTTTGGTACTTATTTGATTAGGACCAAAAAACTGCACAACGAGCTGATAGCCACAACACTAGTATTACCACTACCACCAGAGGGCGGAATGGTGGTGGAAATCTTATGCCTGGTACACACCTAAGGTATACGATTCGTGCACTAAAACTCGCGACTCGACCCGACCCGCTTAAAACTGAAAACGGGCCGATTCATTTTTCGAATCGCGAATCGCAATCATAATCGGCCCGTTTTAGCCCTAAAACTGAGTTTTTAGTCGCGAATCGCAATTGCTAGGTGTGCACGTGGAGCGCACACCTAGCGATTTTTGTGTGCGAAACGGGCAGTTTTAGATCGTATACGGTAGGTGGGTGCACACAAACAGTAGGTGTGTACTAGGCATTAATGAGCTATCACCCAGCTAAACCTGATCTTTAATCTTTCTGTGAACACTACATCCACTTTAGACAAGCTCCACCTGAGTAACCTTGCATCAAACTCACACCGGCATTCAGCGAAGGATCTGTGGGAATTGTTAGTACAATATGACTAAGCGGGGTGGCCAAATGAGTTGAGCATCTGTCTCCTGTTTTGGGAGATCGGGGGATCCGAACACATGAGTTTGCAGGTTTGAACCCTGTCGAGTCAAACCAATGACTTAAAAATTCATATTTGCTGCTTCCTGGACTGGCGCTCTGCATTATTAGGATAGGGCAAGGACTGGTTGGCTCAGTGTCAGGATAATCTGACTGAGTGGGATATCAGGTCATGGTACTGGCGGCCTAATCTCCCACTGGGGCAGCACTATAATGTCACCATGAGTGCACACTGTCAGAAGTCGGTACCCATCCTGATATGACCTGAGATGTTGCTAGGACGTAAAACAACAAACAAACATTTAATTACAGCATACATATTTAAATTTGATGCAGAACATAAAACCTGTATTCAACGATTATTGAAACAAACAAAATAGTAAAATATGAGGCGAACTCTTAGTACGACGCACTGGCAGGTAAACCGGATGTGGTCGGAGAGCCATCTGGTTCCAGAGCCGAAGACATTTTAATTAGCTCAGCGCCCCTCACGTTATCCTACTCATCCCCATAGCAACCAGCAGGCTCTGATCGCTGGGTCCTAAATCAAGTCTCACGCCTGACCGCTCCATATTGACCCCATATTCAGGAGCTGCACCTTGAGCGAGGGCAAGCCACTCGAATGTGAGGTTATCACAATATCAGTTGGTTGGTTCTTGGAGTTGTATGTCCTGGCAACATCTAAGGTCATATCAATACGGGTACCGACTTGTGACAGTGCACACGCATAGCGACTTTGTAGTGCTGCCCCACTGGGAAATCAGGCCGCCAGCACCATGACCAGATAACCCACTCAGTCACATTATCCCTACACTGAGTTAAACCAGTCCTTACCCTATGCTATTAATGCCAAGTGCCAGGCTTGGAAGCGACAAGCATAAATTTGATAAGTCATTGGTTTGACTCGACCGGGAACCAAACCTCCAATCTCCCGCACGCGAAGCCCGCACTCTACCTATTCGGCCAACCCGCCCGCTATGTGAAGTTATCATCGATGCTTCCTTGGCAAGGTCAAGGTCACGCCGGAACCGGAAACTGGCTGGGTTGAGCGTGAGGGTTTTAAGACTGCATCATTGTCAGCGATGGTAATGTTAGCCACATTTTTGTTTGTTGGGGTTTTACATTCAGGCAATATCAAGGGTCATGTCCGGTCGGACACCAACTTGTGATAGTACATATTTATGGCGACTATTTAGTGCTGCCCCAATGGAACACCGGGCTGCCGGAACCATGACCCGATATCTCACACTGTTGCTGTATCCTGATACTGAGAAAAGCATTTCCTGCCATATCCTACACACTTTTGAACGCCAGGATAAGTAGGGACAAGCACCAAATTTGCAATTTATTGATTTGAATTGGCCGGGATTTGAACCCACAGCCTCTCGCATGGGACGCCAGCCAGCGATTTTCTCGATTCAGTCATCCAGGCTCGTAATCTTTTATTGTAGTAAGTTGAAAACATACTCTGATGAAAGTATAAACTTGTCTAAACCAAAACATTTATCTAGATTTGATCCTATTTCACCAAGTTAGGCCAAATAATTTGTTAAAAGTTGGTGATCGTCCTTTTGATCACAAAATCAGCGACATGCTTGCGGTTTTTATTGGATTATTATGTTAAGTATTTTATTTGTTAAATATTGGACCACCCTAGACTGATAAAAGGATTACATGTTATTCATGTACACACCACATTGTTTTCAGTCAAACAATGAATACTGTATTCTCATTATGAAATGTATTATATCGTACAGCTCTGGAAGTTTCAATTTTTTACATATATATATATATGTTTGAGGCCCCCCCCGAAATGTAAAAACAATCATACAGCTACAACTTACGAAAGTTGAATTGCTGCTAGCCCAACGCATTTTTAACAGGTAAACAAAAAATCAGGGGGAGGCGATTTTTCAGGTATGGGCGAGGACAATCACCAATTAAAGTTTATTTTATTTTGTCTTAGATGCTGGTGCACCTGTTAAACATTTGCTTCTGCATAAAAGGGAAGTGTCAAGATACTGGGACGGATATAGTGTCATGGTGCTGGTGGTGCCGTATCCAAGTGGGGCAGCCCTATAAAACCGTCATGAGTGTGCACCACCACTAGTCGGTACTCGTCCTGATATAATTCTAATGTAAAAGTTATGAAAACCAAGTCAAATCATACCCTGAGTGAAATATGAAAAAATAAGAAGACAAAAAAAGATTGAACAAATATTTAAAGCTGCACAGATGAAAACATCGGATTTTCTAAATCAAACCAAATGCCTAGATTTGGTTGATTGAGGCGTAGTTCTGGCGATCGAATAACGTACCATTCTGTGAACGTACCGTGAGCGTAATTCGAGCGTTTTTTGCACGGAAGCACATTAGCCATACATTGGTCATACTTTGGCCATACGCTATGTATACACTATGTATACCTCCAACTTTGCCCCCCGTGCCGAAAAGTTTGACGTTTTTTAACGTAAAAAAGTGATTTTACTCATTGGCAGCACACTTGCAAGATGCGTCGTAATGTGACAGGGCCTTTAGGACAAGGAATATGGGTAGAAATTTACTCTAGTTGACTACGCGTAAAAGATTTGTTTAAATCGGTATCTGTCCTGATATGATCACATCTGCTATGTTGCCAAGCAATTAAACAATTGAATAAACTATCCAGAACACAGAAGGGAAAAAGAAAATTCCCATTAAAATGCTGAAAGAAATAACCTGAGCTACATATACCGCCAGTTCAATATTAATGCTAATTAGCTAATTAACGCTGATAAAAAGAAGCAGAACTGGTTAATTCACCAGTTCTGATATGACCTTAGATGTTGCTTGGACATAACACAACAACAACAAAACTTAAGTAAGTGTCACTTTGTATATGCTTAGTTTAAAGGGGCTGTCACATTAGGGTTTTTTGCGGGAGCGTATGGCGGCGTAGGCGCGTTACGACATATACGTCGGCATACGCCGTATACGCTACTCATACGCTACGCATACGCTACTCATACGCTACTCATAAGCCGCCAGATGCCAGCCTATGTGAAGCGTATGAGGCATACGCCGCCATACGCTTTCATAAATCCGTCCATCCAAATTTTGTTGTGCATGCTCAAAAAATCTCGACCTATGAGGGCATATGCTCCTCATATGCCGGCGTACGCTCCTCGTACGCTAGGGGTACACCAGCATAGGTTTTTCATACGCTCAACTTGCGTCACCGGCGTATCTCTAGCGTATCTCTAGCGTATTATAGCGTACGCATAACCTACGAGTTACGTATGGGAGCGTACTCCTAGCGTATGCACAAGGTATGCACAGCGTATTCAAAGCGTATGCCATAGGTCTCGACATCGAGCTGAGACGGGTCAATCCGACAGGTACCGGACTGTATTTTTTGTATTTAGGACGGTCCAAACATGTGTTCCAACCACTATCAAAAGCGACTACCTGTTAGGAAGCAGTCTCCATATGAAATATGAAGAAATGGGACGGTGCAAACATGTACACACACACCCACTACACACACATGTACCTAGATTTTATCCTACATATCGACCTTAGTTTTTTATTATTATTATATAATACCATATTGGGGGGTTTGTGACCTAGGGGTCACTGGCTGCAGAACTGCAGCATTAATAAAAACGGCGGACCTGTTAGGAAGCAGTCTCCATGAGAAATATGAAGAAATGGGACGGTGCAAACATGTAGGACGGTGCAAACATTAAACCTGCATGTGCATGCTTCCTACATGTTTGGACCGTCCTACATGTTTGCACCAACCCATTTCTTCATATATCATATATGGAGACTGCTTCCTAACAGGTAGTTGCTTTTGATAGTGGTTGGAGCACATGTTTGGACCGTCCTACTCTGGATGTCACACAAATATTGTACACTCATAATGCTGCAGTCCTGCAGCCAGTTGAGCTGTAGGTGTAGTGTAGTGTAGTGTAGCACTTGAATCCGGTCAGCAGCAGGGGTTTGAGGAAGGCGGGCAAAGGTGGGAGCAGCAGTCGTTCCAGCAACAAGAACAAGACAGAGAAATTGTAAAGGTGAAGGGCCCGACCCAAGAACACAACTACCCTGGTCAGGGGAAGAAGTGTGCCTGGGAGAAATCGAAATGGGCAGAATATAGGAAAGAGAAATGAGGAGAGTTGAGTCAAAGGACCGTGTCTATTTGCTCTATGGTGACCGTCCAGCGAGCCATAGACACTGACAGAGTAAGAGTAGAAAGTGAAATGCCAGCCGGCTCCCCCTCCTGGAACTCTTTTCAGACATATCAAGGAGGAAGGAGCATGGCCGGCAGAGAGGTGATAGAGAGAGGTGTGGACAGAGTGTGGTCCGGATAGCAAGTGAACAAACAAACATCGATCTGAGCTGGTCTAACAGGCATGTTTGGACCGTCCTACATGTTTGCACCGTCCCATTTCTTCATATATCATATAGGGAGACTGCTTCCTAACAGGTAGTCGCTTTTGATAGTGGTTGGAGCACATGTTTGGACCGTCCTACTCTGGATGCCACACAAATATTGAACACTAATTATTCAGTTTACTTAAGATAAGATACGCTTTGCATATGCTAAGCATAGGTTCTGCTTAGGTTACTCATACACTACTCATACGCTCATACGCTACGCATACGCTACTCGTATGCTACTCGTACGCTCCACATGCCAATCAAAACCGTCAAAAAAATGTCACAGCACGCTCCCATACGCTCCTCATACGCTCCTCGCACGCTCCTCATAGGTTCCACATATGCTCAAAACCACCCGAAAGGTCACCAAATGTCATCATAGGCCGGCACGCGCAGGACCTACGTAGGTTTTCAATACGCTCCTGCCATACGCCGTAATGTGACAGGGCCTTAAATAGATACTCTTTTGCCTAACCATGCTCTCGTAGTGTCACTTCATACGCGCATATGGATAGTCTTTGATAAACGCCCAGTGCGCATCACTCTCCACCTGATTCTTAGTGACGCTAGTCACATGCCCAGCGCCAATGACTCGGCTTGGAGATGCAACCTGCAAATGGTATTACGCTACCTTACGTCAGGGAATGTTTATTTGTTTTAATTTGTTTGCGAGTTATCCATCTACCGCTTTGAAAAGCTATCTCTAAGTGGATTTGAAATCGGAAATTGAAGCTGAACTACACGTAGGATCACAGACGGTGAATTTTAACAAGTAAAATGTCGCCGACAGCTTTTAATTGGTTAGTATTATGATTAATCTTAGCATGTGATCTCGCTGTCAACAAAATGATAACTTTCTATTTTCACTAATCAATCGGCACTGTTTATTAAAGAACATTGTCCAGACCTCATCACATCTAGTGCATAGTTAAAATTAGAGATGCTCAACACTTTCTAAATACGTACTTAATGGAATATGTAATTTTAATTAATGACTAGCTGTTACTTAGGAGGTTTTTGTAAGCACACTACGCGTTTGTTTTGTAACAATATCATGTCATGACGACAGGGTTATATCCCTGACAATGTCACATTATTCCATGACAACTTGCCTGGCAATAAACACATTGACTAGTTACGGCACTGTCACGTGACTCACATCAAAGTAGATCTGGTTGACAAAAAGAGAAAACTGTGTGTTTTCTGTATATAAATAAGAGGTAGTGATGGCCCCAGACTGATAATAAACAGAGCCAAAAAACAGATCATATGAGAGGAGTACTGAGTACATAAAGGCAAGGGAATTGAATACACTGGGAGTAGAAGAAAGAAGGACAGGGACAATAGAAACATATCAAACATTAATCAAAAGAGAGCTAAATTCACTGATAGACTAATGACAGCAACAAATAAAATGAATTAGATAAATAAATAGAAAATACAGTGATAATTCAAGCAAAGTTTTAGAGGGTATAGATGCTAGGTATGATACATACAAAAGGTAAACTTAAAACTTAAAATCAAAACCTAATGACCACTAACACAGCAAGATGAAGACATTCATACATACGTACGTATGTACGTATGTATACGCACGCACGCACACACATGCATGCACGCACGCACACACGCACACACACACAAACACACAAACATACATACATGCATACATACATACGTATGTACGTACGTACGCGCGCGCACGCATGCATGCACGCACGCACGCACAAAATTAACTAGTGGTAGCCAAACAATTATCCGATTGTAGAACGAACAAACTCACAGAGGTTTTGGGGATGTGGGAGAATGCTTACAAACAGAAAGAATGCATGCAGTAGTTAGCTACACAACAACTGAAAGTGATAAAAAGAACGGGAGTCACAAGACTATTACTGTCTAGCGGCGAAAACAAGTCATTAGACTTAACCGCTATGGGCAGCATAAATACACCCATCACAAAAAAAAGTTTGGCTATGTGTGTATATATGCATATATACATATATGCACATATATATGTGTATATGTGCATTTATCTGTGTATATATGCGCATATGGATTTATCTACTAACTCTACTTAATCACAAAGTAAGTAATGGAAATTTAGTATAAACTGTGTATGATGCGTTATAGCATCACATTATGGAAGTTCAGAACTTTCTCAGGTCCAATTTGGACTTTGTACGTGTTTTTTACTTGAGGATAGAACACTGGGTGCCGCTGGCACATACGAAACCGATAGTCCTTTGTTCTATCGACACCTGTTTTTGAGACAGGGAGAAATGGTAACCCGAGTTGCTCATTTCCTAAGAAAATTCTCCCGGATCCTGAATAGAGGATGTTGTTGGGGATGCTTCTGGGTGTTTTTTATAAACACCCCAGACCGGTTTTAAGGCGAACTTCCGAGTTCTGTAATATTTTCTCCAACTTGCTGGCGTCGTAGCCGCCGGTGGGAGAAGTGTACGGAACAGAGAGAGTGGGCGATCTTTGGATCGATACCCCCCGTTTCGTTGGTTTCGTTACCATAACCCTACGGCAAAACTTAGCTTCACGCCTGTACTGAAACGTTGTAATACACGCTATTCTGTACCATATACCTCAACCCAGTTTACTGGTTACACTTTGTGTCGTTGAGATGATTCCGGTTAAGTAACACCTTTGTCGTTACAGGAACCGATGGCCACTCAGCGGAATAAGCAGCCTGCGGCAGCAGAGGGCATTGCCCCTACGGATTACGATTCGTCACCAGCGCCTACGGCTCCGCCGTCTCCACAGCCCGGGGCACAGGTTTCCGACCGGGACAGTGACCAGCCACCTCAACCAAGTGATTGGGAGCCTAAGATGGCAGCCATGATGGAGGACAAGATGCGCCAATTCCAGGCTCTTTCCTTTGCGGGCCCTCCCCAAATCCCTGATGAGGATTGGGAGGACTTTTCGGATGACGAGGAGGACACGGTGTCGGCCCCCGAGGTTCCGAAACCGAAAGCACGCGGCAAGAAACGCCGCACTGTGAGCAGCTCAGGTGACGAGTTCACCAAAGCCTCAAACGCTAAACGCCCTAAGAAGTCAAAGAAAAAGAAAAAGAAAAAGAAAGACTCGTCCTCGGACTCGTCAAACGACTCCTCTTCCACGGAATCAGATTCCGATACGGAACGCGTGGGAGTGTACGCCAAAATAGGCGCTAAGGTTGGCAAGAAGATTGTCAAGAAAAAGGCGAAGAAGGTGCGTACCACAACCATGATGAGGAATACCGTCAATGGCCCCTTTACAACGTTCAAACCAGTTGAGGTCATTAATAAATTGACGGAACAGATTTCCGGCGTCAAAGGTATTCCCGCTACGGTGTGTAAGGAGATGGATGCTGGCATCCATCTGTCCGACGAACGTCGCCGCTATGAAACTGCCCTTTCTGTGATACATAAGGCAGTTTTGGGCTCCTTGACTTCTATTATCCCCATTGCTAACCGCATGCAGACCGAGAATAAGTTCTCGTCCTTAGCTCAGGTAATGGATAGGGGCATTGCCTTGCTCGCTGCAGCGAGCAACTACATGACACATCGCCGCTTCGAAAATGTCTTTAAATCCGTCACTACCGACGCGGGCAAAGAGGTCGCCCGGTCAAAGAAGATGACGGACCATGACGGCAAGGAATACACCGTCTATTCCGGACCTACCCCCATCAAAGGCAAACCTCTGGACAAGTCCAAGATGTTTGGGGGTCAGCTTGCTTATTTGTACACGCAGGTAGAGGTGGACACTAAGAGTGCTAAGAACACGGAACTCAAGGGCCGTAAATCACAAAACCCACTCGGGTTCCGCCGCAGCCGCACGGATTTTCGCTTCCGCCGAGGAGGAAGGCCGTTCAGGGGAGGCCCATCCTTCGCATTCAGCCAGAGGGGAAGAGGTCGATGCGACAGACAATCCTCAAACTGGAACGACAACCGCGGTTACAAACGGGACTTTGTCCCCAAGCCGCAGTTCCCCAAACCAGGGAACAAGTAGAGAACGCCACACAAACTTTTCAGCAGCCTGGCCCTGACATGGTCACATAGGAAACTCAAACTGACGTAAGCCTTTTTCAAGCGGGCAACATTGTTAATTGTTTAGAACAATGGCAACAATTAACCACTAACCCAGAGGTTCTTAGTATTGTTAAAGCCATTGCTATTCCTTTCACAGAATTCCCTGTACAGAAAAGAGCACCTTTTCCATATAAGTTCAATTCACACGAAAAATTCCAACTAAATGAACAGGTTGGGGTTTTTGAAGCCAAAGGCATTGTCAAAAGAGTACAACATACTAAAGGTGAATTCATTTCCAATATTTTTTCCACTCCTAAACCAGATGGGTCTATTCGCATGATTTTAGACTTAACTAAATTGAATGAAATCATTGAATACCAACATTTAAAAATGTTTTCTTTAGAAACAGCTCGCGATCTGATCACCCCAGAGTGTTGGCTAGCGAGTGTTGATTTAAGAGATGCTTACTAAACCGTCCCTATTCAAGAGGGGTATCGCAAATATTTACGGTTTGTTTGGAATGACCAGCTTTTTGAATTTACCTGCGTACCTAATGGTTTGGCGTGTGCGCCACGACTTTTTACTAAGTTGTTGAAACCGGTTTTTTCACACATGGCTAAACTTGGTCATTGTATGTTTCCATACATTGATGATTCTTTCATTATGGGACAATCTTTTGAACAATGCGAGCTCGCCGTTCAAGATCTATGTCAACTGTTCTCAAACTTGGGTTTCTTCATTCATGCTAAGAAATCTGTGTTTTCTCCTACTAAGCAGCTTAAGTGTCTAGGCTTCATTTTGAACACGACGGCTATGACCATGTCACTTACACAACAAAAGAAAGATAAGCTGCGTGATACAGCGATACAGCTGTTAGACTTTCTAGGCCAAAGATAAGACAGGTCGCAGTCTTAATCGGTATAATGATTTCATACAGCCCTGCTATTCTATATGGGGCCGCACACATTAAGTCCCTGGAAATCGATAAAAATCTAGCTTTGGCCCACGCCAAGGGTAACTTTGAAAATACAATGTTTATCTCTGAAAGTGGACTAGCCGACATTTTTTGGTGGCTAAGTCACTTTGATAACTCCCCCAATCCCATTCGAATGGGTGAGCCCAATACTACAGTTACGACTGACGCGTCACTCCAAGGTTGGGGGGCACATCGCAATGATGTAGCAACGGGGGGACGATGGCTAGAATCAGAAATTTCTGAACATATTAATGTTTTAGAATTACGAGCCATTTACTTAGGTTTAACCAGCCTTGTTAAAGTACCCAAAAATAATGTTTGTATCCTTACGGATAACACCACAGCCATGGCTTATGTCAGAAATATGGGAGGTACAAAATCTATTAAGTGTAACGAGTTGGCACTACTCATTTGGAATTGGCGCAAAAGTTTGACGTCTGGTTAACAATAACACACATACCCGGAACGCAGAATTGCCTTGCCGATAAGATGAGTCGCCATTTCCATGACCACTTAGAGTGGTCACTAAACCCATCAATTTTCAAACAAATCTGTCAATTATGGGGCTGGCCGGATATCGATTTATTTGCTTCACGTAATAACTTTAAACTGGAGAAATATGTTTCGTGGCACCCAGAACCAAATTCTTGGCACATAGATGCCTTCTCGCTAACTTGGCAAAATCATTTCTTTTACATTTTCCCCCCTTTTACCATTATTAGCAAAGTCGCCCGAAAGATACTAATGGAGAAAACACACGCCATCCTCATCGTCCCCGAATGGGACACTCAACCCTGGCTAGCGAGACTAGTCGCGACGGCCAAAAGCATGCTACGCTTCCCAAGATACCGAGGAAATCTGAAACATCAGGGACCGTTAGCGCGCCACGGAAACGTGTCGACGACCCCTTTGGTAGCATTCCTTTTTAAAATAAATATTTGGGACAATTCGGCTTGGATAAGATTACACAACAACGTTTGGTCTCTCACGCCTGGAGGAAGGGAACTGTGAAAATGTATACCACGTATTTAAAGAAATGGGGTATTTATTGCTTACTTAAGAAAGTTAAGCCTATGAACCCAACAATATCCCAGGTAGGACGTTTCCTACGTTTTTTGGAAGACGAAGGTTTAGGGTATGGTGCTATCAATGCAGCCAGATGTGCGCTCTCAATAATCCTACCTAGGATTAATGGAGAAACAATGGGAAAAACATCATGTTATTTGCTGGATCGTACGATCAATTTATCAGAGGAACCCTCCAAAACCCAAATATAATAGGTTTTGGGATGTTTCTCTTGTGTTTAAACTCTTCAAGGAATGGCCAGAGAATAAGTTCCTGGATGTTAAGCTATTAGGCTTCAAAGTAGCTTTGCTCCTTCTGCTCGTTACAGGACACATGGGCCAAACAATAGTCGCCCTGTCGCTCAATGGTCTTGAAATCGATAGCAAGGAAGCAACGTTTGATCTAACAACTTTGTTGAAATCAAATCGTTTAGGTGATCCCCTGTCGACAATAAGTGTCACTAGTTTCACAGAGGATCGCAAATTATGTGTAGTCTCCGCAATACGGACATATATATCCAAGACACAAACAATACCCAACTCAAGGCAGCTTTTGGTGAGCTTTATTAAGCCACACAAGGGCATTTCGAGGGACACCCTCGCCAGATGGACCATGACTGTGTTAAAACTTTCAGGAGTAAACACAAACAGATATTCATCGCACTCTACACGTGGTGCAATGGTATCTAAGGCCAGATTACTTGGCATTTCCGTGAAACGGATCCTGGCTCATGCAGGATGGAAAACTGCTAGATTGTTTGCAAAACATTATCACAAGCGACTAGAGAAGCCTTAACCTATCGCACAGAGGCTACTCACCAACTAAAAGACACAGGTGGGACAAAGTGCACTTTTTCGCTTTTTTGTCATAACAATTGTACAAACATACTTAAATAAGACTTGATAATAGAATAATAGTAACTAACAGGAATATCAGGATAAAAATGATATTACGTAAAGGTCTCCCTAGCCTGCGGCTAGCCAGAGGCGGTATACCGAGGTAAAATAGATTAGTTAGACAAATCTTACCTGGGTATAGATAATGGATAACTATTGTTTTACCGAGGTAGGAGCCTCGGTTAGACGTGGGCGAGGGCCCACCCACCATGCCCTGCCACGTCTATTCAATCACTTGTACCAAGATTAGGTCACATGACCATAGTTTTTTGGTTTTTTTTTATCATTTTTATCCTGAACCTACCCGCAGAAATTAATGTCTATCTAGGTCAATGTTTTGGTTTAGAAAGTGTTATACTTTCATCAGATTATGCAGATTCAATGATCACATTCGATCATGACACTTATAAATATATTTTATAAAGTTGTCTTCGTCGTGTTTGTGCACCTTATAATATTATATGAAATATTGTTGTTGTTGGTAAATATTTGTTGTTCATCAGAGCATATCATTCTTCAGCACCAAAGCACTAATCCCTCAGATATTATTTAAGGACTTTCCAAGTTGTCAACATTTTCACGGCCCTACAAAGGGTACGGTAGGGGTGAGAGCGGGGGTGGGGGGGGGGGGGCTAACAATAAAGTACGACTTTTATCATTTAATAAAAACGTTTGTATTTTTCGGAGATGTTTTATATTAAATGGCATTTAGAAGTGAAAACATGCCAAATTAATTTTTGCAAGGGCACCAAAATTCAGACGGTATATGGTTCAGTAGTAATAGTTTCTCTGTCAGGGCTCTGACAGCACACACTGTACACACTGTGAGTGTTTCTAGGGTTAATGCCCGGTCACGTAAACTTTAGTGGACATATTTGAAGGTAGTGGAGGCTAATGTAGTTGAAGGTACTGGCATCCATACTTCTCCGTCATGCTAACTTGGTAATAACGTGGGTGGGCCATGAGTTCCGATTTAATCTTTGGACATTTTCAAAAGAGCACTACATTAGAGGCTAACATACTTTGGCAAAGTCTCTGTATGTACTCTTAATGTACTCTAGCATACTCTAGCATACTCTAGCATACTTGGATGTAGTTGAACGTACCAGCATCCGTGCCGTAACATATTTATCCATACCAAAACCTGCCGTACCTTAACGCTTTTCTCCGTAGTTTAACATACTTATACCACGTTTGACCCACGTTAATCTATCCTACGTTCACTAACGTGTATGTGACCAGGGCTTTAGTCTGGATTAAGCTAAGGTTGATGAAGACAGAACAGTCAGTCCTCGTGCATAGCTGTGGTACCAGTTGTGGATATCGTTTCCTTCAACTAAGCACTGGGTTAGCCTACTGTACAGGGTTTCCACCAGAAAATAGTCATATCACTTTTTTTCTCTTTTTTGTTGTTGGTACATTAGTTGCTTAAGCGGGGGAAATTTCAGTCGCAGATGACTGGTCTTCCTCATTCCACTGCTCCTTGCCCTATCCTAATAATGCCAAGTGCCTGGCTAGGAAGTGACAAGTATGCATTTTTAAGTCATTGGTTTGACTCGACTAGGATTCGAACCCATGATCTACCAACTAAATTATTAACACTTCTCTGATTACTGTTGTATATTAACAGTCTAACTGATTATTGATGCTGGCTTTGTTGTCTCTGGCTCCTTGAAGAACCCGTAAGAAAAATTATCCCAACAAGTTGAGGGTACAGTTGTACCATCAGAAAATTTAAGCGTAGATAATTTTACCCATTTCACCCTCTGGCAAATACCCTACTGCAGTTGGTCTGTTTTGAGTTGGCGGTTTGGCGGTACGCAAGTTGAGGCACCATCCACCTAGGGTAGGTGTCTCCAAATATTGATAGGTTTGTTTGTTTGGTAATTTTCTGAGGTTTTCTACCCTAACAAGGTCTAAGGTTATCTAAGAACCCGTTTAGTGGAATGTCGTTTAGCATCTGGCCTAAAGCATTCCAATGTGTTATGTGCTGCAAATTGTGTATTCAACAGTTATTGTATACCTTGCTCTATAATAGGTATATAATATATAGTCTATTGTACCATTTTTGTGTAAATAATCCCGTCCTGACAAAGGGCTGGAAGACCAGTCCTTCAGCGCTAACTAATGAACTTATTCAGCAGAATAAACATTTCATATTTTCATCTCAGAGTATAATAACCATTTAACTGCATGTGTGTGTAGAATATTCAGCCCCGATATGACCTCACATGCTTCTGGAACGACAAACCCCAATCAACACATCGGTTTATAAATTGCAGACAGCATCAGCCAGGTCGGTGGCCTCGGCAAAGACCCATTGAAAGTGCTTTTGAGATTAGTTAGTTTTCAAACCACCAGATGGCGCCTGTGGGCAAAGTTTTCACTCGGAGTCACGTGTTCACGGGATTATATGTACATTACACGACAATCTGTCTTGAAGCTCCAGCATCAGGCATTAATATACTGTACACGCAAGCCTGTGACTGCACACACAGGGATCTGACTACACTCACAGGGCTTTGACTGCACACACAGGGCTGTGACTGGCCACACAGGGCTGTAACTGCACACATAGGGTTGTGACTACACACGCAGGGCTGTGACTGCACACACATGGCTCTGACTATACACACAGGGCTGTGACTGCACACACAGGGATGTAACTGCACACACAGGGCTGACTATACACACAGGGCTGTGACTGCACACACAGGGCTGTGACTGCACACACATGGATGTAACTGCACACACATGGCTGTGACTGCACACACAGGGCAGTGACTATACACACAGGGATGTGACTGCACACACAGGGCTGTGACAGCACACACAAGGCAGTGACTGCACACGCAGGGCTGTGACTGCACATACAGGGCTGTGGCTGCACACACAGGGCTGTGACCGCACACACAGGGCTGTGACTGCACACGCAGGGCTGTGACTGCACACACAGCGCTGTGACTGCACACACAGGGCTGTGACTGCACACACAGGGATGTGGCTGCACACACAGGGCTGTGACTGCACACACAGGGCTGTGACCGCACACACAAGGCTGTGACCGCACGCACAGGGCTGTGACTGCAAACACAGGGCTGTGACAGCACACGCAAGACTGTGACTGCACATGCAGGGCTGTGACTGCACATGCAGGGCTGTGACTGCACACACATGGCTATACACACAGGGCTGTGACTGCACACACAGGGATGTAACTGCACACACAGGGCTGACTATACACACAAGGCAGTGACTGCACACGCAGGGCTGTGACTGCACATACAGGGCTGTGGCTGCACACACAGGGCTGTGACTGCACACACAGGGCTGTGACTGCACACACAGGGCTGTGACTGCACACACAGGGCTGTGACTGCACACACAGGGCTGTGACTGCACACACAGGGCTGTGACTGCACACACAGGGCTGTGACTGCACACACAGGGCTGTGACCGCACGCACAGGGATGTGACTGCAAACACAGGGCTGTGACAGCACACGCAAGACTGTGACTGCACACGCAGGGCTGTGACTGCACACGCAGGGCTGTGACTGCACACACATGGCTGTGACTGCACACACACGACTGTGGCTGCATACACAGGGATATGGCTGCATGCACAGGGCTCTGACAGCACATACATGGCTCTGACTGTGCACACATTGCCAAAATGCAGCACACACAGGGATCTGACAGCACACACAGGGCTGTTGCTGCAACCACATGTAAAAATATACGGATTTTCGGTTCGGATTGATATAATGGCAGAGAGCATTACTATTCTTGGGCGATGGAGTGGGGACCAAGGTTATGTAACAGAGAAGCACTGGGTGCCCCACTCACTGTGTGACAAGAGACTATGTGGAAAATATGATAACACATAGTGCCCGAGATTATGACGTGATGTTCATATAAGAGACAGTTAATGTTTAATGAAATGTTCCCTCTATGCATCAGTAAAATTGCAATTGGAGGGGAAGGACATTTTTAATATATGTTTATTTTAACTGTCTGCAACTACCTGCTACAACAGGGCCGATGGGCAAGCACACCCAGCCATCCTGCATACATTATGGACACCATCTGCAGCTGGGGTTGAGTGACAGCTGCCCCCTATTAGGGCGCCCCCCCCCCCCCCCCCCCAGGCTGTAGAGGGTGTCTGATTGGCTGGCTGTGTGAGGCCCAGTCACCTGCATCCCTTACACCTGACACACATACCTCACTCTAGGCATTATTTCATTGACTTCTTGGCTAGGCACTCTAGCAGGAGGCACCTCTTCTCTTGTCCAGGAACCCAGACACTCTGTCTGAAGCTCCACTTTCTATACACAAACTTGCAGCAGCTATTCCAAAGGCACTGAGCTGTGTGCAACAACCATGGGACTCCGGTTCAATGGGCTGTATGCACTGATTCTTCTATAAACTAACAAGAGTAATGAGGATCTGTGTGGACCGTAGGTAAGGAGTGAGAGTGATAGGTCACTAATAGGTGAACAGGAGTTGATGCCAATAAAGCACAACTTCTTCACTGTCAATCTTGCACGACTTGTCTTCCCTTTCTTCTTTATGAGTTTGTTTAGCGGGACATCAGGTGGGAACTGACAGACAGTTGTCAGAACGCACCTGGGGAGAGTAAGTGGTATCTGGGGCTCTGACCGCCGAGTCTCAAGATATTACACACAGGGCTGACTGCACACACAGGGCTCTGACTGCACACACATTGCCGAAATGGCTAGTTGGTATTGCACAACAGTTTTTGTTTTTTTGTTTTTTTTATTGAGGCTGTATTTATACTGTCCATAGCATATAATCCAAGGTACCCAGGCTTGTTTTCAATGCTGACCAGTTGTAGTGTTGGTGTTATCTTACCACACAGTAGCTGCTGATAAGGTATTTGATTGCCTGCATTTCAGTAGCAGATAGCTAATTGGTTGGTATGGTTAGTAGCCTATGTTATTTTTTTGGATTTTCTTGGCATATATGTATTTTATTTTGTTCTACTCTTATTACTAGACTAACCTACTGCTATTTACATATCATAGGCTTGTACGTAGCTGTGTGGTGTGTTATATGGCTACTTTTGGCATGGCTACCTTCCATTTGGCATCCCGCTGGTGGACTGTGACATATCACATGCCCCTTTGCAGTGCAGCTTCGTGGGGGTTTCCTAGCCTTATTTTGCACAGATATCTTTTGTAAGTTTTTAGGTCAGGAATTTGTATCCTCCCCTACCTTGCCCTCCCTCTCTCCTTCTCTACCCTCCCCTCCCTCCCTCTCCCTCCCATGCTCTCTCCCTCCCTTCCTCCCTTCCCATATACACAGCGCTCACACACATACACAAACAACTCCCTTGTAAAACCTCCGCCCACACTCTGAAGAGACTTAGATAGGAGCGCCCCCTGGGTGGTGCACCGGGAACCTAGGTGAGGTTACCATAGAAACCATGTCAGATGCCCCACATACCGGACAGGCCTGTGTACCTGTGGGCCCTTTTGCAAACAATTCACCTCCATTTACCATTGTGTGTGTAAATTTCCTCCAGTGGGTGACTCGAGGGGGGTGCCCGCCCCGCATTTTACCCGACAGCTGGGAGGGGGGATGGGGGGGGGGCACTCCACTAATGTGCACAGAGGAAATATGGGGTGTGCATGTTACCCTTGCATTTATACTCGTATAAAGCGTTATGCATCACATATATATTTTTATATATAGCTGCACTCACCTGAACAGGTACCGGACGCAGTGGCTGAATCAGTAGAGCGCAGGCATCCCGTGCGGAAGGTCGGGAGTTCAAATCCCAGCCGAGTCAAACCAATGACTTATAAAATTGATACTTGTCGCTACGTAGCCTGGCGCTCAGCGTTAATAGGATAGGGAAAGGAATGGTTAGCTCAGTGTCAGGATAATGTGACTCAGTGGGATATCGGGTCATGGTGCTGGTGCCCTGGTCTCCCAGTGGGGCAGCACTATAAAAGTCGCCATGAGTGTGCACTGTCACAAGTCGGTACCCGTCCTGATATGACCTTTGATGTTGCTAGGACGTAAAACGACAACAAACAAACAAACCTCAGCAGGTAAAGTGTTGTATAGACGGGTAGGCGTGGATAAGTTGATTGCTACGTTGTCCAATAGCATGGAATGGCAGAAATGTGTGTTTCGGGACTAATGTTCCACATGTTCACAACACCCGCACGACACTGGTGCCGTGACCAGAATGTTATAAATGTTATGGACTGTATGGTTGGGGAACCTGCCTTGTGTATGTACTGGAAGTAGACTCGCTGGATATTTGTAGTCGCGTGCATTGAAGTTCTTTGTAGAACTACATGTTATTTAATAAAGTTGTGCTCTTACAGTGGCAAGTGGGGGCGGTTATTTCAAAACAGTCTGGATACATGACTAGAAGGGGACTGTAAACCATAGATATGAAAAGTGGAATTAGTGAGAATTAAAATTATTTTCAGTTAACAATCTTTTATTTAAACTACTTTTTGGGTTTGGCGTTTACATGGTTTTGCACCCGAACATTTTCTCTCTATGCTATTATGAAGAGTTCATTTTTGGATTGGTGTTTACCTGGTTTTGCGCCTGAACTCTTCATATATTTATTTATATATTTATTTATATATTTGCATTGCATATATGCTCTCATTATACTTTTGAGCCTGCGCAGACTGCTATGCTGTATAACGTGATTTATACCAAATTTACGTACATTTTTGCATAAATCCCAAACAAATTCATACTTATATATCAGGGATCCCATTTCTCAGCGAAATCGCTGATTTAAGCGAAAACTGAGTTTCCAAATCAACGGGGGGGAAATCCTGTTTGCGAAAAAACTTGTACTTTTAATTATTTGTTAATTTTAAAGTCTCAAAACAGTTGTAGTTTCACGCCCAAAGTATGTCCAAGTAGGTGCCAGAATGCACCATCTTAATTGTAGGTTTTAAAATATTTCCAGGGGACATGCCTCCAGACCCCAACCTAGTTTTTCAGGGATTAACACATTTTTGTCACTGGGACCCCTGATATATACTACACGTGTTCACTGTTTATTATATATCTGGTTATATATATATATATATGTACAGTCTACTCTGTCAATAATGGCCTCTGTCAATAACGAATCACTGTCAATAATGGCAAAAAGTACTGGGCCCATCATGGCACCCCTATAATTTAATAGCATTGCCTCTGTGTCTAACGAACAAGCTGTTTTTTTCACCTATTTGATCAATATAACGACATGCCATATAATTAAAATATAGTACAAATGACTAATTGTACAAATAACTAATTGTACAAATGACCAATTATAGAAATGACTTTGTAAGGACCGTCCTACTCAGTCAAGTATAAAAGAAAAACATTGGTTTCAACCCATTCCGTCAGTCAGTCTCTGCCGATAACGGATCTCTCTATATAACAGCATCTTGTTCCAGTCCCATGGGTGTCCGTTATAGACAGAGTAGACTGTATATATTTATTTTGAATTTGTGTAGCCGATTATGCTGTATATATATATAAATATGTATAGACTATCATATATACATACATAACCTGTGCAAACTGCTATTTTGTGTGTGTATAAATATATATACCCACACAAATATATATATATACAGTATAATCCCATTAAACCAAACTTGAAGGGACCCTAGCAATTTGTTTGGATTAACCGATCATTGGATTAACCAAGCTTTGGCAAAAATGCGGGTGCATTATGAATGTAATATACAATGTATGTGGACACTTTGATTATTGTTTTTTTATGTATATACAGTATAACCCCGTTAAACCAAGCTTGGTTAACCCAAATGGTCGGTTAATCCAAACTTTTGTCGGCAGCCCGGCAAAATACTACAATTTATAATATAAAAAAGATGGTGGGGTCTCAGATGACCTTATAACCAAATGAAAGTTTGGTTTACCCATACTGGAATTGGCTTGGGGTCTGAACATTTTCTTTGGATTAACCGATAGTTCGGAATAACCAACTTTGGTTTAACTAACTTTTTTATATGATAAATGGTAGTATTTTGCCGTGCTGCCAAAAAAAGTTTTGATTAACCGATCGTTTGGTTTAACCGAGCTTGGTTTAACGGGGTTATACTGTAAAAATATATATAATATATATATTATATTATAATAATATATATATATATAAACAGAAAATAATACAACAACCCTTAAACAAGCTCGTACACACGTGGTTAATCCAAACTCTTCGGCACCCGCAAATACTACCATTTATCATATAAAAAGGTTATATATATATATATATAATATATATATATATATCTTGCAATCAAGGCGGACAGTTGTGCTGTGGTGAAACAGAACCTGGTGCAAAGCGAAGACAGCTGTGAATGCATAGCTTTGCCAGAACCCGTCCGAGGTAGTCTCTCGGTTTATAGTCTAAAAAACAATAAAATAATAATAAACATAGTCTACATAGAAACTAATATGTTTGCAGTGCACGCACACACCCTAGTTCGTGTTGAAGTCGAAGTTGAACCAACCATGAATCTAATACTCCCAGTACGCCAAACTAGTTCTCACTACGTTCTTTAAATTGTTGCTGGACAGACTCAAACTGTGTGCAAACGGAATGGACATAGTAGCAACTTTTTATGGTTTTTTTTATGAACAGAATAGACAGGCTAGAACAGAATGGTGTTACAGAACTTTGAGCATGCCCAAAATTCTCTTGCAGCCACATTTTACCCCGACCACAGCCCGTTTTAGAACGAGGTCGGACATTTTGAGAACTAGTTTGGTGTGATGGGGGTGTGGTTATAAGGTCATCTGAGACCCCACCAACTTTTTTATATGATAAATGGTAGTATTTTGCCGGGCTGCCGAAAAAAAGTTTGGATTAATTGACCGTTTGGTTTAACTGAGCTTGGTTTAATAGGGATATACATAAAAAACAATAATCAAAGTGTCCACATACATTGTATATTACATTCACCTGCGTTTTTGCCAAAGCCAAGTCAAAGTCGAAGCCAAAGCTTGGTTAAACCAATGATCGGTTAATCCAAATAAATTTCTAGGGTCCCTTCAAGTTTGGTTTAATGGGGTTATACTGTATTTATAAACATATATATATAAACATATATATATAGATATATATATATATAAACATATATATATAAACATATATATAAACATATATATATAAACATATTTATATAAACATATATAAAAACATGTATATATAAACATATATATATATAAACATATCTATTGATATGTATATATAAAAAAAATTATATTTATTTGTATATATATATTTGTTTAAGCACACAACAAAAATAAAACCAACGGCACTAAACTTTGGCAACATACGGGATGTAGTAGCAGGTCGCGGGTTCGATCCATGACCGACAAGCTAAAGCCTTACAACTATCAGCACTTGTCACTACCTTAACTGGCACTTGGCATAACTAGGACACAATAAGCACTGGTCGCCCCAGTTTCAAGGTAATATGACTGGGATACTGTGTGACTAAACTGGGACAGCATTATGAAGCTGTCATGAGGCGCATAGTGACAAATCATACACTGCCACAAAATGTATATATATATATATATCATCATGATTATTTGTCGGCCTGTAGGGTTATGACAAATTGTTCTCTTTGATAAAAGTTCTTTTATTTGCCCATCACAATAAGTCACACTGACGTATGGTTGTAGAACTCTGTTAACTAGCTATTACACACACACACACACACACATATATATATATATATAGATGTATATATATATATATATATATATATATATATATATATATAGTAACACCTCTCTATACCGACCCCTCCACACATCGACCACTCCCCTATATCGATTGCTTTATTTAGGTCCCAACAATACCTTTGTAAGGATATTCCAACTCTCTAAGCCGACCACCTCCCTAAATGGATCAATTAAAGTCAGTCACATGGTCGGTCGATTTAGAGAGGTTTTACTGTATACATACATATATATATATATATATATAATTATAATAATAATAATAATAATAATATTGATAATCATGACAAGAGCTCGCCCCTTATATACGCAAATAGATTATACCTCTCTCTCTCTATCTATATATATATATATATATATATATATATATATATATCTATATATATAAATGAACCCTGCCCACTGGCTTATCCTCTGAGGATAGCCTCCAGTGGTAATGAAAAATATAACATATAACCTCAACCATTCACTAACTAATGGTAGATATATGTGTTCATATATAAATATTTACACATATATGCATATATATGAATCTATATTTATCTTTATATGTATATGCATAAATATGTGTATATATGTATACATATATATCCCCTGTCTAGCAATATATACATTTTATTAGCTAATGGTTAGCTAATGTGGCTAGCAATATATATATAATATACATAGATCCTCCAGCACGACTGACAATGTCGGCCAGGTGGAGGGTGGGGTGAGCGCAGGTGCTGCCATTGGTCAAGTGCATAGTCTTACAGAGAATAACAATGGTATGAAGTAATAATAATAATATAGAATAAGGAAATTCCCTTCGTATTTTTATACTCGCATAATACGTTATACACCACATATGTATACATATATGTATATATATATACATATTTATACACATATATACATATAATATATATGTATATATACATATATACATATATATGCATATATGTATACATATATGTATATACATATATATATATATATATATACCGTGAGTTATTGAGTCACTAGGGTTATATGTTATGTAGTATAAATACTAGTTATACGAATATTATTGAGAATGTCATTGGTACAATGGTAGCTGGTTGGTTGTAATCTGATATATTGACTATACTTGAATAGGGTCTATGCTTCTATAGAGGGTTATGTTATATGCATATTTATACATACATATACATGTTATATACATATTTATGCATACATAAATATAATTCTAAAATGCCAACCACGTGATGGCTGTGCTTCCATCATGTCTGTCACGTGATACAGCAGACGACATGTGCCGCTAACCTGAATAGCAGGGGCAAGCACCCGGTTGAATCATCTGCCAGTTATCGGGCCCCTGCCCGGCCGCCCCGTCCATAGCCGGAGCGGATAAGCAGAGATGCTGCAGGACATCGCCGCCGGGACAGGAAGGGGGCCGCCCCCACCGCTCACCTCGCCTCCTCCCCGCCTCTCCGGATGCGACGCCCGCCCCCACGATCTCAAGCGATGTCCACCCGACCTACCAGCCCTACCTCCGCCGCGGCCACTACGCCACCCAGGGCAGGTGCCTCCGCCGACCCCCCAGCCCGCCCGCCATTACCCGCTCCCGACGCTCCCCCGCATCCGCGGCCGACGCAGTGAGGGAGTCCTGGAGTCCGCCGAGGCGCAGGGAGCGGACGCCGAAAAGGTATTCCACCAGGCTTCTTTTCCCCTCGATTTGTTAGCGAGGGGACCGAGGGAAAGGCTTTTAAAGCGAGGCGAGGCCACAATGGAGGAATATAACCTCGCCCTGCGCACCTTGAGACCACCCCTCTTCCCACCGACGGCCTTCTGGGATATAATCACAACATGACAGTCCTCCGAGACGCCATTACACATCCCTGGCCTACAGTTCCGGCGTTACTCCGAGGCCATATTTGCCTGGATTGCCGATGTCCGCCTCCCGGAGGGCTGGTCGCGATCCCGGTGGCAATCAACACTTACGCCATGGACATTATCACCCGCCCCCAGCGACTGGCCTCGGGGCGGCGGCGCAGACCCCCTCCCCCACCCGAGCTCGCCCCACCCCCACCCCCACCCACCACACATCCCGACCCCTCCGGCGCGGACCCACGCACAACCTACACCGAGAGAGGCATACGGGATAACCCTGCCCCGCCTGGAACACGGGATCCCGCCTCATGCGACCTCGCCCCCCCCGGCGGAGGCCCACGGCGACCATGGGCGCGAGGAGGCGGCATGATGCGCTTATTGTGTGCGAATGTGCGCCGTTCCTCACCGTTCATAGCGATGGGGGGTCTATACTAAGCGCAAACCCGCGACAGCCCCCCACCCGCCCCCGCGATACCTCGCCGGATTTTTAGCCCGGCGGCGGCGCGCGGCCCCACCCCGCACCAACCCCACACACGCGCACCACACCCCCCCCGCCACCCTCCCCCGTATCACCACACCGTTCCCCCTCTCAGAAACGGAACCGGCCAAAACCCGGACAACGCCCCCGCCTCAGCAACTCACACCGACACAGATCGCCCGCCAACACCCGATACCACCCCCGCTACGCCCTCGCCAACGCCACCTGCGGCGCCGCCACCCTACCCTCACATCTCTTGCCGCCGCCAACGCCGTCCCTCTCATCTCCAGCTCACTACCTCTCCTCGCTCACACCAGACCTCGCCCCCCCACCCTCCACCCCGCCAGTGCAATGTGGATACCCCGCCGGAATATCTCGGCAGTCCCCACGCCTACGGCTCCCTTCCGTGGCCGACGTGGGGCCGCCTCATCGGGACTCGGCGCGGGAGCCTACACCTGGGACCGCCGATATTCCAGGGCTACCGCCAGCTCCGGGCCGACCCTGTCTGCCCCTTATATGGGATCGCCCTTTGACCAGGGGGGGCGGACATATGTCGGACCTCGCCTCCCCTTCGGCTGCCGCTCCTCGGGCGCCGCCTGCGTCAGAGAGACCGCCGCGGTGGTGGCCTGGGATCCTCCGGCGCGAGGGCCCGTCCACGCCCTCGTATACGTCGACGACTTTGTCGGGTATAGTGTGAGCTCACCTACCTCAGGGCGCGGCAGGCGTTCGACGGCTTCATTGCCCTCGTCGGCGCCCACGGCCTGGAGCCGCCCCCGGGAAGTGCCACCTCCGGCGATGCGAGTCTCGGCTCGGATTCGCCGTCATAGCGAAGCCATGAATTCGCAACGCTCCGACAAGTCGACGAGCTGGTCGCCGGCTGCGAGGCTCGGCCCGCCGCCCGACCCTCGGGGGCGCCAGGAGCTGCAGAGTATCCTCGGCCGCCTTCAACACGTCGGCAGCAGCTGTGTCTGCCCGCGAGGAAGTTCTTGGCGCGGCTCCTCGCGGCCCTGCGCATGGCTGCCGCGGTTCGCCGCCTTCACCCTCGGGGGGAGGTCGCCCTCCGGAACCTGCCTGGTTTCGCGGCCTACGGGCCGCGCCTCCACCGGGCCTCCACCTCCTCCGGCGTTGGGGACCCGGAGGATCGTCATGATGGGCGACTCATTGCCTCACGGGGGAGGGGCCTTTCTCCCCAGCGGTACTACGCCGAGGGTACTCGAGGGCCTTCCGCCAGCCCACATCCCCACTATCTCGAGCTCGAGGCGGTCAAACCTGGTCGTTGGCCCTCCGCACCTCTCCCAGCTGACGTCGCGGGGGCCAATGTTGTATCAAACACGGACAACATGGCCTCCGCCGATCACACAACTCGGACGGTGCCCGCGGACCTCCACCCTCGGGACGTGCGCGCGGGAGAGCTCTGGCTCATGGCGGCCGAGGCCTGCTTCGAGCTCACCATCCTTCACAAGTCCGGCGCTGACCTCGTCCTGGCCGACGACCTCAGCGCGCGACCCACCTCCCGGTGTTGGGGGGCGCGCCCGAGAGACGTTGCCCGCCTCGGCGCGTGAGGGGCCGGAGGCGTCCATGACGTACTTCCCCTACAACCCTACCTCTGATCCAGGGTAACCGCTACTGGAGGTTTGCCGCGTGGACGGAACTCGCATCGCCGCCCTCGCCCCTTCCACCTGGCGGGGAACCGTCGCCGGCAGGCCCGAGGCTATGTACAGTTCGCCTACGGGCCACACTGGGAATCCCCTCGGAACGACGCCCTTCGACGTCGCCGCTACACCGCCTCCCTCTACGCCGGCCCATGCGCGCCGGGCTCGTCTCCGGCTTATGCCTCTCGGGGCCGCTCTGGCTCGAGGCCGCGGGGGCGATCCTACCGCGTTCGCCTCGCGCCTCGCCAGAGCGGTTCTGCCGCGGGGGGGAGCGGGCCTCCGGCCACGTCGCCCGCCCGCCCCGACTCTGCCGCCATCCTCGCCGCCGTCCGCCCACCACCTCCCCTCGCGGGCCCTCGGGCGTCGTTCCCCGGGCCGCCCTCTCCTCGGGTACTACGGGATGCTCGGGCAGTCTAGCCTCTTTCACCCAGCCCCGAGTGTGATGGGCGGCGGCCAGACACATCACTCGGGGCGATGTCGCCCCCGGCCCCCGGGGGATAGTGCGTCACCCTCCGGAACCTACAAAGAGCATCGCCGCTGCCCTGGGGGCGGTCGCCTCTTCATTCCGGCCTGCCCGGCCGTTTCCCCGGCCCCTGTCGCCCGCCCTGGGCGCCTCGGTGGCTTGGCCCGGCTTGCCCGCCGATCCTGCCTTTCATCATGCCCTCGGGCCGGCCCTCGACCCTCGGCGCTCACTGCCATCCTCCGAGGCGCCTTCGCGGGCCCTCGGGGTGCCGGGGCCCCGACGGCTACACCCTACACTGCTCCGCCGGGGAGCCGCCTACACCTACACAGCCTCGCCGGGGAAGCCGCACAGGCATGTCATCGCGGCTGGGTTTCCCCTCTCCGAGATCATGGGGCTGGGGGGACATGGACCTCGCCTCGGTCACGCTACGTTCTCGGATCGCCGCCCGCATCAGGTGCCCCTCGAGGCCCTCTCCTCAGTTTTTTGGTGGGAGGGCTCCTTCGGGCCACCTCCCTCCCTCCTGGGTCATGCCCGATTTAGACATTGGCCTCGGGCATGGCCCTTTTTTCTGGACATTGACTCTTAACCTATTAGACATACTTTTGAATTTATCCCTTGATGCAGTTATCCATTGACCATGTACAGTATTGCTACTGCCTTGAATAAATGTCCTGTATTCAACTCCCTGTCTCTCCTTCCTTCCACGTAATCTCCCGACCCTTCCACGCCTGCCGCGCCCCTGAAGGTAGGTTAGCTCACACCCGGACAAAGTGTTATTTGTCCAATCGCTGACTGCCCCGGATTTGCCCGGTAGCCGGTGCCCGCGCGCCACCACGGGCGATATCTGCCCCGGGCAGTCACTTTGCCTCCTGATTTCAAACTATATATATATATGCATATACATCTGTGTCTATATGAATATACGTATACATTATATATCTATATATGAATATACATGTGAATATATATGAATTGTGGTGTTCTCTGTGGCAGAGTGGTTAGAGTGTTTGACTATTTTTAGGTCGGACTCCTACCTGAAGGTCGGGGGTTTCGATTCCCCATGCCCCCATCTCTGCAATTTGGATTTCCACCGCAGTGTATAACTTACAGCGACATCAAAGGCCAGTTGCTCTCGAACCATGTCATGTGGTGTGGGAGGTTAAAAAATCCCTTGGTCGGTTAAAAGTGTAGGCTCGGGGGCTTTCTATCGACAAACTGCTAAATGGTGGAAAACAAGCCTATTCAGGTTATCCTGGATAGGCAGTATATCTCTTCAACAACAACGTATTTATACTGTGAGTTATTGAGTCCTAGGGTTTTATGTTATGTAGCTCATAAATACTAGTTATACCAAATATTATTGAAGAATGTCTTGGTACAATGGTAGCTGGTTGGTTGGAATCTGATATATTGACTATTACTTGAATAGGGTCTATGCTTCTTATAGAGGGTTTGTTCTATTGCATATTTCTACATACCATATACATGTTATATGATATATTTCTGCATACATAAATATAATTCTAAATTGCCAAACCACGTGATCGGCGGAGCTTCCATCATGTCTGTTCACGTGATACAGCAGACGACATGTGCCGCTAACCTGAATAGCAGGGGCAAGCACCCGGTTGAATCATCTGCCAGTTACCAGTGTGAAAATAAAACAAGTCCATTGCGGGGGTGGGTCGACCCTAAGGTGGTGCTAGGTAGGGAGTCAGCTTTCCCCCCTAATCCCCCCTCCTCCCCTCCTCCCCCCCACCCCCCACTGACATGATTCACTCCCCCCTCCCCCCACCCCCCACCTACATCCTCCAACTCAACTTCCCTCCCCCCTGTTCCACCCCCCCCCCCCCCACATCTTCCTTTCTACACAGGTCCCTTCTACACTGGCGCATCATCCAGCTACAGTGGCGCACCTGTGCCACCCTACTACCCCCCTATTTCATATATATATATAAGCACATGTAGACGTATTGACCAATTTCATATGACGTCAGCACATGTATTTAGGTCAGTACACGCGTCTGCTTGGCTGCAGTACAACATCCGGTGTCACACTGAAACTCAATGGCTATGAGCCTATCTTGATAGAAAAAAATGTGAATTTTTCTAACATTCACACCACCTAGGCACAAACGATGGATCTACATATAGGAAAACCCATTCAAAAAAAGCGATTATATTACATTTATACCGTTAGGGTCCTGCATTTCCTATTAAATTTTGAATAAAATCGACGTGCACCGCGCGTATTGTAAACTCAATGCCTGCATTTGTCAATGCTGTGAGCAATCTTCATACAGTTAAAAGTTAAATTATCTCTGAACACACCCACTAGAAACAAACTGATCGGTATACACATAGAAAACATTTTTAACAACAAGATTATATTAAATTTATGAGGTTAGGGTTCTGGATTTCTCTTAATTTTGACTAAAACTGACGGTTTTCACTGCGCGTACCGGCAAACTCAATGCATTGTCAATGGCCGTGAGCAATCTTCTTACAGACAAAAATTTAAATCTCTAGAAGCACAACACCTAGGACACAACCGCTTGGAACCCATATAGAAAAGCTGTTTAACAAAAACGATTTATATTAATTTATAAGGTTTTGGATTCTTGGATTTCTATTTAATTTGGAACTAAAATGATGTTTTGAACTGCGCGTTACCGGCACAACTTCAAGCTTGTCAATTGGCCGTGAGCAATCTTCTTACAGAACAGATTTAATATCTCTAAAACCACACGACCTAAAAACAAACTGATTGGAACACACATAGAAAACATCTTTAACAACAAGATTATATTAAATTTATAAGTTTAGGGTTCTGGATTTCTATTAATTTCGACTAAAACTAACGTTTTTCACTGCGCCTACTGGCAAACTCAATGCATTTGTCACTGGCCGTGAGCATCTTCTTACAGAACAAATTTAAATCTCTAAACCACACGACCTAAACAAACTGTTGGAACCCATATAGAAAACATGGTTTTACAAAAAGATTATATTAAATTTATACGGATTAGGGTTCTGCGATTTCTATTGATTCTGACTAAAACTAAACGTTTTGCATGACGGTCCCGGCAAACCCAATGGCAGTGTGCCTTCGTTCTGCAGCCAAGCGGTAGAGCACAGGCCTCGCGTGCGGATGATTGGGAGTTCGCGAGTTCGGATCCCGGTCGAGTCAAACCATCATCATCATCATCATGCTGTCGGTGGCGATGCGACAAAGACTGCTTTCATTACTTGCCTACCGCTCTCCATTTAGCTCTCTGCTGTGAGAGTGATGTCCATGAGTCCGTCTTAACGTTCAGTCAAACAAAAATGACTTAAAAATTGATCTTGTCGCTTCCTAGCCTGGTGCACTGCATGATTAGGTAGGGCAAGGGCTGATTAGTCGGTGTCAGGATAATGTGACTGAGTGGGATTACGGGTCATGGTTGCCTGCGGCCTGATTACCCAGTGGGGCAGCACTATAAAAATCGCCATGAGTGCATACTGTCACAAGTTGGTACCCATCCTGATATGACCTTAGATGTTGCTAGGATGTAAAACAGCAACAAACAAACAAACTTATTCTCACAACGTGGGACCAGTGTTTTTTATTTAGGTGGATTGGCCTCTCATTCCCACCATACCGACATTTAAAAGAAATTATTGCGTAAACAAATTAAATTGATGTTGCTGATGGAAAGCCAACATCCGCATATATACGCACAACAAAAACTAGCGAACTTGTATGTACCCACTTCACAATTGATTGGTTGGTTGATTGTTGGAGTTTTACATCCTGGTAACATCTAAGGTCATATCAGGATGGGTAGCAACTTTTGACAGTGCACACTCATGGTGACTTTATAGTGCTGCCCCACTGGGGAAATCAGCTGCTGGTACCATGACACGATATCCCACTCAGTCCAACTTTATCCTGACCACTGAAAGTAACTAGTCCTTGCCGTATCCTATTAATACAACGTACCAGGCTGGGAAGCGACAAGTATCAATTGTAATAGTCATTGGTTTGACTCGACTGGGAATCGAACTCCCGACCTTCCGCACACAAGGCCCGCGAGGTGGTGCTGTGGCCTAATTGGTAGAGCACGGGACTCGCGTGCAGAAGGTCGGGTGTTCGGTTCTCGGTCGAGTCAAACCAATTAATTAAAAATTGATACATGTCGCCTCCTAGCCTGGTGCTCAGCATTAATAGGAAAGGACAAGGACTGGTTAGCACAGTACAGTACACTACAACCTCGTTAAACCAAGCTCGCGGAGCAAGAACATTGGAGGGGAGCAAGAACATTGGAGGGGAGGGGGAAGTGGGAGGGGGGGGGGGGGGGAGGGGGGGGGGGGTGGGCAGGCGGCAACATCGCGTCGTTGCGCACGCGCCCGTCAGTCCGCCCGTCTGTCTGTTCGTCCCGCTGCCATGGCAACGCGGCGGGTGCTGCCCCCAGGCGGCGCGTGGCGGTAGCAGGCAGTCGGGAGGCGGGCCGGGCCGGCTGCGTCCGCGTTCAACTGGCACCTCCTCCAGGGTTGTGACACTTTCGGGTGGGTCCCTTGTTCTTCCACATCCACCAACTCCCTCCTGGTCCCCAGTCATTCATTCCGTCCACCCACTTTCTGTCACATACCAACCACCACACCACACACCACACACCACCCACCACACACCACCCACCACACACACACACACACACACATACTATCCATCCTCCACTCTGAGAAGCTCCTAATTACCCCCCCACCCCACACCCACATCACCCTCCTCCTCCAAGCCAAACACCCCGTCCTGATATGACCTTAGATGTTGCTAGGACGTAAAACAACAACAAACAAACAAACAAACAAACCAAGCCAAACAGAAACTTAAGGAGACAATCAGAGAAAACTTGGAACCCTTCCGCAATCATTCTGGCCATACACTTTCCGTCACACATGCAACCCCCCCCCCCCACCACCACCACCACCAACACATAGACACACACACAAACACAGACACGCAATCCTCCTCATCCACTCTGTGAAACTTCTAAATACACCCCCCCCCCCACACACACACACATAAACCGGAACTTAAGGAGACAATCAGAGCAAACAGGAAACGGAAAGTCTCCCTCCACCACCCTCCAGAATTCACGGCGCCACCTATAGGGATTTACTGGAACTAGACTCCCAGGAACAAGCTACAACAAAGAGGAGGAGGAGGAGAGTGAGGAGGTGTAGATCTCGGGGTAGCGTGCCGGACGCTAAGCTTGGATTTACTGGCTTCCAACATGTTCGCCAAAATCTCCAACGCCTTCCACCGAGTCAGTGTTTTGAACGTTGCACATGCAGGAGACACCCACTCCGTGTGTGTGGGGGGGGGGGGGGGGGAAGATGAGATGTATGTGAGGGGGGGAGAGGGGCCTGGGCGGATGCGGTGTGTGTGTGTTGGGGGGGGGGGTCAGGTTGAGTGGGGGTTGGGGGCTGGAGGATGAGGGAGTGTGGGGGGTTCAGGTTGAGTGGGGGTTGGGGGCGGCTCTGCGAAGATGAAGGTGTCGCGTGAGGGGGTTGGGGGGTGGTGGATGAAGTGTGTCTGGTGAGGGGATGAGGGACAGGGATGGGAGGATGGAGGTTGTGTTGAGGGGGAGAGGGGGCTGGGGAGGAATGCGGTGTGTGGGGGGTCAGGTTGAGTGGTGGGGTCTGGGAAGATGATGTGTGTGTGAGGGGGATTGAGGGAGCGGGCTGGGAGGTAATGAAGTGGTGTGTGTGTTGGGGGGGTGGGGGGTGAGCGGGAGAGGGTGGGAGGATGGGTGTGGGGGGGGTTCGGTTTGAGTGGGGGGGTTGGAAAAGTGAGGTGTGTGATGGGGGGTTGAGGGAGCGGGCTGGCCGAGGATGAAGTGTGTATGTGTGTGTGTGGGGGGGGGGGGGGGGGGGGGGGGGGTGTGAGCGGGAGAGGGCTGGGAGATGGGGAGTGTGGGGGTTCAGGTTGAGTTGGGGGGGGGGGGGAAGATGGTGTGTGAGGGGGGAGGGGGGCTGGGAGGATGAGGTGTGTGGGGGTTCAGGTTGAATGTGGGGGGCTGGGAAGATGAGGTTTGTCAGTGAGGGGCCTGGGAGGATGAAGTGTGTGTGTGAGGGGGTTGAGGGGCTGGGGGGCTGGGAAGATGAGGTGTTGGGGGGGAGGGGGCTGGTAAGATGAATTTCAGGGAATGATGGTGTGGGTGGGGGCAGGGGTGATGGGGGACGCTCAGCGTTGGTGTTTTATTGGTGGATTTGATGATTCATGTAGAATGCGCTATTTACATAATAATATATATGCTGATTTTTTTTAATTAAAAAAAAAGTTTCTTATTTCAAACATGTTTCCATTTAGGAAAAGAGTAATCTGTACGGTATGGATACACTGCACTAGGTTCATTATTCTTAATAGAACGATCACCATGTACATTTGAACCTCTCGCTATATCTGTAATATATAATACATATACTATATATATATGATGTGTATAATAATAGTATACATATAATAATATAATAATTTAAAACATATAATACATATGACGCATATTCTACGTATGATACGTATGTTACGTATGATGATGTATATGAATTATTATGCATATGATACATGTGATATGTATGATACATATGATATGTGTGATACGTATGATACATATGTTACATATGATATATATGATGTATATGAATTATGATGCATATGATACATGTGATATTATGATACATATGATACGTGTGATACATATGATATGTATGTTACATATGATACATATGATGCATATGATATGTATGATACTATGATATGTATTATACCTGTGATTGATACGTAAGATACATATGATAATATGATGCATATGATACATATTATATGTATGATACATGTGATACGTATGATACATATGATAATATGATGCATATAAAATATATGATATATTTGATACATATCATATGTGTGATACATATGATACATATGATATGATGCATGTGATGCTTATGATACGTATGATACATATGCTACATATGATATGTGTGATACGTATGACATATATGAAACATATGATATATACAATACATATAATAATCTGCGATACAGATGATACAGATGATACATCAAGAAATTTGGCGTTGGCATTGCAAACACTTATTTTTTATTGGCGCTTAGTGCGTTTAGGAAAAGAGCTCTTCATATATATATATATATATATATATATATATATATATATATATATATATATTAAGATCAAACGTGGTGGGTGTACTGTGTTGTAGATAAAAACCTGATAAATACTGCATCAATTACTGTCCACCCAAAAAAGAACCAGACGGGATGTACTAGTCGATAGAGTGTCTCTTTTATGTCCGGGGGGTCATGCGCTCTACCCCAGCCATGGTAGATCAACCCCTCTCATTCTCAACCCCCAACCCCCCTCCATAACAAAAGTCATCACTTGTCGCTACCTTTCCTGACGCTGCATATTTACCAGGATAGGTAGGGCAAGGACTGGTTAGCTCAGTGGCGGAGTACTGTGACTAAGTGCGGTTTCGATGGCACTGTTTCAATGGGGGCAACACTATGAAGCAACCGTAGGGATGCAGTGTCAGTAATCGCTCCCCATTTTAATATTGTAGTGAGGTTGGCTGGTTGGTTGTTGGAGTTTTACATCCTTGGAACATCTGAAGTCATATCAGGATGGATACCGACTTGTGACAGTGCGCACTCATGGTGACTTTGTGGTGCTGCCCCACCTGGAAATCAGGCCGTCGGATCCATGATCAAATATCCCACTCAGCCACATTATCCTGACACAGCGCTTAACCAGTCCTTGGCCTATCCTATTAATGCTGAAGCACCAGGCTAGGAAGCGACAAGGTTCTCATTTGATAAGTCATGGGTTTGACACGACCGGGAACCAAACTCCCGACCTTCTGCACGCGAGACCCGCACTCTACCGATTCGGGCACCATGCCCAGTTTGTGCTAAGGTGCACTGACCTCCCCAGGTGAAATGCCAATGGCGTGTCTTGGTATGAGAGGTTGATTGCACCAGGCAGCCTAGATAGCATAATGGTTAGAATAATAGCATGGGAATGGTACAAATGTTTGTTTGAATCGCACTCAATACACAATATTTCCATTCATCTGCAAGAAAAACCTCCTTACTAAATTGGTGCTGTGAAGGGATATTGTATAAGCTACGCGCTTTATAGTGTTGAACCATTCATGTTTCTATTCTAGGATAATTACACCAACTGGATATTTGTAATCTAAGGTTGAAACTTATAATTCCATGCTGACAAGGAACCTGGATAGGCTACTGGCTTAGGACGCTAGCTCCAAAATGGCGGAAATGTGGGTTCGAGTCCTACGCTAGGTGCCATACTGTTTCTCTTCATTTGTAAAAAAAAAAGATTTACGACAAAACATTAGCTCAGATGTGTGAGGACATAGAGCTCCAATGACTCGCACTAAAAAGTATATTATATACAACCAGCAAGTCCGTGGGATGTGGAATATAAATTGATGTGATGGTTGCCAAGTGGCAAGCTGCTTAGTCACAATCAACAACACTAATAGCTAACACCGGGCGCCGTGGCCTAATCGGTAGAGCGCCGGCCTCTTGTGCGGAAGGTTGGGATTTCGGTTCCCGGTCGAGTCAGACCAATGACTTAAAAATTGATACTTGTCACTGCCGAGTCCGGCGGTTGGCATTAATAGGATAGGGCAAGGACTGGTTAGCTCAGTGTCAGGATATCGGGGCATGAGTGGGATATTGGGTCATGGTACCTGTCTGCCTGATTTCCCAGTGGGGCAGCACCATACAATCGCCATGAGTGCGTACTGTCACAAGTCACTACCCATCCTGATATGACCTTAGATGTTTGCCAGGACATAAAACACCAACATATAGCTTAGAGCACAAACACAAAACATAATACAGTCGAGTTGTATCAGTCCAACCCTGTTTAAATCTCCCCATTCGACTAAAACTAAAATACCAGTGGAGCAGATTTCCGCGATTCGGTTCATCTTCATCCATCATACACAGATTTCCACCGCTCATTTAAAGCTGCATAGTCCGATGAAATATCAAATTTTCAAAACCAAACCAATTATCTAGATTTGATTTTATATATCTAACTTAGATACTATTGCACTTATTAAGTATTTGTTTCTGTGTTTGTGCTCTAAGCTATTTGTTGGGGTTTTATGTCCTGGCCAACATCTAAGGTCAGATCAGGATGGGTAGCGACTTGTGACAGTACGCACTCATGGCGATTGTATGAGTCAATTTAACAGAACCTGTTACTGCAGAAGTTTGTTGGTGTCAGAGTTTTGGCAAGCTTGCCAAAACTAATTCTCCATGTTTGCCACTCAAAAATATCTAACAGTTTACCAAGTTTAAATAAAAGTAACTTTGAACTAGTGTAAAGTTAGATACTAGTGATCGATCTTAATATATTTATCTCAGAAAAAATACAGAAATTCAAAACCATCAGACTATGCAAGTTTAAACCATTTAAAATCCAAATCGTTTCGCTGTCTATTTCGCCACCCTGACACTGGGTCCTGGAAACAAAGTAGGTCTGGATTACTCAACACTGGTGGTTAATATATAATAATAGAAGTTTTCAACTTTAGGTGAGGTAGCTGACTTGTTTCTTGGTTGGGGTTTTATGTCTCAGCAATATCTAGTGTCATATCAGGAGGACGACTGATTTGCGACAGTGTGTGCTCATAGTGACTTGATGGTGACTGATATCCCACTCAGTCATGTTATCCTGATACTGATCAAGCCATTCCTTGTCCTATTCTATTTAGTATTAAAGCACGGAGCGGCACGTAGCTCAGGCGGTAGAGTGTCCACCTGGGAATGTGTGGGTCATCCGATCGATCCTGCTCAGTGGACTCATTTGCAGTTTGGGTTATTTTCCATTCCAGCCTGTGGTCACCATGGTTCAGTGGGTTTCCTCCAAAGAAAGTTATGGCAGAATGACCATATGTTTGACGCCCAATAGCCGATGATAAAAATCAATGTGCTCTAGAGACGTCATTAAATAAAACTAACTCTTTAAAAAAAAGTATTAATGCTGTTGCCAATTCAGGAAGATTGAGATCTTCAAATTTTATCTAGAATCACACCTTGCCTGGCCATAATTTGTTTTGTGTTATTACGAGTTTTTCACTTCAAAAGCGTCTCTCGACACATAATTAATTGTGTGCTTTCACATTCTGTGTAAAAGCAATCTCCTGATAAGGCGCTAAGCAGTCACCACCAACTAACTAACTATTAATGCTGAGTGCCAGGCTTGGTAGCGATACATATACATTTTAGAGTAATTAATTTAACTGCGGTGGGATTTGAACACATAATCTTCTGCAGAGGAAGCCGTTCAACGCAATGTTATAGCAGTGTATACATGCTACAGTAGTGTAGTAGTCTGCATTGACCTCTCAGGCAAGGAGCCGCAGAGACAGGGACGTGGGTAGAGTGATGATATCAGGGAGCATAGATGGTGTAATGGTTAGTGTAGTAGTCTGCACTGGACCTCTCAAGCAAGGAGCGCAATTGACAGGTAGGATGGGTGGTGATGAAAATCAGTGGAGCCTTGGTGGTTTGTAATGGTTAAGTGTCGAGTCTGCACTGACCTCTCAGGCAAGGAGCCGCATAGACAGGAAGGCGTGGGTTTAGAGTGATGATATCAGGGAGCCTAGATGGTGTAATGGTTAGTGTAGTAGTCTGCACTGACCTCTCAAGCAAGGAGCCGCATAGACAGGTAGGTGTCTGGGTAGGTTGGTGATATTCAGGGAGCCAGGTTGTGTAATGGTTAGTGTAGTAGTCTGTTTTTACCACTTGACCTGTCAGTAAAGAGACACATAAAGACAGGTAGGCGTGGGGTAGGGGTGAGATTTCAGGGAGCATGGTGGGGTCATGTTAGTGTGGTAGTCTGCAGGACCTCTCAGGCAAGGAGCCGCATAGACAGGTAGGCATGGGTAGGGGTGATGAAATCAGGGAGCCTATATGGTGTAATGGTTAGTGTTGTAGTCTGCACTGACCCCTCAGGCAAGGAGCCACATAGACAGGTAGGCATGGGTAGGGTGATAGCATTAGGAAGCCTTGGTTGGTTGTATGGTTGTGATGTAGTCTGCACTGACCCTCAGGCAAGGAGCCACATAGACAGGTAGGACATTGGGTAGGGTGATAGCATTAGGAAGCCTTGGTGGTTGTAATGGTTTAGTATAGTGGTCTGCTCTAAACCTCTCAGGCAAGGAGCCTCATAGACTGGTAGGCGTGTAGGGCTGGCGGAGGGGTGAGGATATCAGGGAGCACTTGGTGATGTAACTGTTAGCACAACCCCGGTTTCGCAGGGCAGGGGGGGCGAGTCCTGCTCTATGCGCAATATTTCCCATTTTCACCCCCCCCCCCACGCATCACGACAGTAGTACAGGAAGTGACATGGGTTGGTACAGGTGGTAGAGTACTATAAAGTCATCATGAGTGCACACTGCCACAGGTTGTCTTTGTAATGTATGTGATTCCTATAATATATACACATCTTGACATAGCAGATGTCCTGTCATCGGAACTACAGCAGTACTAGTACCTCTCTTCAAATGGAGAACTCTGCTTTCTGCTATTGTCTAGATAAAGGATTCACCCGGTACTCGCAGTCGCCGTTAACATGGTGATACCAACCCTATATAAAAACGGTCTTCGAAAAAGCGGATATTAATGAAAGTGAGAGCCTAATTTCACAATCGAAGAAGCAACATTATTCTTTACATAGTCTTATTGGATACCCGCTACCTTTGAGTTGAAAAAAAATATAATATAATATCTAGTATATAAGATTTTAAAGTGAAATCGACGGAGTTTCTGCGGCTGCCATCTTGTCCTTTGAATTTCCCCATTTCACCCACTCTGTGCCGATATAAGTAACCATTTGGACCACTGGGAGGCTAGGCATTCTACTTGCTGTTCTATACTAAAGCTATTTTCGCCCGTATTTACAGTAAGGTGTCGTTCCACCCGTTTATGTACTACAAGTACTGGGTGAATCTTTTATCTAAATATTGTCTTGATATAGGGGGTGTCTGCGTATTGAAAGGCCAATCTAATGAAGTAGAAATAGTTTGAGCAGACTTTGGGGGGGGGGGGAGTTGTGGGGGGGGGGGGGTTGATGCGGGGGGGGGGGGGGGGGGGCGGGGTGCGGGTAGCGGGGACAGATACACATATCTCCGCCTTCATTACTGCCAGAAGTGTTCATTTTCGCATCAATACCCCATTATTTATCTAGATTCTATTGTAGAGACGGGATGGCCGAATGAGTTAGAGCGTCCGTCTCCCGTGTTCGTAGATCGTGGGGTCGTCGGTTCGAACCCGGGTTCGACAAGGTCAAACCAAGACTTAATAACTTGATACCTGTCGCTTCCTAGCCTGGCACTCGGCAGTATTAGGATAGGAAATGGACTGGTTGGCTCAGTGTCAGGATAATGTGTCTGGTGGCGATATCAGGTCATGGTGCTGGCGGCTTGGTCTCCATGGGGCCAGCCAATATAAAGGCAATCAACAGAAGTGGCACTGTCACAAGTCGGTACCCGTCCCGATATGACCTTAGATGTTGCTAGGACGTAAAACCACAACAAACAAACAAACTAAAAATGGCCTACCCTGCCCTGGCCGGCCCCTGTGCTACTGAGTCTATGATTTGAAGCAGGCCCACCCTGTCCATGGAGTAAGGGCCAACGAGGTGGCACTCAACGCACACACTTACGCCATATTTTTTCACTCGACTGTTTTCCCGGCATGCATTGGGCTTCACCATCTTAAGCCGTGGCTACACTGGGCTAAGCTAGTCCTGAATGTGCGCGGGCCTCACGTGCGGGAGATTGGGAGTTTTGGTTCCCGGTGAGTCAATAGCGTATGACTTATAATAAAGTGATACTGTCGAGTCCTATTACTAAACCTAGCCTGATGTTCGGCATTTATAGGCTAGGTATAGACTGGTACCTCCAAGTGTCAGGATAATGTGATGGAGTGGCATATCAGGTCATGGTGCTGGGCAGCCTGATTTCCAGTGGGGTCAGCACTATAATGTTTTCGCCAAGGAAGTGCGCACTGTCGCAAGTCAGTACCTGTCCTGATTAGATATGACCTTAGATGTTGCCAGAATGTAAAACTCCAACAACCAACCAACCAACATTAAATGGCAAGTGTAGCCTGTGTTGAACATAACCTCGGACCCTCCCCTCCTAAAACCCCCCACCCCCCCCCGCCCGCCCCGCCCCGCCCGCCCCGCCCCCCCCGCCCCCGCCCCCGCCCGCCCGCCCCGCCCGCCCGCCCCGCCCCAAAAACTCACAGCACTCACCATCTAAACTAGAGGCGGAACACAGACACCCCCCGCCCGCCCCTCAATCCGCGAAGCAGGGCCTCCTCCAGGTGGAGCCCGAATTACACACTGTTCACCGACCATTCTGTTAGACAAACAAAAAACAGATCAACAAAGTGTTAGTGCGCTGTTTTGTTGTTTGTTTGTTTGTTTGTTTAAAGCTGCCTAGTCCGATGAAAACATCAAATTCTTTCAACAACCAAAGCAATTATCTAGATGTGATTCTGCATATGTAACTTAGATACTGGTGCACTTATTAAGCAGTTGTCACCACATAGAATGGAATAAATACTGAGGCAATTTAATGCAACCTATTACTGCAGAAGCCTATGGTGTCAGAATTTTGACGTACTTGCCAAAATTAGTTTTGCATGGTTGCACTTAAAATATCTGAAATATTATTAACCATTTAAGATAGCGGTTACTTCAAATGAAAGTAAGGTAGATTATAACGATCAAACTAATATATTTATCTCAGAAAATGACATAAACTCTAAACTTTAACTTTAAAGTTGCACAGTCCGATGCTTTTGAATTTCTGCAATTTTCTGAGATAAATACACTATGCTAATCATTATAGTCTACTGTAGTTTAGTTTGAAGTAACTTTTATTTTAAATGACTAACTTTGTGGGTATTTAACGTCAAAACATGCCAAATTAATTTTGGCAAGCAGGCTAAAACTCTCACACCATAGATTTCAGTAGGAATACATTCTATTAAATTGACTTATTATGACTTTTTACGCAGCAAAAAATGCTTAATAAGTGCAGCAGTATTTAAGTTGAATATGTTTTGTTTTTGTTTTGTTTGTTGTTTTACATCCTAGCAACATCTAAGGTCATATCAGGATGGGTACCGACTTGTGACAGTGCGCACTCATGGCGACTTTATAGTGCTGTCCCACTGGGAAACCAGGCCGCCGGCACCATGACCTGGTATCCCACTCAGTCACATTATCCTGACACTGAGCACACCAGTCCTTGCCCTATCCTAATAATGCCGAGCGCCTGGCTAGGAAGTGACAAGTATCAATTTTAAAGTCATTGGTTTGACTCGACCGGGTTCGAACCCACGACCCCACGATCTACCAGCACGGGAGACGGACGCTCTAACTCATTCGGCCACCCCATCTGGTCAGTTGAATATGTAGAAATAAGTCTAGATGAGTGTTTTGATTTTGAAAATTTGATGTTTTTATCGGACTATGCAACTTTAACACGCGATTGCAAATGTTGGTTTTGTCTGTGTAGTTTTGGTTTGTTTTATTGTTTGTTTTATTTTATTTGGGTTTCTTTGTTAGATCAGAAAACATTGCCTTATTAGAACATGCAGCAGTAATTACCTGATGTGGGGGGAGGGTTGCATGCCGGAATATAAACTAGATCACGGTTCCGACTGCGCATGCGCTGAAAACGGCCTTGGGAGCAAAGCAAAGGTGTACGGCCATCGAGTTTGCCTATACGCACAGTGAAAAACGTTAGTTTTATTCAAAATTAATAGAAATCCAAAACCCTAACCATATCAATTTAATATAATCTTTTTGATAAACATGTTTTCTATATGTGTTCCAAGCGGTTTGTGCCTAGGTGGTGTGGTTTTATCAATATTTTACTTTTTCTGTATGGAGATTGCTCACTGCCATTGACAATGCATTGAGTACTCTGGCTATGGCTCTAACACTAGTCTGAGTGCCTAGATCTTTCTAAATCTAAATGCACATGGCATAAGATGTGCTGATTATATTGATGTAAATGCAATGCTGGATAAAAGATTAATATCTTAATTTATTATATATATTTTTTTAGTTGGTATTCTATGTTTCAAACAAGAGCTGAGATGATCTGAAACTAGCACATTTCATAGCTGCACCCAGTGTATTAGCATGTGCCATGTGCTTTTGGGGGGGGGGTGTTTTGCTCTGATGCATCCCACAATGCACCGCGCCGCTGGAACCGTGATGTAGTCTATTGATTGAAACATAGCCTGGTATTTAATCAATTACACACTTTATCCGTTGCTATGTGTGGAATTGAACACTGGAGGCTAGAATGGCCGTTGTATTTATGGTACCGAACAGCGGGTTGTTAGGTTAGCGTCCCACAACAACTCACCTGGCTGATCGGCTGACACCAGCGCGGTGTGGCCAACCAATAACAAACCAGGCACACCAGCTCCGTTCCATCTACCGCTGGTCTGCCTCGGGTAGTAGGCGATGTCTCCCAAAGCATATAAACATGCCGGAGGTGGTACACGATACGGTTCATTGGTACATCGTCAATGTCCCTTAACTGGATCCACTGCAATGCCATTTCTTTGGTAGAATTTATTTTTAATCACATATTCATAGACTTAATATTGTAAAGGAATTACAGATAATTTCCGGAACTCGGGTTCCATATGGTACTCTCCAAGCATATTCTTAACCCTAATCCTATGACTAGTTACTATAGAATCTGCTTGGAGAGCGATCCGCTGCCAATGTGACTCTATTATCGCTTATCTGCAAACTGCCTTGCCCTCTATTTCCATTTTCTTTATCCGGTGTTGCAGTTTCCGCGGCACACCAGTTTGCGAGAGACACATACATTCAAATGCATTGTCAATGGCCATGAGCAAATCTTTATACAGAAAAAGTCAAATATCTCTCAAATTACACCACCTGGAAGCAACCCACTTGGAACACATATAGAAAACATATTCAATGAATAGATTATATTAAATTTATAAGGTTAGGCTTCTGCACTTCTATTAATTTCGAATAAAACTAATGTTTTGCACTCCGCGTACCATCAAGCTCAAGGCATTGTCACTGGTCGTGAGCAATCTTCATACAGAAAATACAGAAAAAGTGAAATATGTCTAAAACCACACCACCTAGAAACAAATCGCTTGGTACACATATAGAAAACATCTTTACCAAAAACATTATATTAAATTTATAAGGTTAGTGACGATGCTGCTCGATTTTGACGCATGCGCAGAAGCGATGTGTCCCTCGCAAACTGGTGTCCCGCGGAAACTGCAACACTGGGACCAATTTGATCCATGAATATAGCATAGTATTGAGCACTCATTGTTGCTATGTCGGTTTATAAGTACTGATACTACAGATAGCAGTGTACCGATACCACTTATCAGTCTTGACAGTGCTACAGTCATACCTGTCATTCACAGACAACTCTGTGTAAAGTCATCGTCTGGCAGATGTAGTTGTGTAGGCAGGCTAATAGGAAATCAATACAGGCAAGGATAAGAAAGGCAGAGTATAGAGTGAAAGTAAAGTAAGTAAGTGAGAGCTTGCACCCTCAGGTTTATTATTATATAGTGGTTTCTGGACCTGACATCGCATATCACCTGACCATGCCCTCCAATGAACAGTAAGCATTCCTAGGTCCACCAATCAACAGTAAGCATTTCTGTATCACCATGGCAACTGTGATCTACCCACCACCACCATGCCTTGTGGCTGCTTTGGCCTCACCTGTCCTGTTGTGTATGTGTGTGTGGTGATCCGTGACTAACAGTTGGGGGAGAGGGGGTTGTGAGTAGAGCTCTTGAGCTCCTTCCACACTAACAGTAGTGCCCCTCTCACACTATCTATGGAATACACAATTACTATTTAATTCAAGTAAAGGATCACCAGCACCACATAATTACATTAATGCCCATGGCCCTAAACATCATTTACCTTTATAGACCATTTGTAATCCTTTATAGACCAGTTCACATTCCCCATCAATGTGTTTTATCGGAATATTTTACATCTGCATTCAGACACTCTGTTCTCCTGGCATATCCCTTTGCATGGATGCTGTCTTCTACAGTAGTACCTGTCTTCAACGGACAACTCTGCATCCAGACCAATCTTGGCCTGACATAGTAGGTGTCATGTCATTGGTACTGCTTGTATGCATACCTAGAAGAACACATGACTGTTTGGCCATTGCTTTTTGCAAAGTGAAATCCTGGCGGTGTGTGAGTGAACCAGCAGGCTCCAGTGAACATTGTTTACATACCTAGAACACGTCAGTGTTTACTAGTCACATTTCACAAAGGGAACAGCCGCCGACTAAAGGTCTATTCCTCGCTCTCTCTCCCTCTTTCTCTCTCTCTATATTTCTCTCTATATATATATATAGTTTGTTTTTGTTTGTTGTTGTTTTATGTCCTAGCAACATCTAAGGTCATATCAGTATGGGTACTGACTTCTTGAAGATTGATACTGCCTATCATGGATAAGTCTGAGTAGACTTGTTTTCACCATTAGACAGTTTGTCGATAGAAAGCCCGAGTCTACACTTTACCGACCCAAGGAATTTTTAACCTCCCACACCACATAGACATGGTATGAGAGCAACCGGCCTTTGATGTCGCTGTAAGTTATACACAGCGGTGGAAATCCAAATTGGCAGAGGTGGGGGCACGGGGAATCGAACCACTGACCTTCAGATTAGGAGTCCGACCTAGAAAAAAGTCAAACACTCTAACCACTCTGCCACAGAGAACAAAGGTTTATTTCTCTCTCCCTCTTCCCCTTTCTCTCTCTCTCTCTATTTCTCTCTGTATATAAATAGTTTGCTTTTGTTTGTTTGTTGTTGTTTTACGTCCTAGCAACATCTAAGGTCATATCAGGACGGGTACCGACTTGTGACAGTGCACACTCATGACAACTTTATAGTGCTGTCCCACTGGGAGACCAGGCCGCCAGGACCAGGACCTGATTGATATCCCAGTCACATTATCCTGACACTGAGCCAACCAGTCCTTGTCCTATCCTAATAATGCTGAGCGCCTGGCTAGGAAGTGGAAAGTATCAATTTTTGAGTCATTGGTTTGACTCAACCAGGGTTAGAACCCATGGTCTACTATATATATAGTAGTCTGCACTGACCGCTCAGGCAAGGAGCCGCATATACAGGTAGGCATGGGCAGTGTGGTGACATCAGGGAGCTTAGGTGGTGTAATGTTTATCACACTGCCTCGGAATACAAAGAGATGTGGGTTCGAGTCCCGCTCTAGGCGCAATATTTCCCATTCTCATCACCCCCATGACATATCTATCTATATAAAGTATATATACAATGCTCATTGTAGCTCACCAGTTCCCAATCCTCTGTTTGTTTGTTGGGGTTTATGGAACTCCCATCATCACCCGACTAGCCACTGCAGGGACAAATAGTTTTGTGCCTGTCTGGACATGTCCTTGCCGGTGTGAAACCTCTATTTGCTCCCCGAGAAAGTGCCGCTTCTAACTTGCAAAAGCCAGCAGCACTTCAACACTTTTGCAGGCAGCTTTCATGAAATGTTTTTTTTAACAGCAGAGAGCTAAATGGAGAGCGGCAGTCAAGTAATGAAAGCAGTCTTTGTCACATCGCGACCGACAGCATGATGATGATGACCTCATAGCAATATCTAAGGGCATGCCAGGACGGCTACCGACTTATGACAGTGCAGTCATGTCGAATGTATAGTGCTGCCCCACTGGGAGACCAGGCCGGAACTATGACCTGATATCCCACTCAGTCACATTATCCTGATAATGATCTCACCAGTCATTGTCCTATCCTAGTAATGCCAGGATCCAGTCTATGTAGCGACACATCTATTCGAACTCCCTACCTTCCACACAAGAAGCCTGCGCTCTACCGACTGGGTCATCGCATCCGACGCCCTATCCTCTAAATATATATTTTAATATTTAGACACTATTTAATATGTTGATGATTTTTCCGCTGTTGAGTAAACATGAAACCCGGTGTCGCAGTTTCAGCGCCCGGTCAGTTTCATGCGCATGCATCAAGATCTAACATCATCGTCACTAACCTTATAAATTTAATATAATGTTTTTGGTAAAGATGTTTTCTATATGTGTACCAAACGATTTGTTTCTAGATGGTGTAATTTGAGAGATATTTGACTTCTTCTGTATTTTCTATATGAACATTGCTCACGACCATTGACAATGCCTTGAGTTTGACGGTACGGTGCAAAACTTTGTTTTATTCAAAATTAATACAAATCAAGAACCCTAACCTTTATAAATTTAATACAGTCTTTTTGGTAAAGATGTTTTCTATATGTGTACCAAGCGATTTGTTAATAGGTGGTGTAGTTTTAGAGATATTTCACTTTTGTTGTATTTTCTGTATGAAGATTGCTCACGACCATTGACAATGCCTTGAGTTTAAGTCTATACGGGCCGCTGAAACTGACAGGGCGCTGAAACCGCGTCACCGGCTCTACAGTCTGACCCTGTTTGAAACCCCAAAGAACGCTCACCTACGATGATAAGAACCACACACACTGCGCGCACTCCATTTCTAGCAATGGTGACGTCATCGCACGCGTGCAACAGTTGCCATGGTGACCTCAGCTGGCGACTATGGTAACGAATACAGTCTGCTGACGAAACCTAGAACACCCGAGGAGGTTGTGAGGTCCTGTTGTGTGAGTCAGCCACCAGGGGGCAGGTCGGATGTGCAGCGGGTGGGTAGTAGTGGGTGGGTGGGTGGGTGAGTGAGTGAATGGATGACTGAGTCAATGAGTGAGTTTGTGGGTGGTGAGGTGAGTGAGGGGGTGAGTCAGTGAGTGGGTCAGTGAGTGGGTCAGTGAGTGGGTCAGTGAGTGGGTCAGTGAGTGGGTCAGTGAGTGGGTCAGTGAGTGGGTCAGTGAGTAGGTCAGTGAGTGGGTCAGTGAGTGGGTCGGTGAGTGGGTCGGTGAGTGGGTCGGTGAGTGGGTCAGTGAGTGGGTCAGTGAGTGAGTCGGTGAGTGGGTCAGTGAGTGGGTCAGTGAGTGGGTCAGTGAGTGGGTCAGTGAGTGACTTGTGGAGTTGATTTGAGTCGGTCAGAGTTCGAACCCTATGACTTGCCAAAACGGGAAGTGGGTGCTTAACTCATTCACTCATCCCGTCTGTTTGGCAATCATTGCCTACGTTATTGTAGTTTGAAGTACTTTTTCTTTTAAGTGGTACAATTAGAATATATAGTTATCGCTTGCAAGAACGATAATATAACAAATATAACCAGAGACGAGTGGGGCTGGGATACACACATAGAGCGCCTAAAGCCTGGTACACACCTCCCGTATACGATTCACGCGCTAAAACTGACTGCCCTACGGGACCCGTCACAACCCGACCCGTCCCGTTTCCTGACTAAAACTGCCCGATTAATTTTTTTTAATCTTATAAAAGCTCCGTACACACCTCCCGTATAAAACCTAAAACTGAGTTTTAAGTCGCAATCACAAGGCTCTGGTGTGATAGGGGGTCACACACCTAAAGACTGAAACCGACTAAAACTCAAACTTAGTCGCGAAACGAGCAGTTTTAGGTTTTATACGGGAGGTGTGTACCAGGCATTAGATAGGTGGGTACAGTGCCCAGTAGCACAACAGGACCGGAGCGGCAGGTGCTCAGGCCCGCAGCACACAGGCAGGGTCAGCACAACAGCACAACAACGACCAATATTGCACACTTATACTCAACATATAGGAGTCCAATTCCGCCTATCATAGATCTACATATCTGTGGCTATGTTTGACATGTGGATTTATAGCTATATTTTTCTTGAAGATTTATACTGTCAATCACTGATCAGTCTTAAAGTTAAGATTTATATGCGGTATGCAGCATGCGAATGTGAATGCGAATGCAAATGCGGCAACAAATCGAAAAGCATGTAAATGAATAGTGGTGCTTCCATACATCCGAATGTGAAAGTGAATGCGAATGCGGCAAATGGATCGACCCATGGACCGATCGGTGCGAATGCGAATGCGAATACTGCTGCGTTTGCCATAGAAAACAATAGTAACTTTGATCTTCCTTCACAAATTTGGAGGAAAAACCCCAAACAATGTTATGGGTAACTTTTTTGGTGTGTTTGTTCGGTTAACCATCCCCCAGCACAACAAGTAAACATCGGCTATTGGGGGTTGGCATATATCTATGCCGCATATACCATATTCGCATTCCGCATGACGCATCCCGCGTATATGGAATCTTAGCTTAATTTCACCATTAGACAGTTGGTCGATAGAAAGCCTGAGCCTACACTTTTACCGACCCAAATGATTTTTAACCTCCCACACCACCATAGACATGGTATGTGAGCAACTGGCCTTTGATGACGCTGTAAGTTATACACAATGGTGGAAATCCAAATTAGCAGAGGTGATGGCATGGGGAATCGAACTGTGGACCTTCAGATTAGGAGTCTGACCTGGAAGAAACTCAGACATTCTAACCACTCGGCCACAAAGAACACCTATATATGTATACTTTCCCAGCAATTATACTCCTTTTAACTGAAACATACCAACTTAATTTCCACGTGTGTACCGACATGCTGGAAATAGACTTTGTTTTCCCATTTAAAAAAAAACACAACAAAACATAGCAGTGTGAGCAGCACAGTAGTACCAAACAGTAATAAATGTTTCTGACTGCACCAGTATTTAATTTGAACATGTAGGATCAATACAAACAAGGAAGGAAAACAAGGAAGAATGTTCTTCTTCTTCTTCTTCTTCTTCTTCAGTGTTATGTGTGGTCTACTCTAATGTATGGGGCTGAGACATGGACAATCTCTAAGAAAATGTACAAACGTTTAGCAGCATTTGAGATGTGGACTTATCGAAGGATGATGAAAATATCATGGACAAAGAAGATCACCAACAAAGAAGTTCTCAGAAAAATTAAAAATAAGAAAAGCTTGTTTGCCACTATACAGACAAAGAAACTTATTTATTTTGGCCACATCATTCGTCAGAGTTCAATATACCGTACATTGTTGGAAGGGAAGGTGAATGGCAGCAGAGGGAGAGGGAGACCAAGAACATCATGGTTTACAAATATTTCACAGTGGACAGGCTTGAATTATTCACAGTCTATCAGAACAGCACACCATCGGGACAAGTGGAGAACCATTCCATCCAACCCTCGACTAGAGGACGGAACTATTGATTGATTGAGGATCAAATCTGGTTATGTGTTTCGGTTTAGAAAATGTATTTGTTTCATTGGATTTTGCAGCCTCAACATTAACCACATACACACACAATGCATGTTTGTGATGATGGGAGTTCTGCGCATGTGTAGGGGCGGGGTGGGGGGCTGGTTGCAGTGATGGTGTGTGTGTGTGGGGGGGGGGGAGTTGCAGGGAATGCTGGGAATGTTTATGGGGCTGGGGCTGGGGCTGGGTTTTGCGATGCAGGGTTCCTCGAGGCCAGACAGGGTGTGTGTTATTATAACTGTCCTGCACCAGATTGGAGATGGGACACCCGTGTTACTAACACATAACACCCCCCATCACACCAAACTAGTTCTCACTACGTTCTTGAAAATATTGCTGAACGGGCTCAATCTGTGTGGAACGGAATGGACATAGTAACAACTTTTTACAGTCTGTTTACGAACAGAATGGATGGGCTAGACCGGAATGCTGCTCCAGAACTTTGAGCATGACCAAAATTGTCTTGCAGCCACGTTCTACCCCGACCGCAGCCCGTTTTAGAATGGGGTCAGACGGTTTGAGAACTAGTGTGGTGTGATGGGGGTGTTACCGATCAGGCTGGCGAATAATCCCACATGTCAAACCTTAGTTCTCAACGTTTTATTATCTTTTAGCAATCTCCAGAGGCCAGTTTGTAGGGTTCATGAATAGATATCTAGCTGGGGGGCATAGATCTACATACACACTTTCCAAATCTATAAAGAAATTAATTACTTATGCCAGGTACACACACACCTACCGTTTATCTGCACCCACCTACCATTTACGATCTAAAACTGCCCGTTTCGCGCCCAAAAATCGCTAGGTGTGCGCTCCCCGCGCACACCTAGCGATTGCGATTCGCGACTAAAAACTCAGTTTTAGGGCTAAAACGGGCCGATTACGATTGAGATTCGCGATTCGAAAAATGAATCGGCTCGTCTTCAGTTTTAAGCGGGTTGTGTCGAGTCGCGAGTTTTAGTGCGCGAATCGTATACGGTAGGTGTGTACTTGGCATTACTCTGCTACTGTGATAGGCAAATGAAACAGTCCTCACCTCACGGGAAAATCTTATATATCTCTCGAAGGGGGGGGATTGATGAAAATGGGAAATATTGTGCATAGAGCAGGATTCGAACCCAGATTTCTTGCCATATATGCATATCCAATGGATATATGCATATCCAATGGATATATGCATATCCAATGGATATATGCATGTCCAATGGATATATGCATATCCTATGGACATATGCATATCTCATGGAGACCAGACGGGATGGCCGAATGAGTTAGAGCCTCCGTCTCCCGTACTGGTAGATCGTGGGGTCGTGGGTTCGAACCCTGGTTGAGTTAAACCAATGACTTAAAAATTGAAACTTGTCGCTTCCTAGCCAGGCGCTCGGCATAAATAGGGTAGCGCAGGCACTGGTTGGCTCAGTGTCAGTATAATGTGATTGAGTGGGATATCAGGTCATGGTGACGGCATCCTGGTTTTCCAGTGGGACAGCACTATAAAGTCACCATGAGTGTGCACTGTCACATGTCAGTACCCGTCCTGATATGACCTTAGATGTTGCTAGGACGTAAACAAGAACAAACAAACATCTCATGGACATGCATATCCCAGGGATATGTGCCTATCACATAGTCATATGCATATCCCATGGGTATTTGCATATCGTATAGATATTTGCATATCGTATAGATACTTGCATATCGTATAGATATTTGCATATCGCAAGGGTATCTGCATATCATATTTACCGATTCGAAAAGTAGCACAAACCCATCTATTACTCGGAGTAAATTCAAAGGTTTTTGAGCACTCCCTATGTAAGTCCACCCTTCCCTTCCCTATGTGACGTCACAGAACTATTAATAATAGACCCCGACAGTTAAGCTAGTGACATCTATCGGCAGAATCTGGAACTACTCTAGTCGGGTACATTCCCCGACTGCCTATGATGATTGCACACGCTATATCTCCCTAAAGAATGCTTGGAAAAATAATAAAATGATTGATTATATGCAGATATTCATATCGCAACAGGATCCTTGTGATATATCTATAAAAAAGCCAACTATATTACTTTTTTCTTCTGGAATTTCACCGCTGCTCTCTTTATGTATTACACTCCTCGGGTTCAGCTAGTGACATATGTAGGCAGAATCTGGAACTACTCTAGTCGGGTAACCTCCAGGGGCCATATGCAGGAGTCAGTGTTAGCGAGCCAAAATGCGTTTAGAGGGGATTTCTGGTTTAGCGCCGAAAAGTTGGTATGCACGAGTCAGTGATAGGCCTAACACCACGTGTTTAAGGTCCGCAACACTAACCCTGTTTCATATGATGTTTAAGGGCAGTGTTAGCGTAAGGTTATGGCCAAATCTATTCAATGCTATCATATTTAACAGAATTACATACGCAATAAGTGAAATTTCATTAAATTAACCCTAAATCCGAAGCAATATTAACGCTGCCGCCGTATTGGCGGCGATGTTAATATTGTCAAATCGAATCGACGAACGTAAAGTAAACAAATCGCCGCCGCCGCCACATCGACGTCACTTTCCATACTGGCGGCAGCGGCGATTTGTTTACTTTACGTTCGTCGATTCGAAAATATAACTATTAATATCGCCGCCAATGCGGCGGTAGCCTTAATAACGCTTCGAATTTAGGGTTAAATTGATAAAATTTCACTTATTGCGTATGTAATTCTGTTAAATATGATCGCATTCAATAGATTTGAGCCTAATTTATGGCTACAAACGCAGAGGGATTTCCCAAATCTATAAATAAATTCACATTTAGCTATAATGAAAGTGTTACGCGCTCCTGCATACGACTTGACAGAGTTCCCGACGTCGGTGATAGGTAAACGGTAACAGGCTCTAACACCAAACCCCGCTAACACTGACTCCTGCATATGGCCCCAGCTTAACTGGTGGGGTTTATTGCCTTGGTACTATATGGTATAGATTAATGGTCCTGGTCAGTGCAATATCCGCCTAATGCTGGTCACATACACGTTAGTGGACGTAGTTGAACATAGGTGAACATATTGGAGGCTAACATGGGTCAAATGTGGTGTAAGTATGTTAAACTACGTTGAAATACGTTAAGGTACGGCAGGTTTTGGTACGGATAAATACGTTATGGTACAGATTAAAAAACATTACAGTACGGATGACGGTATATTCAACTACGTTCAACTATTTTAGCCTCCACTAGGTTTACCTATGTCCACTAACAGCTATGTGACCAGGGCTTCATCCAAGTACGCTAGAGCACGCAAGAGCATGCTAGAGTACGCTAGAGTGCGTTAGCATCATGGATGCAAATTCAGCCTCTAACGTAGTGCTCTTTTGAACGTGTCCCTAAATTAAATTGGACATCACAGCTCACCCACGTTATTACCAAGTTAATATCACTGACAAGTATGGATGTCGGTACTTTCAACTACGTTAGCCTCCACTACGTTCAACTACGTCCACTAGCGTGTATGTGACTGGGGCACAATGGGTTAAGTGCAAATAAACCATATCAAGTATGATCTTTCTTTAAGGTACATGAAATACTCATGTCAAAAACACTTGGTAAAGTCACGGGATCAGCTCTTTAAAGAAATATACAAAACTTATTTAGCCTAGAAGTACATGCTGTCATGGGGGTGATGAAAATGGGAAATATTGCGCCTAGATTCCGGGCCAGTATGCTAACCATTACACCACCTAGGCTCCCTGATATCACCACACTACCCACACCTACCTGTCTATGTGGTTACTTGCCTGAGAGGTCAGTGCAGACTACTAGACTCGTCCCCCTTGAATTGTAAGTCTTTTTAATGGTCATTTAATGCTTACAATTACATACATACAGGCAATGCACTAACACATAGATACACAGGGTAGGTTCAACAACCATACAGCGCATAGCTTGTACAGGATCATGGTCACGGCAACCAGTGTCATGGGGGTGATGAAAATGGGAAATATTGCACCTAGATTCTGAGCCAGTGTGCTAACCATTACACCACCTAGGCTCCCTGGTATCATCACACTACCCACACCTACCTGTCTATGTGGTTACTTTCCTGAGAGGTTGTTGTTTTTGGGAGTTTTCAGCCGCATTGGTGCGCTGAAGGTTGCAAATCTGCAGCACTGAATGGGCACCGCTGAAAGCAGTCCCATGTGGTTGGGAGTTGGCTTCCGATGGGTAGTGATCAGAGGAATTGAGGGAGGGGGGGGAAGAAGGAAAAAGGCAGCCTAAGAGCCCAACCACAGTCCTCTGATTGGGCCGGGGGAGGCTGGGTGGTTGGTGTAGTTTTACGCCCCAGCAAGACCCTAGGCCATACCAGGACGTGCACTGACTTGTGACAGCGCGCATTCATGGCGACTTTATAGTGCTGCCCACTGGGAAATCAGGCTGCCGGCATCATGACCCGATGTCCCACACAGTCACCTTATCCTGACACTGTGCGCCCAGTCCCTGTCCTGATCTCATAACGCCAAGCGCCGAGCAGCAACAGGTACCTATTTTATAAGTCATTGGTTTGACTCGACCAGGATCCAAACTTCAGTCCCTCCAGATTCACCGGGATGCACATTAAGTCCAGCCAAGGCCAGAGGAAGAAGTGAAGTGAGGATGGGATTAGTTATGCAGTGGGTGGGGTTACCTGTTAGTTGTTAGTGCCTGAGAGGTCAGTGCAGACTACTTCAATACCAATCAAGGACTACTTTTCAGTAACAGTCTTGGAGGGCACTGACCACAGTACCGACCTAGTCCAATGTAGATTGCAGTGGTGAACTTAATTGGATTTTAATTGTAACATGTCTTTCTTTCGGGTATTAGCTTTGATGATTTTATATAATACTGGCTTTAACCCATGCTGTGTACAGGTTAAAGCTAGGCTCCACATCAATCCCTGGACCAATATTGTATTGAACTGTCATTATATATATTCAGGGTCTCTGACTATATTCAGAGACCATGTGTATATCTACGTTCTCTGCTATATTCCAGACTCGTGCATAGTCCCGTTTCAATATAGTGCCGCCATCTGGTGGATTCCATCTGTACCATTATGCATTAAACCATATCGATGGCGCTATCTAATTGCAGAGTTAATAACACTCATGGTTTCATGACTCAAAATAGATGCCACTCTGGTCAAAGTGACCAAAGTTGGTTAAAACCATCAAAATTAATATGAAATGTGTATGGTAGGCACAAAAAACATGGATCAGTGGAGTATGATGATGCGTGTTGGCAGCGCTGATTAACAAATGAGTAGTGATCAGAACGACCCTAAAACTTAACCACCATTTAGTATTATATATAATATGTTGGACCGCATTGTTCCTATGACATTGAACGAGTTGACACACCGATCAACACTGCAGGTCAGGGTCGTCCCCAGTTTATTCATCCCCCATACAAGTAACCTGCCACTGTGTGTCCGGTGTCGCAGTTTGAGCGCCCTGCCAGTTTGAGCGCCCTTCTGTTGCTTCTGCGCATGCGCGGATAGAGACAACATTAAAACCACCCTAACTATCACAGTATTTTGTGATTTTTGGTGCTTTGAAAGCAAATTTCTCTTGTTTCTATTAAATAGTTCAGATCTTTCTCTACAATTTCACATTCAGCTTTTTTGTTATCAGCCCATTGGAAGTTCTTGAATTTATTTTGCAAAAATAGTTTTTGAGGCCATGATCTGGTAAGGCTAACACTGGCACTGACACTCAGAATATCCCAAATTTCACTATTATCTCTGTTTTAATACTTTCAGAGTAAATTGCTCTTAGGTTACATTAAATACTTCAGATCTTCCTCTTCAATTGCGCATTAAGATATTTTTAATCGATCCAATGAAAGCTTTTAAATCTATTTTACAAAAAAAGTATACAACCACTGGCAGGGCGCTCAAACTGGCAGGGCGCTCAAACTGCGACACCGGGTACTGATATAGGTTCTAGTGCAGGCTGGCGTTGTTTCAAGATATATAAAACCTGAATTAGTAAAGGTGTGTTGGTCATTTTATTGCCCTTTAAAGTTGCAAGGTCCGATGGTTTTGAGTTTCTGAGATAAATATATTAGGTTTATTGTTATAATGCACCTTACTTTAATTTGAAGTAACTTTTATTTTAAATGGCTAACTTTGGAGATATTTGAAGTGCAACCATGCAGAATTCATGTTGGCAATCATGCCAAAACTTGGACATCCATAGGCTTCTGCAGCTGCGGTAACAGGTTCTATTAAATTGTCTCAGTATTCCCTTCTATGTGGTGATACATGTTTAACAAGTGCACCAGTATCTAAGCTGACCAGACGGGATGGCCGACTGAGTTTGAGCGTCCGTCTCCCGTGTTGGTAGATCGTGGGCTTATGGGTTCGAACCCTGGTCGAGTCAACCAATGACTTAAAAATGTATACTTGTTGCTTCCTAGCCTGGTGCTCGGCATTATTAGGATAGTGCAAGGAATGGTTGGCTCAGTGTCAGGATAATGTGACTGAGTGGGATATCAGGTCATGGTGCTGGCGGCCTGGTCTTCCAGTGGGGCAGCACTATAAAGTTGCCATGAGTGTGCACTGTCACAAGTCGGTACCCGTCCTGATATGACCTTAGATGTTGCTAGGACATAAAACAGCAACAAACAAACAAGTATCTAAGTTAGATATTGTAATGGCCCATGGCCCTTCCGACTCTCACCCTGCCACATACACACGGAAGAACGCCAAGATCCAATATAAGTATGCTTCAACTTGGTTTATTGAACCAATCTGCTCTCCGCGGCGTCCACAGTCATCTGAACCACCCCCTGACTCGCCAGATCTCACATCGACTCTATAGGTGGGTGGAGGGGTGTGTGCTAGCCACACGCAGTAAAGGGCAGCCCAGTCGGGGTCTGCCCGGTGGCTAGGCTGCCACGACCTAGCGCAGTTCAGTGTAACTGCGTAGGTGTGCGGCGTAGTCTCCGCCACTACCGCGTGGTAGTAGGGCTCATGTACAGACTACTACAATATGTAGAATCAAATCTAGTAATTGCTTTGGTTTAGAAACGTTTGTGTTTTCATCAGACTATAGCGCTTTAATATAGTTGACGTCTTTAGAATCTGACTGTTTTATTCAGATGCAATGAACCTTATCAGCTCTTTCAGTGTTGTTTTGCCAAGTTGTTTTGTGTGCATGAGAATTAACAGACGGGATGGCCAAATGAGTTAGAGCGTCTGTCTCCCGTGTGGTAGATCGTGGGGTCGTCGGTTTGAATCCTGGTTGAGTCAAACCCATGACTTAAAAATTGATACTTGTCTCTCCCTAGCCAGGCGCTCGGCATTATTAGGATAGGGCAAGGAGCAGTGGAATGAGGAAGACCAATCGCCTGCGACTGAAATTTCCCCTGATTAAACAACTAATGTACCCAAATAAATTGTATTATTAATTCATCTTATGGACGTCAATTTGTTGTTGTCTTTTTCAGGTGAGTTCAATTCGGGCACATCTCTAGTCGGGTAGATAAGAATTGAACAACTGGAAAGGTGAGCTTTGTATGGTGTAACTGAAGCTTTAAATGAGGGTCGCCCCCACTTTATTTATACCACTCATAGCAGAAGTGACCTGCCACTGCTTATCCAGGTATCACTGGGTATGTTATGAACATGGCTCTAAAGGTTGGTCGTAATGCTCGCATTGCGGTTGATGCGAGGCGAGGGAGGACGCCCCCCCCCCTCTCTCCCTCTCCTCTCTCCTCCAGCTCCACTCCTCACTATTACATAACCCCCCCCCCTCTCTCTCCCTCCCTTATAACCGCCTCCGGCCTCTCCTCCGGCCACTCGCCCTCCTGCCTCCACACACTCCGCTCCTCACGCCTCTTTTTCCCCACCCACCATCCCTATACACCAACTCTCCACTATAGGGTTGAGGGCTCCTCGGGCCCACCTCCCGCCAACTACTGACATTACCTCATCCACATTTATCATAACACTGACATTGACGCTCTCATCATGAGCATGCTTCATCCTTGATATTACATGTACCTCACATTGATATTACGCCTCACACTTATTGTATGCTCATGTAGCCTGGGGCATTTCCTCAAATAAACTGCCCTCTTTTTCCGACTACTGACATTACCTCATCCACATTTATCATAACACTGACATTGACGCTCTCATCATGAGCATGCTTCATCCTTGATATTACATGTACCTCACATTGATATTACGCCTCACACTTATTGTATGCTCATGTAGCCTCGGGCATTTCCTCAAATAAACTGCCCTCTTTTTCCACTCTCGCCTCCTCGTCCTTCCTTGCCGTGCATCAAAGTTGCATAGTCCGATGGTTTTGATTTTCTGACATTAGGTTGATCGTTATTATGTACCTTTTTTTTCTTGAAGATTTATACTGCATATCATGATAAGTGTGAATAGACTTATTTTCACCATTAGACAGTTTGTCGATAGAAAGCCTGAGCCTACACTTTTACCGACCCAAGGGATTTTTAACCTCCCACACCACATAGACATGGTATGAGAGCAACCGGCCTTTGATGACGCTGTAAGTTATACGCAGCAGTGGAAATCCAAATTGGCAGAAGTGGTGGCATGGGGAATCAAACCACCAACCTTCGGATTAGGAGTCTGACCTAGAAAAAAGTCAGACATTCTAACCACTCGGCCACAGAGAATACCACGTGAAATGTGTGTGGTAGCCACAACAAACATGTTTGAAGTCACTTATTTCTAATGGGTAACTTTTGAGATATTTGAAGTGCAACCATGCAAAATTAATTGTGGCAAGCACGCCAAAATTCTGACACCATAGCCTTCCGCTGTTCAGGTTCTATTCAAGTGTCTCAGTATTCCCTTTTGTGTTGCATCAAGTGCTTATTAAGTGCACCATTATCTAAGTTAGATTTTTTTTTTTTGTTGGTGGTAAATATGTTTATTCTGCTGAATAAGTCTTTTGTCAGTGCCGAAGCACTGGTCTTCCAGCCATTTTTCAATTCAGGGTTATTTACACAAAAGATATATAGAATAAGGTATACAATAACTGTTGAATACACAATTTGCAGCGTGTAACACAATGAGATTCTGTAACCCAACAGTTTCATAGCAATATGGTAACAGTAGTGTCATATAACTAGATCAATATTAGTCAGATCAATGTGAGTATTTACATAGTATTTAGAATGTAAGCAGAAGTTATCTTCTGTATTCAGTTGGTAAAGTTGTAGTAAGTTTAAATGTTCAGTTGCAGTTAGGCAAGCGGTATATAAATGTCAGTTTATTAGAAATATTCTAGTGTAACTCTAGTGTAGTTAGTTATGTGAGTTTATGAATTATGTTGTTCGACTGGGGTTGTTAATAATACACTGGACCAGCTGTGACCAGTGAAGCAGTGGTATCAATCCCAGTGCATTTAGGTCTTAAATTTTACATTCTTATTTCGACTATCTCTGTCATTGTATATGGTTAACTGGAAATAACAGGAACAGCAACAAATAAAACTCAAATTTAGACTCAAATTTAGATAATTGTTTTGGTTTTGAAATTTTCAAGTGTAGCTAAGATGATTTTCCTTTTTGTGTGTAATATTTTCAGATTTAGGGCCTTGTTACATGTATGATATTCCATTTTTTCTGTAGTTATATTCAGTTTCAGGGCCCTATTAGTATTACCAGTATGTGTAGCAGTGTGGCGTGCTGCAGTGTGCTTTATTCACCCTCCACCTTAGCATGGCCCTTGTCGTGACTTGTGGTTGAGTGGATACAAACGCTGGAATCTCGGAAGTCACATATTCATGGCCTTTGTTGCTGACATGGTCTAAAATCACTATTACTCACTCGCTATATTACACATTTAGAACCATGTTCATAAGGTCCACCATGCCAACGGAGTGAGATGGGAATTTCAGGAGTGAGTGAGTGTGGATGTATTTGGGTCATCTACAAATGTCCAGATTTCATTACAGTGTAAAGTGGCATGCGATGTGCGTCATGCGGTATGCGACATACGGTATGCGTATGCGGCGTATGACATGCGTAAAGGCCCTGTCACACTACGACGTATACCCTTAGCGTATGCTGATGTATGTGATTTTGGGCCAACACGTCGATGTACATCGAGATACGGTATGGGTACGTTAGGTGTGGGCTGGTGTACGCTGGTTTACGCTGTCATACGGCATCATACGGCGTCGCACGCCAAGGCTCTGAAAAAATTGTGCATGGCAAAAAACTTATATATATGACAACGTATTGGGTATGCATTAGTATACGTTCGGCATACGCTTTGTGTACGTTATTCATACATCATTAAATGCTAGACGTATGTTATACATACGTTGAAGTACGTTAGTCATAAGTCGAGCTGGCGGAAACATACAGTCTGCGTATCGAGAACGCATTGACAATATGTGATAACGTACAAATAATATGCGTCTAACATATGCCTAATGTACGTTTTGCAGTTCTCCACCATGTCTTGACATTTTTAACGTATAAGGTGTACTTCTGGCGATCAACTAATGTATATAGCGCTCACCATGAGCATTCCGTGAGCGTTTTGCGAGCGTATTGCATTTGGCCATACTTTCTATGATACGCTCTCATATGCTGTCATATGCTAGCAATACGTCGGCCATACGTTGTGTATATGTCCAACTTTGCCTCCGCACTGAAATGTTTGACACTTCTCGACGTATAAAGTGATTTCATCCATTGGATATACACTGGCGAAATACGTCATAGTGTGACAGGGCCTTAAGTGACATGTGTTCATAAGATTTCATATAGATACAAACACACACACACAAACATACACACACACATATATATGGGCCCTTCTCAGAAACTGTGTACCAAATATTTGGTTTCCACGTTACATTGTTAATGATTTTGCCTTCTTTTTGGAGGGTAGTAAGTCAAGTAGTTATTGTTGACTCTGTACATTAATTGTATTATCAATTCTACGTCTATTTAACCGGTCACACAAAATGTATCCAAAATATGATTATATGATTTTGTGCAAAAGTGAAAATATTTAAATTTGCATATCGACACCATACATCTACCCAAATGGGTTTCTTCATTTTTTTTCTTGTAAGCAACAATTCTTTTATTTGAATTTGTTGTGTGTGTTAAAATGATGCTATGGATGTGTGTTAAAATGGTGTTATGGATGACTGTTAGTTACATTGTTAATTTTAGCAGCTTTATCAATTTGCATAGATCAAAATCAAAGAGTGAAAAAAAGACATGTACGGAACATATAAAGCTTCATATTAATATATATGGATTCTGCTATTATTTGGAATGTTTTCTGCTAGTATTATTTGGAATGTTTTCACTTTTGGTTTCCATGTCACAGAAGTGGTATATCGTTTCCTGAGAACGGCCGACATACAATCTATGCATCTCTACATCCATGTATCCAAGCATTTGTATACTTCTGTGTACATTTATGATTCTATAGAATTATATGTACTTCTGTCTATCGGTATATTTATGTATATCTGCATATCTATATTAATAGTTATATATGATCTATATATATTTGTTATGCTTGCTTTATGTAAACGAACACGCATTAATGGTATTCCAGCTTTATTCTCATGATATATGACTATTTCTATATATCGATATATCTATGTATATCTACGGATATCTATATATTTATATATATATAAATATATTTATATCCATATATTTATATCTGGATTTATATTTATATCCATGTAATATATTTATATCTATATGTGTGTAGCTATATTTATATCTATATATACTATTAATTACACCCATGCATCTGTATACTTCTGGATATGTGTATACATTTGTATATTTCTGTGTATCTCTTTATCTATTTATCAATATTTATATTTATATTTTATTTGATAAATAATACATATTTGTATAGATATGTGACGTATAACACATTATACGAGTATAAATGCTAAGGGAACATATATACTTTGCTACTTCCTCCATTGGTGCATTGGTGGAGTGCCCCCCCCCCCAGCTGTCGGCAGTTGTGTACGAGTGGCCCCCCCTCGTGCCACACACACTGGAGGAATATGTATAGATGTATATAGATACAGAGATATCTATATCTATTGTATACATGAGTCAGGATCACGAAAAGAGGCCAATTGGGGAAAGTTGTCGGCATCGAGCATGGATGTCGGCGTCGATCAGTATAATTATAATTTAGCATTGACAGAGGTGTGGGAAAGTCCTTAAATTTATCCTGAATGTAAAGGTCGAGAAAATACAACAACCTTATTTGTTTCTAGGATAATTTAATATAAAACAAAGAAATGCACTACACTTTAAGAATTGCGACGCCGACATCTGTTAAAGTTGTCGGCGTCGATCATTGGATGTCGGCGTCGATTGGTATAATTATAATTTAGCAATGACAGAGGTGTTAGAAAGTCCTTAAATTTATCCTGAATGTAAAGGTCGAGAAAATACAACAACCTTATTTGTTTCTAGGATAATTTAATATGAAACAAAGAAATGCACTAAACTTTTAAGCATTGCGATGCCGACATCTTCAATTGACCACCGATTGGCCCATTTTCGTGAGGCTGACTCATATCTATATATATATATATAGATATATATAGATGTATATTTATATATATATATATCGATATAGATATATATAGATATATAGCTATATATCTAGATATATATATATATAGATATATTCATTATATATGCCCCCGGTGTGTGGGAGGGGGGGGGGCACTCCACCAATGCGCAAGAGGAAATATAGGATGTACATGTTACCCTTGTATTTATACTCATATAATGCGTTATACATCACACACAGATATATATATATATATATATATATATATATATATATCCAGACATGCGGGTAAATATAAATGTGGGAAGGATTAGGCCTACCTTGATTTTGGGAGAGAAGAATCTGGGTAGGGCCTCACCCCTGCCCCAACACGTGTTACACCACGTGAGTCACGTGACTCCCTTTCCTCCCCTCCCATGAACCCCATTACCCTCCCACCGGAAGTGGGTGCCCCCCCCCCCCAAGGGTTTACCAACAAAACACCAGCAGCAATGTGATGTTATCACTCTGTTTGCTTTTAGTTTAATTGTTTTGTTATTGCTGTGACTGTAGGGTGCATCCACCTCTCCAGGTGAAATGCCACATATAGAGGTAGGTGGGGTGATTTCAGCAGGAAGCGTTGATATCCTAATTGTTAGGACGCTCAGCCCAGAATGGCAGAAGTATGGATTCGACTCCAACTGTAATTATAATGTTTTCATTCATTTGTACCAAAAAGAACCAACAAAAAGGCCAAACAAAAAAACCACAAAAGATTTTTTTTTTTAAACCACCCCTGTGGCACTGGCGCCATGACCAGGATAGTGTACATGCTGAATGCTGTACGATGTTGACCTTGCCATGTGTATGTAAGTCTGATAACTGGATATAAAAGCCAGCAGCACTTGAACACTTTGCAAGCAGCTTTTATGAAATGTACAACCGCACAAAGCGGCGGTTAAGTAATGAAAGCAGTCTTTGTCGCATTGTGACTGACAGCATGATGATGATGATATCACCAGTACAAGTGATCATTATGCTTGACTATTTAAACATTTTCTAAGTTGGTTAGTACAAACCATATACAGTATAACCCTGTTATACCAAACTTGAAGGAACCCTAGAAATTTGTTTGGATTAACTGATCATTGGTTTAACCGAGCTTTGGCTTCGACTTTGACTTGGCTTTGGCAAAAAACGCGGGTGCATTATGAGTGGAATATACAATGTATGTGGACACCTTGATTATTGTTTTTTTATGTATATACAGTATAACCCCCGTTAAACCAAGCTTGGTTAAAGCAAATGATCGTTTAATCCAAACGTTTTTCGGCGGCCCGGCAAAATACTACCATTTATCATATAAAAAAGTTGGTGGGATCTCAGATGACCTTATAACCACAGGAAAGTTTGGTTTAACCATACTGAAAGTGGCCTTAGGTCCGACACTTTTGCTTGGATTAACCGATAGTTTGGATTAACCAACTTTGGTTTAACCAACTGTTTTTATGTGATAAATGGTAGTATTTTTCCGGGCCACCGAAAAATGTTTGGATTAACCGATCGTTTGGTTTAACCGAGCTTGGTTTAACGGGGTTAAACTGTACAATTAAGCCTGACTATCGTATTACTTATTTGCAGGTTAATCATATATTATCTAGGTTTTTATGTAGAATAATTATTTGAAAACTTATTTGAAAACAAGCACCCTGACAGGAGCTTATACGTTAATGGCAGAGTAAATACTTTTCACACATACAAAGGACATGGACCATCTAGTTATCAGCCCAATTAATTATGATGCGCGAAAAGGAAGAAGGCAAGGTGGAGGTGGAAAAAAGAGGCGTTTATTGGGGCGCCTCTGGCAACAGAGGGTAACATGGCAACAGTGAGGAGGCTCATGAGGAGCAACAGTACAAGGTAGAAAGCAATGTAAGGCTCATGAGGAGCAAGAGAACAATGAATAAAGTGAAAGGGGGGCTCATAAGGAGCAAAAGTCAGAGGTGATATGAGTTTATGTGAGGGTGGGGGGCGCCGAGGAGCCCTCCACCAAAAAGGGAGGAGAGGGCTCGAGGTGCGCCCGAGGCGGGGGCCCGAGGCGGGGGCCGCGGCTGAGGTCCAGGGCTGGGCCGGGATAGCGCGGGAGGGAGACCCGGGCGAGGCTTGGGCGGGGTTCTCGGCGGAGGCTGGGGAAGTTGAAGGTCTGGGTGGGGTGAGGTGTCCGGGGCCTACGTCGACAGGGAGCGGGCGGCCAAAAAGGTTGGGGAGGCCCGCTCCTTGGAGAGATGCGGTGAGGAGGTCCGGCGAGGGTCGAGCAGGGGGGCAGCGAAGTCCTCAGGGCTGGGCGGGGTGGGGGTCGGGGTCGGGTCGGGCGGGTTGATGAAGGCTGTGTCATGGAGGCCGTGATGGTCGGCGGCTGTGCTGTCTGGGGAGGATTCGTCGTCTGAGTGGGTGGCGTCGGCGGCTTGCGGTGCGAGGTGATGGTCCCCGGCTGTGTCTGGGCGGAGTTTCGGTCGGTGATCTCTGGGGGGTTGTCGGTGGCGGTGGCGGGGTTGTCGGCATGGGTGTGGGTGTGGGGAGGATTCTTCGTCTGAGTGGGCGGTGTCTGGGGCCTGCGGTGCCAGGTGATGGTCCCCGGCTGTGTCTGGGCGGCGTTTCGGTCGGTGATCTCTGGGGGGTTGTCGGTAGTGGTGACGGGGTTGTCGGCAGTGGTGTGGGTGAGGCGCCGGGGAGGCCGGGGTCTGGCGCTCATGGGCTTGCTTAGTGAGGCAGGTGGCCTCGCTGTGCATTGTGAGGATGCGCCGCACGTTGGCGCAGTATGCGCATACGTGCCGGTGCCTGCTTCCCACCTCGCCATGGGCCTCCCCGACGGGGGCCCGGTCGCATGAGGCGGGCTCGCGGTTCCAGGCGGGGCAGGGGGCCCCGTGAGCCTGCCTGTCGTAGGCGATGCGCGTGTCGACTTGGGGCCGGGGCAGGTGTGCGCCTCGGGGAAGGTCGTCGCCTCGGGGGGCTGGTGCTGCCGGGGAGGCCTGGGTGAGGGCGGCGGGCATGGTGAGCGATTCCACCCTCAGCAGGTCGAGGGCAACTGGATCGTGCCAGCCGTGGGGGAGCCTCCCGTCCGCTATCCACGTGAAGACCGTTTCAGAATAATGGCGGACGGTAGGCCACGGATAGACGAGGTTGTCCCTCAACACTGTGAGGTGGTGGTGGTGTAGGCCTGAGATGGAGTGGGCGGGGAAGCTTGGATGGCTGACCAGGGTGAGGAGGGCAAGGCTGTACTCATCCTTGGTAGCCTCGCCCCTCTTCACGGGCTTCCGTTCAGCGCCCCTCTCCACCAGGTCAGAGGGGAAGATATAGCCAGAGGGTATACCCTGATGCCTGACCGTGTGTTGCGCCTCGGCGGAGGCCAGGATCTCGCGGACGGCGTCGGCCGCGGATGCTGGGGTGTGCTCGACCACGTCCTGGGGGGTAGGCTGGGGGCGGAGCGGGCGCGGCTGGGGCGGTGAGGCGGTGAGGCGGTTGTAGCATTCGTACCAGGGGTGAACTGCCCCCGGCAGAGTAGCTTGAGGTGGCGGCGCGGGGCATGCCCCGCCTGCGGCGCGCGCCCGAGGTGCTGGGGCGTGCGGCGTGCTGTAGGTGGCTTGACGCCTTGGGGGAGGCGAGGGGCTCTCGGGTGGTCCTCGGGGTCCCCCCGACTCGAGGGCGTCCATGCGGGCGGTGGTGACGAGGTGGAGCGCCTCAAGGCGGTGGATGGCCTCGAGAATCGCGCTCGTCTCGGTGCCCGAGGGGTGGTCCGAGGGCGCCGAAGGAGACGCCGGGGCCGAGGATGGTGAGGCACCTCCCGGTGAGCCCGAGGAGGGTCCCGGCGTGGCGGTCATCCGGGAGCTCTTGCGGCCCTTGCCCTTTCTGTGTCCGGGCATGCTGGAGCGGCCCGAGGGGGGTGCAGCGGTCCGAGGTGAAGATCAGCGGTGAGGAAGTGTCAAACAGGAAAAAGGCAGAGCGCGGAGGAGGGCAGGAAGGCGAGTGACTGAGGGAGGCCGGCGGGCGGCCTTATAAGGGAGGCAGGAGGGCGGTGACATGTGAGGTGCGAAAGCAGCGGGCCCGGGGGAGGTGGGAGGAGGAAAGCTGAGAGGCGGACGTCGTGCGAGGTGCGAATGCTGCGCGACGACCGGGGAGGTGGGGGGAGGGTCTCTTCCTCTCCACGCATCAAACGCAATGCTTCGCATTACGACCAAGTTATAGATGGGATGGTGGAATAGTGTTTTTAAAACTGCAAATTTTTAAATGCTCAGAGCATAGATGTGTACTGGGAAGCATCACAGCGAGGAATGCCAGTTCGATCTCTTGTCACTCCGGAAGTTAAAGCTGCATAGTCCGATGAAATATCAAATTTTCAAAACCAAACCAATTATCTGAGATTTGATTTTACATATCTAACTTAGATACTGATGCACTTATTAAGCATTTGTTTCTGCGTAGAAGGCAATACTGAGTCAATTTAACCGAACCTGTTACTGCAGAGAAGTCTATGGTGTCAGAGTTTTGGCAAGCTTACCAAAATTAATTTTCCATGTTTGCACTCAAAATATCTCAAAAGTTTACCATTTAAAATAAAAGTAACTTTGAACTAATGTAAAGTAGATACTAGTGATCGATCTAATATATTTATCTCAGAAAAAATACAAAAATTCAAAACCATCGGACTATGCAACTTTAACTATGGTCAGGGTTACCGAATGCTATACTACATCCGGTATATGTGATACATCCTCCTGTACCAAAACAGCACCTAGACTGTTCTCAGAAGCATCTGTATACAGTTTATAAACCACTAGGCAATAAGGTTAGACAAAGCAAAGTTGGGCTGAGTTCTTTATTAGTTTTCTGGCTGGGACTAATATGCCCTACCAAAAAGAAAAATGCGAGCAAAGTGACAGTGGTTTGAATCATTTCCGCACCAAACATTTTGCGCCCCAATCACGCGCATATAATGGGGTGGGTGCGCGAATCCCGAAGGCAAATAATCGTACAATGAATATGATATCAATATTGGAATTGCTCCGTTCCTTTATATTATTATAATGCATTATAATACATATAAGGCATAAAAGGATCAGGAAATTTTAGAAGGAGAGATTCTAATAGGAGACTTTTCAACTCATTCCAAGCATTTTCACATTCTACAGTCCACAAAAAGCTACATTTATTAATAGTCAAATAAGTTATAGGAGCTACAACATCAGCATTGTTAGGAATTAATTGTCGATAATACCCTGCCGACCCTAGCAAACGTCTTACTTCTTTTTTACTAGTCAGAGAAGCCATATCTCTAATTGCAATAATTTTTTCAGGATCCGGTTTTAATCCTGCTGCACATACAACGTAACCTAAGAGTTTTACTTCAGTTACTCCAAATTCACATTTAGATTCCTTAATAGTCATACTATGGAGCCCGTGGTCGTGGCTTAATTATGCATGTTACCGGCAACATGTACAATGGTGAGGATGCCAGCGCCAGAATGGCAGAAGCATGGGTTCGATTCTCACTCTAGGCTTGACGCTTCCCTTTGGTTGAAAAGACGCCTCACAACACTGACTTCTGGGGGGTTCATAACCTTACGACAGTTATCGGCTGCAGAACTGCAGCAATATAGAGAGGCAACGATAAATCGGTCCAATCTTTGGTTGAAGATTAATCTTCAGGTGGGACGGTTGTAGAAGCTGGGGGATGTCTTTACAACAATTAAACGATGAGTCATTGGGGCGGCCCCGAATCACTCCGGTCCAGCGGTAGCACAGCACTTGTATCCAGCAGACAGCAGCAAGGGTTTACGAGGAAGGGACGGGCAAAGATGGGTCCAGCGGTTTCAGCAACAAGAACAAAGCGAGAGAAACGATAAGATAAAGGGCCCCACCCAAGCAAACAACGCCCTTGATCAGGGGGATAAGTAAGCCTGGGAGAAAAAACACTGTTGTTATCACTTCTTTGTCGTTGTTCATGGATGAAAGATCTCTGCGATATTTTTTAGTTCCAAGATTTGTTAGCATCACCGATTAATAGCTATTATGTAAGTAGTGCTGTCAGGGAATCACGGTGTCGGGCTTTTACCACAACTGCTGCTTGTCAATCAATATCGTTACATGAGGGGTGGGTTTCCGCGAAAATACGGAAATGCCTCCATTGGCAGAAAATAATTTGAAGGTTTGCCGAATGGGGAGGGGCGGGGGGGTCTGGGAGTCTGAAGGATTTATTGTCTCTGGCTCCTTAAAGGGCCTGTCACACTACGACATACGGCATCAGCACGTGCCCAACGTACGACAATTTGCCAGTATGTCTGCATTAATCAAACTTTTCAGGGGCGGGGATAAAAATGGGCATACACACAACATACACACAACGTACACACAACGTAGGTAACGTATGCAGAACGTATCTCTGACCTATTGCTAGTGTATGAGAACGTTCATGTGCCTCGCAAAAGATTCGCAAACCATTTGCAAAATGCTCGCATACGCTCATGGTACACTGACCAACGTTACGTACTTTACTTCATCGCTAGAAGCACGGCATATACGTTAAGTACGCTGGAGATATGGCGGGCATACGTTCGATGTACATTAGGAGTACGTTATGCATCCGTTCTCTGTACGCGGGCTGCACATTCCCAACAGGCTGAACGTATGGCTAACATGTTCCAACCTATCCCGACCTACACCTAACATGTGCATAATATACGCCGAGCATATCCTGAGCGTACGCCGAGCGTACGCCGAGCTTATGAGAAACGTATGAGCCATACGGCAACATATGTTGACAATTTTGAACATGCACAACATTTTTTAGCAGCTCGACCTACGCCGACCTATGATGACCTATGACGCCGTATCCCGAACATACTCGACATATGCCAAACGTATACGTAATGTATGATGCCGTATGCCGACATGTTGGTAAAAAATCGCATACGTCGGCATACGCTAAGGCCATACGTCGTAGTGTGACAGCCCCTTGAAGAACCTTAAAAAAAGTATCCTAACAATTTGAGGGTAGATCTACAGACAATTTAAGGGTACAGAATTTGACCCACTTTTACCCTTTGGCAAAAACCCTGATAGGCTTAGCGCTTTCAGGTGATCACAGAACATTCCCAGAAGTCTGGTTTCATCCAGTACTCTCCAGGCATAGTCTTTGCACCATGTACATGACCAATAATTACAGACTCTAGCTGGAGAGTGTTGTCCTGTCGGTGCTTTGGCCCTATTATCGCCCACCTCGCCATATTTTTCCCCTTTTTTATTTATTTTCTTTTTTCTCCATCTAATGACATTTTCTTCTGGGGTTGAAGAATCCCAGCTGTAATCTTATCTGCCATTGCACACATGTGTTACTTGGTTACGGGGCTGTGCTTCGATTTGTCATGTGGCACTAGTGCCGTACGAAGTTAACAGAATATAGTTCCATAGTGAATAATGAAGCAACTCTGTACACATGCAATATAAATTGGAAACATTAAAACCTCTCTATACCGACCGTTCCACAGATCGACCACTCCCCTATATCGATAGCTTTATTTGGGTCCCAACAATACCATCGTAAAGATATTCTAATTATCTAAACCGACCACCTCCCTAAATGGATCACTTAAAGTCGGTCCCATGGTCGGTCGATTTAGAGAGGTTTTACTGTGTATTATTTTGTTTAATCCTCCTTCTCAGCGTCATCATCAATCCTGTGTGGAAGATCGGGAGTTTGCGAGTTCGGTTCCCGGTCGAGTCAAACCAATGACTTAAATATTGATACTTGTCGCTTCCTTGCCTGGTGCTCGGCATTATTAGGATAGGGCAAGGGCTGGTTAGCTCAGTGTCAGGATAATGTGACTGAGTGGGATAGCGGGTCATGGAGCTGGCGACCTGATTTCCCAGTGGGGCAGCACTCTTATCACCATGAGTGCGTACTGTCACAAGTCGGTACCCATCCTGATATGACCTTAGATGTTGATAGGACGTAAAACAACAACAAACAAAACAAAACAATCAATCCCTTAACTGCCAGGGTCGTTGGGGCATTACAGATAACTTTGCAGCCAGTTTTCTCAATTTTTCTCCTGTTCTCTGCTGCCCTCTCAGACTTGGTGAACCCCAGGCCTGTCTATCCTGATGTTGTCGGCAGCCATTTGCAATAGAAAAGAACAGCTACTCATTAAAATAAGCAGCAAGGGGTCTTTTATATGCACTTTCCCACAGATAGGACAGCACATACAACAGCCTTTGATGAACCAGTTGTGGACCACTGGTTGGAATGGAAAATACCTCAAACTGCAAATGTGTCCACTAAGCAGGATCCATTCGATGACCCACACCTACACAGCTGGACACTCTACCGTCTGAGCTACGTACCGCTCCAAGTTTGTCACAATGCACTCATATTTTCACGTTTTCAGATGGGATTGCTGAATCGATAAAAGTGCTGGCTGACTTCTGGTGTGGGAAGTTCTCGGTTTGAACTATTGGACGTATTCGACTGGGACCTTTCCATCCGCAAAATTTAGCCTCCGCCACCTGCGCAGTGAACTTGGTTTTCGAATGCAAAGAGGACCAGTCAAATGGCTTCAGTGGTTTCAGCCAATCAGAGCTGTTCTCTTCCATTGCAAATGGCTGCCCTGTATGGGGGCCACCATTTGCAATTGAAAAGAACCAATCAGAGCTGTTCATTTACATTGCAAATGGCTGCCCCTATAGACGGCAGCCATTTGTAATTGAAAAGAACAGCTCTGATTGTCTGAAGCTACTGAATCTTTCAACTTTTCCATATCAGCCATCTTGAAATACACCATGTGACCTTATGGATGAAGCCACAACACACATTCGATTCATACTTATACCGACCCACCCACGGGGAGGCTTAAGACTAACGCATGAAGATATATACAACATAAACAATACTCTTACTGAACATGACTTCGCCAAAATCCAGCAAACGGAAACGGAAATAGCACTGTATGGGCGCTGCCATTTGTAAACTCGTACCGAGAAACCGAGAAATCCAGCAAACGGAAACGGAAATCGCTCGTCAAATTTCGGTCCACAGCAAGCAGGGTGGACGACAGCTATTGGTTAATAATATATCAAAACAAATGCCTGCTGCCATAGAATTTGCCGATACGCCAATACGTGCAGTGCAAAGCTTCGATTTTATTCAAAATTAAAAGAAATAAATAACAATTTGGCATAAACATGGGTGCACAAATGCAATATTAATACTTTATTCCACGGAAATGACGGCCGTATTCGGTTATCACGACCGCGACTCGGGTCATCCGAGCTGCTGGAATTTCAAATAGAACACCGCGAGTGGAGTAAAAAAATACACGCGCAATCATAAAATACTTTACTGTAGTTATATCAGGGGGTCGGCCCTAAGCATTGCTTATTCATATTACTATAAGTTATAGAAACCCACTTCCGGTCCCAGTCGAATAGGAATTTGTAAAGAAATATTTTTATATGCGTATAGAAAGGCCCAGTCGAATACTTCCATTATCAAGTCAAACCAATCACATAGAAAATTGATGCTTGTCGCTATTTTCTCTTGGTTGTCCATCGGTGGCGATTACGACAGCAACTCATCATTTGTTTTGAACGCATCGATGACTGATGAGCCCAATTTGTGCCTGGAATGTTCGGTGGCATGTTGGACATGTGTGTAGCTGCTGTCAGAAGTCTGGTAGATGAAGGAGACAATGTTTTCTTTGCTGACGCCTTTGTTTAGCTAGAGATATACGATCAGTTTCAAACCATGTCGCTATACAGCCTGGCACTCGGCATTATTAGGATAAGGCAAGGATTGGTTTACTCAGTACCACCATGATCACGATAATATGACTGAGAGCGGATATCAGCTCATGATGGAGCATTACTATAAAGTCTACATGAGTTTGTACCATCAGAAGTCGATATCCATCTTGATGTGACCTTATCAGATGTTATTTGGGTGTAGAACCCCAACAAACAAACAAATACGTAAATGGAATCTCAGCTTTATGATCAGTACATGCAGGGATGAAAGATCTCCGCCATTTCGCAGGTTTCTGCGATTTTTTATATTTACCGATTAAAACCTCTGGATCTGAATGTATGACAACATGAGGTTAGTTTGAGTCCCGTTCATATATAACCGTAGATTTTTCTAGAACATAAAACCCAAGCGATCATATGATCTCAACAAGGATAGTTCAAACCTGACTTCCGGGATTTTCCCACGATTCCCTGCTAATCAAAATGGGGGGAATCCGAATTTTCGCGGAAATTCGCCATTTGTGTAATAATCTCGGCTTGATTTCCGCATTTTCTGGCTGAGACCACTTTCATCCCGGAATGTGGGTTTGAGGCTATGCGCTGTGTGACGTTATTACGAGTCATTACACCAGGAGGTGTGACAGGTTGACAGATGGTGATAAAGACTTGATTAATTCGCGACAGCCGCGCCACCAGCGGCTTAATACAGAAGTACTCCTGTCCACGTGACTTGGCCATCTTGTCTGCACACAGACCGGAAGCGGTGGCCTAATCAGTAGAGCGCAGGCTTCCCGTGCGGAAGGTCGGGAGTTCGAATCCCAGCCGAGTCAAACCAGTGACCTATCAAATTGATACTTGTCACTTCCTAGCCAGGTGCTCACCATTAATAGGATAGGACAAGGACTGGTTTGCACAATATCAGGATAATATGACTGTCGGATATCCGCTCATGGTGCCAGTGGCCTGGTCTCCCAGTGGGACAACACTGTAAAGTCGCCATGAGTGTGCAGCGTCACAAGTCAGTACCCGTCCTGATATGACCTTAGATTATTTTCTTTGTTTTACATCCTAGCATGATCTAAGGTCATGTCAGGACGGATACCGACTTGTGACAGTGCACACTCATGGCGACTTTATAGTACTGCCCCACTGAGAGACTAGGCCATCAGCACCATGGCCTGATATCCCACTCAGTCACATTATTCTGACACTGAGCCAACCAGTCCTTGCCTTATCCTAATAAGGCAAGGACTGGTTGCCGAGCGCCTGGTTAGGAAGCGACAAGTATCATCTTATAAATCATTGGTTTGACTCGACCAGAGTTTGAACCGATGGGCTCGGATCCCCCGGTCTCCCAAAACAGGGGACGGACGCTCAAATCATTCAGCCATCCCGTATGACCTTAGATGTTGCTAGGATGTAAAACAACAACAAACAAACACAACAAAACTGTCTGCACACAACACAGATGGAGTCTGAGTGATACAAGCTGCATAGTCCGACGAAAGAATACAAAATGTCTAAACCTAAACACAGAACCTAGCTTTGATCCAACTGAGATACTGGTACACTAATTAAGCATTTAGTGCAGTTTAGTGCTCCTGTTCTATTCTGCACTACCAACACGTTTGCTTTATTTAATGACGCCTCTACAGCACATTGACCTTTATCATCGTCTATTGGATGCCAAACATATGGTCCTTCTGACAAATTTCTTTGGAGGAAACCTGCTGCCACCACATTGGCTACTCTTTCCGATAAGCAGTGAGGGGTCTGTTATATGCACTTTCCCACAGACAGTACAGCACTTACCACAGCCTTTCATGAACCAGTTATGGACAACTGGTTGGAATGGAAAATAGCCCAAACTGAAAATGGGTCTACTGAGCAGGATTGATCGGATGACCGACACCATCACAGGTAGACACTCCACCGCCTAAGCTATGTCCCGCTCCCCTAACTTTTGCACAACCAGACGGGATGGCTAAATGAGTTGAGCATCCGTCTCCCGTTTCGCTAGATTGTGGGATTCTAATGCACAGGTTCAAATCCTGGTGGAGTAAAGCCAACGACTTAAAAATTGATACATGTCGCTTCCTAGCCAGGCGCTCAGCATTATTAGGATAAGGCAGGGACTGGTTGGCCCCGGGTCATGATAATGTGACTGAGTGGGATATCAGGTCATGGTACCATTGGCCTGGTTTCCTAGTAGGGCAGCACTATAAAGTCACCATGAGTGCGCATTGTTACAAGTCGGTACCCATCTTGATATGACCTTAGATGTTGCCAGGACGTAAAACTCAGACAGACCAGGCTGCCAGATCCATGATCTGATATCCACTCACTGACATTATCCTGACACTGAGCCAATCAGTCCTTGCCCTATCCTAGTAATGCTGAGTGCTTCCTTAGCGGAACACACAGTTGTACACTGGAGTCAAATGTATGAGAAAACGAAATTAGGCACGGGAGGAGTCGAGGGCGGAAGCTATGTTTATCTAAGGGGTTGGATGGGGGTGAAACAAGGTTGTACGTGTTTCCTGTAAGCAAGATCCAGCTTGGCATGTTTCGCTGGTAATCGTTTGGGTGAGTCCTGTTAAAGCTGCATAGTCCGATGAAATATCAAATTTTCAAAACCAAACCAATTATTTAGATTTGATTTTACATATGTAACTTAGATACTGATGCACTTATTAAGCATTTGTTTCTGCGTAGAAGGCAATACTGAGTCAATTCAACAGAACCTGTTAATGCAGAAGTCTATGGTGTCAGAGTTTTGGCAAGCTTGCCAAAACTAATTTTCCATGTTTGCACTCAAAATATCGCAGAAGCCTATGGAGTCAGAGTTTTGGCATATTTGCCCAAATTAATTTGGAATGTTTACACTTCAAATATCTCCAACATTAGCCATTTAAAATCTAAGTTACTTCAAACTAAAGTGACCAGGATGGCCGAATGAGTTAGAGCGTCCATCTCCCGTGTTGGTAGGTCGTGAGGCCGTGGTTTCGGTTCCTGATCGAGTCAAACCAATGACTTAAAAATTGATACTTGTAACTTCCTAGCCAGGCGCTCGGCATTATTAGGATAGGGCACGGACTGGTTTGCTCAGTGTCAGGATAATATGACTGAGTGGGATATCAGGTCATGGTGCTGGTGGCCTGGTCTCCCAGTGGGGCAGTGCTATAATGTCACCATGGGTGTGCACTGTCACAAGTCGGTACCCGTCCGGATATGACCTCAGATGTTGCTAGGACGTAAAACAACAACAAATCAAACTAAAGTGAAGTAGATTATAGCGGTCAACCTAATATATTTATCTCAGAAAATGACACAAACCCAAAACCATCGAGAAACTCAAAACCATCGGACTATGCAACTTTAATATAAGATTAAGAGGAGGTTGAGGGGATGTACAGTCTGTGTGTATTGAGTGGGAGTTCCTGCAAGATCTAGGTCAACGCACCGACTGATTGCAGCAAATAGCTACCAGCCTTTCCTCCTGCTGCGAGCAACCGAAGATACTTTTTTTTAAATTTAATTTTTTGTTTGTTATTGAGGCTGTATTTATACTGTCCATAGCATATAAGCCCGGGTAACCAGGCTTGTTTTCAATGCTGGCCAGCTGTAGTGTTGGTGTTGTTTTCCCAAGCAGTAGCTGCTGATAAGTTATTTGATTGTCAGCATTTCAGTAGCAGATAGATCTGTTGGTACGTTTGGTTGAGTTATGTTTAGTAGCCTATGTTAGTTTTTTTGGGGGCTCTTGGCATTGAATTTTTGTTCTAGTCTTATTACTATGTTAGTTGTCGGCGAGAACCTGGACCACTGCTGACTGAAGTGGTTGACAGGATGGCAAGGCTGAATCTGTAAGAGCGTCGGCTGGCTTCTGGTGTGGAAGGTCATGGGCACGAACCCAGACCGAGTCAAACCGATGACTTAAGTCACACTACGACGCTTCTCCCGGCGACCCGTCAGCGTTGAAAATAAAATCTTGCGCATCGAGAAACGTCCAACTTTTCGGCGGTTTGGGGAAAAAGATTGGCGTCAGCGCGGCACATTATGCACGCGCGGCCAATGTCTGTCGACGCGTTGGGGAAAAAAAAAAGTTTGGTGCGACGTCTTCATCTAACCTTAAATGTTGCTAGGGTGTAAAACCAAAACGCCCCAGTTTGCCGCAACGTGTGAGCAATGACCCTCCCGCGCGCGCACCGTCTTCCTAGCATTCCCATAACGTTATTCCGGCGCGTCCAACGCATCGCGACGCGCGCCTAACATCCTTACCCATATATTTGCGCACGCTGCTGGTCGTTTTTTTGTTGTTGACACGCTTAGAACCTTGGGCGACCGGCAACGCGCGCTGACGTTGTCCGCCGACCATCAACGTCACAGATAGTGTACCGACGTGTACCGACGCGCTCATAACGGGCCACCAGCGCATCCAGACGTTTGACTTACACCCCAGTCACACGAGAGACAGCGTCTGCCGCCAACCTCCCTACGCCCACAAGGACGCCAACCACCCAGCGTTCCATTCGATACATTGATTCAAATACGTGGTAGGCGCCATGGCGACACCAGGGTGGCGCCAGGGCGGCGCCAGAGCAGCGCCAGGGCGGCGCCGGATCGGCGCCAGATCGGCGCCAGATCGGCGCCAGATCGGCGCCAGAACGGCGCCAGAACGGCGCCAGATCGGCGCCTGATCGGCGCCGGCTGTCGCCGTATCAGGGCCGGGGCGGCATCAGGGCGATGCCAGGGCGATGCCAGGGCGGCGCCAGGGCGGCGCCAGGGCGGCGCCATAGTACCTACCACCCTGTGAGCACGGCATTGCATATTTTGGCGCCGCTAGGTCGGCGCCAGATCGGCGCCAGATCGGCGCCAGATCGCCGGCAACTCGCCAACCCAGGGCGGCGCCAGGGCAGCGCCAGGGCGCCAACCATTTTGAATGGCGCCGCCGGAACAGGGCGTAAGGAGGTTGCACGTGCAGCAGCAGCAACCTCCTTGCGTCCAAAATTCCCGAAATGGACGCCGGGAGGTTGGCGTCCTCGCGGCGACAGCACTCAATCAGGGCGTAGGGAGGGCGCAAGGAGGAAGTTTTGACGTCGCGAATCGATCGTTAGCGAACGCAGGCCTCGTGTGACTGGGGTATTATTATCACCCAAAATCACTACACGTTGCTGTGTCGCCGGCGAGAAGCGTCGTAGTGTGACTGCACCATTACACAGCTTGATACTTGTTACTACCGAGCCTGGCACTAAGCATTAATAGGGTAAAGTTTGGTTGGTTGGTTTGGCTATTGGAATTTTGCGTCCTGGCAACATCTAAGGTCAAATCAGGACGGTGTTTGATTTGGTCATTATCCTGATAATGTGACTGAGTGGGATCTCGGATCATGGTGCCGCCACTAGACCCGGGGCTCCATTGGGACAACACTATGATTTGTTTGTTTGTTTGTTTGTTGTTGTTTTGCGTCCTAGCAACAACCAGGACGGCAACAGTATGAAGTCTCTGTGAGTGTGTACTGTCACAAATCGAACTCTAGAGCCAGAGATTGTGAAGTATCAGACTAGTATTCTCTGTGGCAGAGTGGTTAGAGTGTCTGACTTTTGTCTAGGTCGGACTCCTAATCTGAAGGTTGGTGGTTCGATTCCCCGTGCCCCCCCATCTCTGCCAATTTGGATTTCCACTTCTGTGTATAACTTACAGCGTCATCAAAGGCCGGTTGCTCTCATACCATGTATATGTGGTGTGGGAGCTTAAAAATCCCTTGGGTCGGTAAAAGTGTTGGCTCAGGCTTTCTATCGACAAACTGTCTAATGGTGAAAACAAGTCTATTCAGACTTATCCATAATATGCAGTATCTTCAAGAAAAAAAGCATCAATCCATGTATTTTCATTGTTTCTTGTCCTAACTCTATAACTACATATATTAGACTAGCTCAGTTACAACTGGTCTAAATTGAAAGTTGTTCAGGTCAAACTGTATGAGTACTATTAGGATGGAATGATTTATCAACTCATGTGACACTCACAACGACCTTCTGTAGCTTCCATGATGTAATAAAGAACATCAGAGCATATCATGATACACTCTCTCCAGCATCAATTGATTGTCATTTTTGCTAGTCATCGATTGTTGTTTTTTTCTTTTTTTGCTAGTCATCAATTAGTTTTCTTTTTTTGTTCTCTTTTAAAAAGAAACTAGACTACAGATGATGCCTGTTGATTGATGGTTTGGAGTTCTATGTCCCAGCACATGTCGGTTTATAGTGCTGCCAGACTCGGATACCAGTCTGTCAGGACCAATATATGATACTCCACTCAGTCACATTATCCTGACACTGAACCAACCAGTCCTTGCACTATCCTAGTAATGCGGCACCAGGCGAGGATGTATCCACAATCTTGCCGACTCTGTTGTCTTACTTTGATTTCACCTGGGGATCGCTCCCATGACCTCCCGGTACTGGGAATGGACGCTCTACTAACTATATCATCACGTCTGGTAATATTTTGTAGAAGAGCAATTACGAAGAACATAAGCGAACTGAGGTATTTGTTAATGGTTTTTATCATGTTTTTATTCATCAAAAATGTCTGTACCAAACCGCTGGTTTTCTGGCAATAGCGCCCCCTGTTGGACACAGCATGAAGTATGAGGGTTCAAGGAGTGCTGCCGGTACATTACCAGAAGGGTGGGTTGGTTGTTGGAGTTTTACGTCCGGGCAACATCTAAGGTCATATCAGAATGGAACCAAAAGGAAGGGGGCAGGGGGCGGAGAGGGAGTGGGTGGGGGAAGAGGGGGGTGATGGTGATGGGGGGATGAGGGTGGGGGAGGAAAAGAGGGGATGAGAGCGATGGATGAGGGAATGAGAGAGAGAGGAAAAAGAGAGAGGGGGAGAAGGATGATGGAGAGGAGCAGAGGAAGAAGAGGAGGGGGAGTAGGATGGTGGAGAGGAGAGGGAAAGGGGGGGGAGTAGGATGGTGGAGAGGAGAGGGAAAGGGAGGAGATGAGGTGAAAGAGGAGGAGGACAGGGGGATGAGGAAGATGTACGAGGGGGAGATGGGAAGGAGAGGGAGAAGGGGATGAGAGGGATGAGGCAGAGGGGAGGAACAGGAACAGGAAAGAAGATGGAAGGGTATGAGAAGAGGAAGGAGAGTGAGGAGATAGAATGGGGAAGAGGAAGGAAAGGGAGGAGAGGGAGGGGAGGGATGGGGAGGAGGAAGGAGAATGAGGTGGTAGGATGGGGAAGAGGAAGGAAAGGAAGGAGAGGGAGGGAGGAGGAAGAGCGGGAAGTAGCAAACATCTACTTTGATGTAACCTTCACATTTATAAATCACTGACAGCAGTAAAACGAGGTCTGCCTGCAAAGTCTAGGAGTGTGTGGGGGGTGAGTGTGTGAGTGAGTGGGTGGGTGGTGGGTGAGTGAGGGTGTGTGAGTGGGTGAGTAAGTGAGGGGGTGAGTGAGTGAGGGGGTGAGGGGGTGAGTGAGTGGATGAGTAAGTGAGGGGGTGAGTGAGTGAGGAGGTGAGTGAGGGGGCGTACGGAGGTGGGTGGGAGGCAGGCTGTGACTGGAGTATGTACAAGTGCTTGTTTACATACATTGCGGATAGATTTGAGTTGAGGAGTAAATGGAAAGTAGTAGTGGTGGCAACCCTCCCCCCCCCCCCTCCACACACACACACTCCGGTTGCTATGCAGAATGAGCCAAGTAAAAATCACAAATAGGTTGCACTGAGACTGGGTGACCGATTGTGGGTTTATGTGCTAGCAACATCTAAGTTGCTAGCACATAGATTGCTGAGTGAGGCGTAGTGACTCATGACTACCCATACTATGTCCATAAGGTGACTCACGACTATCCATACTATATCCATATGCTGACTCATGACTATCCATACTATATCCATGAGGTGACTCACGACTATCCATACTATATCCATGAGGTGACTCACTACTATCCATTCTATATCCATGAGGTGACTCATGACTATCCATACTATATCCATGAGGTTTCTCACGACTATCCATACTATATCCATGAGGTGACTCACGACTATCCATACTATATCCATGAGGTGACTCACGACTATCCATTCTATATCCATAAGGTGACTCACGACTATCCATACTAGATCCATATGCTGACTCACGACTATCCATACTATATCCATAAGGTGACTCACGACTATCCATACTATATCCATGAGGTGACTCACGACTATCCATACTATATCCATATGCTGACTCACGACTATCCATACTATATCCATGAGGTGACTCACGACTATCCATACTATATCCATGAGGTGACTCACTCACATCTCCCGACCGCTGGACTGAGCAGGATGGGTACCGCACTCATGATTGGGGACTTTATAGTGCTGCTCCCGCCCGCATTTGACTGGCATGGCATTGGCATCATGTTTCAATATCCTACTCAGTCGCATTATCCTACCCTTGAGCCACCCAGTCTTTATCGCATCATAATCCATGCCGATCAATTGACATATCGGGGAGTGCTAGACAATTTAATATAAGTATAACCCTTTTAACTATTTGAAAAATAAATGTCTTTTTCTTGTTTAAAAAAAATTAGACTGGGCATGGGATTGAACTCATGACTTCCCCATATGTGGAGCGGATGCATTAACTGTTAGGATATCCCAACTAGTCCAAAGCTGACGTGCGTAACACGGGTATTTTGAGTTCCGCTGGTCCCTCAGAAAGGATTGAACGTGCGTCCCAGCATGTCAGGATTGCAATGAAATTAACCCAAGCGAATAACTTTGTTATTGTTGTTGTAAAACAATTTATTCATCAGAAGATACATTTTTCAGCGCCGAGGCACTGGTCTTCCAGCCGTTTACATTGCATATATTAAGGCCCTGTCACACCTCACCGGATTGGGGGAAACGGACAGAAACCGAACAAAGTCCGTTTTGTGTCCGTACAAGTTTTGAACATGCACAAAACTAGGAACGGATGCTGCCGGATTGACGTCTATGGTTCTTGTCCGGTTTGAGTATGTTTCGTCCATTGGCTATCCGTTTATGTCCGTTTGTCCAGTGGCCATTGACCCGACAGCACAACATTTTGACGCATTTTAATACATTTTGATACTTATCACCACCGGACTAGACAATTCTGTCCGTTGCTCAATCCGGTGTGGTGTGACATCCACTTTATGGATAATTTGATCTTCCTTATTCCGATGCTGCTTGTTCTGTCTTCTCAATGGAGGAGACAGGATGGCCGAACGAGTTGAGCGTCCGCCTCCCGTTTTGGTACGTCCCTGTATTCGAACCCCCTGGTTCGAACCTTGATCGAGTCAAACCAATAACTTACAAATTAATAATTGTCGCTGCCTAGCCAAGTGCTAGAAATTAATAGGATAGAGCAATGAGCAGTGGCATGAGGAAGGCTAATTGTCCAAGATTGAAAATGTCCCTGTTTGATCAACTAGACGGGATGGCCCAATGAGTTAGCATTCGTCTCCCGTGTTGGTAGATCGTTGGATCATGGGTTTGAACCCCATTGAGTCAAACTAATGACATAAAAATTGATACTTGTCGCTTCCTAGCCAGACACTCAGCATTACTAGGATAGGGCAAGGAGCAGTGGAATGAGGAAGACCAATCATCTGCGACTGAAATTTCCTCTACTTAAACAACTAATGTACAACAACAAAAAACAAAAACCGTACTTTAAAAAAAAGAGCCCCAGGAAACTTACCGATAAGTATGAATTTGGTAAACTTTGGTTTGACTTACCCCAGTGGATCGAACCTAGGACCTCATCTAACTATTCGGCAACCCAGTTTTCTTTCTTTTTCTATATTATCTTGTTTATTGATCCAGCACCCTCAACAATTTATCCTATTTTTTAAAGTAGTGATCACCAGGCAACTTATCGACAAGTCATAATTCTGTCTTTCTTTCTTTTTCTATTTAAAAAATATTTTTCTTGCAGCTGCGGCAACAATTTACCTTATTCCCGTGCCTCCTTAAGGCCCTGTCACATTACGGCGTATGGTGGGAGCGTATGGCGGCGTAGCGGCATTACGTCATATACGTCGGCATACGCCGCATACGCTACTCATACGCTACTCATACGCTACTCATACGCTACTCATACGCCGCCAGTGCCGCAACATGCCGGCGTATGTGAAGCGTATGAGGCATACGCCGCCATACGCTTTCATAAATTCGTCCGTCCAATTTTTTTTGTGCATGCTCAAAAAAACACGACCTATGAGGGCGTATGGCCCATAATGTCAAAAAATGTCACAGCACGCTCCCATACGCTCCCATACGCTCCTCATACGCTCCTCGTACGCTCCTCATAGGTCCGCCATACGCTCAAACACACCCGAAAGTGGCACCAGCACGGCGTACGTAGGTTTTCAATACGCTCCCGCCATACGCCGTAATGTGACAGCCCCTTAAGTACCACGTTCCTGCAGCTTGTACACATACATTCACCAGCAATCCCGGGGGATCTCTCCCCTGTCAGTAGGTGGAGGTAGGAATGTTACCCGGATGTACCCGGTGTCCTGGTGTCTATTCCATCATCTTATACACCAGGATGGCAGGTTGGGTAGGGCGCCCGCTCCTTCATGAGGTTCGATCACCGGTTTGAATCAAATTTAAAAAACTTAAAAATTGATACTTGTCGCCACCTAGCCTGGTGCTCGGTATTTATTACAAGGATAGGGCAGGGGCTAGTTGGTTCGGTGCCAGGATAATGTGACTACGCAGCTTTTCGGTTTGTTTATTTTGGGGTTTTGCGTCTTGAGAACATCTAATACCATATCAAGACGGACACTAACTTCTGACAATGGTGGCCTAATTGGTAGAGTGCGGGCCTCGCGCGCGGAAGGTCGGGAGTTAGATTCCTGGTCGAGTCAAACCAATGACTTTAAAATTGATACTTGTCGCTTCCTAGCCTGGCGCTCGGCATTAATGGGATAGGACAAGGACTGGATCGCTCAGTGTCAGGATAATGTGACTGAGTGGGATATCAGGTCATGGTGCCAGCGGCCTGATTTCCCAGTGGGTCAGCACTATAAAGTCACCATGAGTGTGCACTGTCACAAGTCGGTACCCATCCTCATATGACCTTAGATGTTGCCAGGATGTAAACCTCCAGCAACCACCCAATCTGACAATGGACACTCGTGCTGACTTTGTACTACAGCCCTACTGGGAGACCAGGTTGTCGGTACCATGACCCGATATCCCACTCAGTCACATTATCCTGACACTGAGCTAACCAGTCCTTGCCCATTCACATCAATGCTGAGTATCTGGCTAGGTAGGAACAAGCATACATTTTGTAAGACATTGGTTTGACTCGGTCTGGATTCGAACAAGCAAATAATGTTACATTAGATCAAATACTACTTCATATTTGAGTTTTGCTAACAATATAGTAATTTGTTCTTCTCCGCACACCAGTGATCCACAACTGGTTCATCAAAGGCTGTAGTATGTGTGGTCCTGTCTGTGGGAAAGTGAATATAAAAGATCCCTCGCTGCTTATCGGAAAGAGTAGCCTATGTGGCGTCAAAAGGTTTCCTCCAAAGAAATATGTCAGAATGACTATATGTTTGATGTCCAATAGCCGATGATAAAAATCAATTTGCTCTAGAGGCGTCGTTAAATAAAACAAACTTTTTTTTTTGTTCTCCGGTTTCCCTCATTTTGACATGGTGACAGAATAGTACTGTAGTTAGTCAGGTGCACTTAATTTCCCCAGTTGAAATTCCACATACACAGGTAGCCGTGGGTAGGTTGATAGTATCAGGCAGCCTATATAAACTAATGGCTAATACGCTAACCCACGGAATGGCAGAAGTGTGAGTTCAAGTACCACTCTATAACCGTGTTTACACGGGCGAGTTAAAATGGCTCATATAATGCGCCTTGCCTAGTTCGCCTCACATTCGCCGTGTAAACAGGACTCTGAGGCGGATTAGGGCTGATTCGCTTCATATGATTCACTTTATGTAAACCACCTTGCGAGGTGGTTTATATGAAGCGATACAGGCTGCTGGTTCCCGGCACCGAAAAACTCAGTCCGTGTAAACGCGCCACTAATTCGCTTCATATAAATCGCTTTGCCTGATTCGCTTTACAATTCCCCGTGTAAACACGGCTTAAGTGTGAACTTTTCATTTCTCACTTTCATCGCCCTCCAATCTACGATAGTACCGAGGAAATCCACCAGGGGTGAGTGGTTCAGGTGGCGCCTCCTATCTACTCAACCAGGTTTTACCAATTGCGCGTGGAGAAGGATCTCCCGTGAAGTGGACCAGACGGGATGGCCGAATGAGTTAGAGCGTCCGTCTCCCGTGTTGGTAGATCGTGGGTCGTGGGTTCGATTCCTAGTCGAGTCAAACCAGTGACTTAAAAATGTATACTTGTCGCTTCCTAGCCTGGCGGTCGGCATTATTAGGATAGGGCAAGGACTGGTTGGCTCAGTGTTAGGATAATGTGACTGAGTGGGATATCAGGTCATGGTGCTGGTGGCCTGGTCTTCCAGTCGGGCAGCACTATAAAGTTGCCATGAGTTTGCACTATCACAAGTTGGTACCCATCCTGATATGACCATAGATGTTGCTAGGATGCAAAACAACAACAAACAAACAAACCCTAAAGTGAGAGTGGCTGTCGTTTGTGTTGTAACATGCTCCATTCGCAAATTATTCATTGCGTTATCGGTAGGCGAGTGTTGACTGTAGAAAGGCTTTAGGTATCTGCTGAAATATTTCTTCCCGTGTGTTCAGGCCCTATCACACCTCACCGGATTGGGGTAAACGGACAGAAACCAAACAAAGTCTGTTTTGTGTCCGTACAAGTTTTGAACATGCACAAAACAAAGAACGGATGCCACCGGACTGACGTCTATGGTTCTTGCCCGCTTTGAGTTTGTTTCGTCCATTGGCTATCCGTTCATGTCCGTTTCAAGTCCATTTCATGTCCGTTTCATGTCCGTTCATCTGGCGGTCTTCGAAACACTTTGACACATTTTAATACATTTTGATACTTATCACCACCGGACTAGACAATTCTGTCCATTGCTCAATCCGGCGAGGTGTGTCAGTCGCTTTACGCTCTACTTGAACGAGGCTGAATGGGCCAGAAAGGGCCCGGTGGTTTTCAAGCTGACATATATATAACAACATATGATAATACATGAAATAATTGATAATATTGTAATGGCCCACGACCCTCCGACTCTCACTCGCACGCTCACACACGGAAGAACACCAAGATTCAATTAGTGTACGCTTCAAACCTGGTTTATTGAACCATCTGCTCTCCGCGGCGTCAGTAGTTGTCTGACCTGCCCCCTGACTCGCCAGATCCCACATCGACTCTATAGGTGTGTGTTGGGGCGGATAGGGGGGGTCAGCCACACGCAGTAGAGGGCAGCCCCGTCGGGGTCTGCCCGGTGGCTACCCATGCCGCCACCTGGTGCAGTGTAGTGGTACTGCACTGGTGTACGGCGTAGTCTCCGCTGCTATCGCGTGGTAGTAGAGCTCATGTACAGACTACTACAATATGTAATAATATATGCAAATAATATATAATGGTATATATATGGTTTTTAACAGAATATATTTGAATATGGATAATGATAAACACTCTGTCACGTGTAATAATGCCTGTAGTGCCTTGCACCCCCCCCCCTGTCCGGGGGGGGGACCCCCATCAAGCACTGCTCTGCCTCCTGCGCGGGCCCTAGCCTCCACTCGCTCGTAGGAATTTGTTTTCATACTGACCCACCCAGTGGGAGGCTAATGACTAACACGTGTATATAAATTATATACATAAACAATACCTGACACCAAATGACACTACACAAATAATGACCCTCAGCTACTCAAGTGACTGGTCAGGGATTCTGCCTCGCCTGGTGCTGCCACCTGGTCTATTCTTCCTAGACTGGCTCTGCCTGACACCTGTACCACTCGCTCAAACCTATATGAAGAACAATATAGCATGCTTGTAAATGGCACACACTAGGGGAGAGGGACGGGTGCGGTGGATGGCCAGTCGTCACTCCTTAATTAATTATTACACACGATAAGGGGGCTGACTGTTCATGCTATATCCACAAGGTGGGTCATGACTATCCATACTATATCCATAAGGCAGCTCATGACTATCCATGCTATATCCATAAGGTGATTCATGACTATCCATGCTATATCCATAAGGTGACTCATGACTATCCATGCTATATCCATGAGGTGGCTCACAACTATCCATGCTATATCCACAAGGTGGCTCACGACTATCCATGCTATATCCATAAGGTGGCTCATGACTATCCATGCTATATCCATAAGGTGGCTCACGACTATCCATGCTATATCCATAAGGTGGCTCACGACTATCCATGCTATATCCATAAGGTGACTCATGACTATCCATGCTATATCCATAAGGTGACTCATGACTTTCCATGCTATATCCATAAGGTGGGTCACAACTATCCATGCTATTTCCATAAGGTGACTCATGACTATCCATGCTATATCCATAAGGTGACTCATGAGTTTCCATGCTATATCCATAAGGTGACTCATGACTATCCATGCTATATCCATAAGGTGACTCATGACTATCCATGCTATATCCACAAGGTGACTCATGACTATCCATGCTATATCCATAAGGTGACTCATGACTATCCATGCTATATCCATAAGGTGACTCACGACTATCCATGCTATATCCATAAGGTGACTCATGACTATCCATGCTATATCCATAAGGTGACTCATGACTATCCATGCTATGCCCATAAGGTGACTCACCACTACGCATACTATATCGATACGGTGACTCACGACTATCCATGCTATGTCCATAAGGTGGTTCACCACTATCCATACGTTCTCTGTGGCTGAGTGGTTAGAGTGTCTGACTTTTTTCTGGGTCAGACACCTAATCTGAGGGTTCGATTCCCCGTGCCCCCAGCTCTGCCAATTTGGATTTCCACTGCTGTGTATAACAGCGTCATCAAAGGCCGGTTGCTCTCATACCATGTCTATGTGGTGTGGGAGGTTATAAATCCCTTGGGTCGGTAAAAGTGTAGGCTCGGGTTTCTATCGACCAGCAGTGGAATGAGGAAGACCAGTCGTCTATGACTGAAATTTCCCCTACTTAAACAACTAATGGACCAAAAAACAAAAAAAAACTATATCCATAAGGTGACTCACGACTATCCATACTATATCCATAAGGTGACTCACGACTATCCATACTATATCCATAAGGTGACTCACCACTATCCATAGTATATCCATAATGTGGCACACAACTATCCATTACCCATAAGGTGGCTCACGACTATCCATACTATATCCACAAGGTGGCTCACCACTATCCATACTATATCCATAAGGTGACTCACGGTTATCCATGTTATATCCATAGGGTGGCTCACGAGGATAACATAAATGGACAGAAATCTGATACTTGTTTCTTTTTAATGGCTAGAATAATTTCCGGATAAAATAGAATACAAGAAAGATGAATCCAGAATGTGACGCATGTACCGGGGTCAGTCTCAGAAACTGGGGTCCACATATTTGGTTTCCACGTTATGATGGTGATAATATTATTTCTTTTTTTGGTAGCATGTCAAATAATTATTGTTGCCTCTGTGCTTAAAAGTATGTTTGCAATGCTACATGTATTTAATCTTTCTCATGAAATGTATAAAAAGTATGTGTGTACGGTTTTCTGCTAAAGTGGAAATTTACACGTTGACACCATGCATTTACCCAAACTTTAAAAAAATTTGTTTGAAACTTTTTTCTTGGAAGACATAATGTTGTTCGCTTAACTAGAATCAATAAAATCTTGTTTTAATTTGCTGTGTATGTTATGATGATGTTCTGGATGTGCATTTGATTTCCATGTTACATGACTGATATTAACGCATTTCTCAATTTCTATAAGATCAAAATCAAAAAGTGAAATAGCTTTTTTCCCAACTCTGACATATGCACAACATATTACAGTAAAACCTCCCTATACCGACCCCTCCATAGATCGACCACTCCCCTATATCGGTCGCTTTATTTGGGTCCCAACAATACAATTGTAAGGATATTCTAACTCTCTAAACCGACCACCTCCCTAAATGGACCAATTAAAGTTGGTCCCATGGTCGGTCGATTTAGAGAGGTTTTACTGTATTATTATTTGGAAGGTTTTCACCTTTAAGCTAAGATTCCTTATACACGGTATGAGGCATGCGGCATGTGAATGCGAATGTGGTATATGCGGAATAGATATATGCCAACCCCCATTAGCTGATGTTTACTTTTTGTGCTGGGATATTGTTAAACAAAAAAACACACCAAAAAAGTTACCCATGACATTTTTGGGGGTTTTTGCTCCAAATTTGTGAAGGAAGATCAAAGTTACTATTGTCTTCTATGCCAAACGCAGCAGTATTCGCATTCGCATTCGCACCGATCAGTCTATGGGTCGATCCATTTGCCGCATTCGCATTCGCATCCCCATTCGTATTCGCATTCGGATGTATGGAAGCACCACTATTCATTTACATGCTTTTCGATTTGTTGCCACATTCACATTCGCATGCCCAGTTTCAGATAATGTCCCACCTCATCGTCCTTTGATTTTGAGCCGAACCCACTTCGGTAATGAAGTGACGGTTTCCCCCGATGTCTACCCCACCCCAGCCCACCCCCCCACTCCGACTCCCCACACTCCAGTGAGTGGCATTTATAATGCGTTGAGCACTCGCCTGTTGTCGGCTGACTGTAGTGTCAGGCGATCGGGCCAGTTAGAGCTGGGCATTTGTCTGCGAGGCAAAACCATCGCTATTTACGATCAGCATCTGTCTGCTAGGCCAACCGGTCACTAATCACTGCGTGACGTCACAGGCGCCATCACTCTCCAAGCAGAGATCTCACGAATATGCATTGGATAATATTCTGCTTGGGAGAGGTTCTGTTTGGAGAGCGAGAGAAAGAAAGAGAGAGAGCGATGGTGAGCGACTGAAGTAGGTTAACTCTGCTTTGCGCCGCTAGGGGTTGTGGGTAGGCAGACGTCACCGGAAGTCAGGGAGGCGCTCTACATCCGGTCCCTTGCCGGCATTCTTCAGTGCTCAGCGATTGCTTGGAGAGGTGGAATGTGATGGGGAGAATTGCAGCAGAGACTTTCTCCATCTTTCGACATCTTTTGTCGTCTTTCGCCATGTTTGGGGAAACTTTAATTTGAAGTGTCACTGATTCGGAACACCGGATAGGATTGCCTAGTGGTTACGATGTTCGCTTCTGGTGCGGCTCTTCGTGGGTTCAATCTCCGACTGCGTCAAACTAAAGACTTACATACAAAATTGGAACTTGTCAGTATATCGCTCGACACTTGATATTACCAGGATAGAGCAAGGGCTGGTTAGCTCAGTGTCAGGATAATGTGACTGAGTGTGATATTGGGCAATGGTGCCATTATCCCAATGGAAGATAAAGTCGCATTTTTGTGTGCACTGTCACAAGCCGAGGCCCGTCTTGATATGGTATCCGATGTTACTAGGATAATAACCCCCTCACTTACATTACCATTACCAATAACCAGGCGGGATGGCCGAATGAGTTAGAGCGTCCGTCTCCCGTGTTGGTAGACCGTGGGTTCGAACCCTGGTCGACTCAAACCAATGACTTAAAAATTGATACGTGTCGCTTCCTAGCCAGGCGCTCGGCATTATTAGGATAGGGCAATGACTGGTTGGCTCAGTGTCAGGATAATGTGAGTGAGTGGGATATCAGGTCATGGTGCTGGTGGCCTGGTCTCCCAGTGGGCAGCACTATAAAAGTCACCATGAGTGTGCACTGTCACAAGTCGGTACCCGTCCTGATATGACCTTAGATGTTGCTAGGACGTAAAACAACAACAAACAACAACAACTTATATTACCAGGGTACAGAATCGGATGGCTTAGCAGTGCATTGTCCATGTACCATCCCATGCAGGAGATGGTGCGATTTCTATCCCACACTGAGTCAAACCACAGACTCACCACCATTGGCACTGATCACTACCCTTCCTGGTGTTTGGCGTAATACTATCATGAGCACAAGAACTGGTTGGCTCAGTCCCAGGATAATGCGACTGAGTGGGATATCATACTATGGTGCTAGTGACCTAATATTCCAATGAGGGCATCACTATAAAGCCACTATGAGTGTGTACGCTGACACACGCTGCCACCAGCTTGCTATACTAATCTTGCTATGACTTCAGGTTTTGCGAGCGTGCAAAGTCCTGATCATTGGCTCGACCTTAGATGTTGCCAGGACATAAGACTCCAACAACCATTGGTTCTTGGATGAATTTGTTCCCATCTCCGGTTTGCGCTGACCTGGCGGCTTTTAGCAGTGACGGCATCTCATCTGGGCGATAATGGGGAAGAACTGTAACCCACTGGAGTGTATGTGCAGGTGTCGCAGGCGACAGACAGGTGAGTCCCTGAACTTTATTGTACACCAATATGAATCTTCTCACCGGACATGGTGGCCTAATCGGTCACTCGTGGTGACTTTATAGTGCTGCCCCACTGGGACATCAGGCCACCACACCATGACCCGATATCCCACTCAGTCACATTATCCTGGCGCTGAGCGAATCAGTCCTTGGCCTATCCTATTAAAGCCGAGCGCCAGGCTAGGAAACGACAAGTATCAATTTTAAAGTCATTGGTTTGACTCGACTGGGAAACGAACTCCCGACCTTCCGCACACGAGGCCTGCACTCTACAGATTAGGCCATCGCGCCCGGTGGGCCGGGAAAGTCTTGTAAAGTCTTGAACCTCTTTTTCCCCATTTCAAGTCCTTGAAAAAGCCTTTAATTTAACTTATTTTGCGTAAATAGTCTTGAAAAGCCTTTAATTCCATTCAACTGTCCCCACTGATCTAAATTACTCTGAAATCGCCGTTCCCCATTCTTGTTCAATTTTCCTGGAATCCAAATGAAAATAGTCTTGAATTCCTTTCAAAAACAGCATTGAAAAGCCTCGAAATAGCCTTGGATTCCATATCTTCACATGTGTACGGACCCTGGCAGTGTGTGGTGTACTGGTGGGATATTAGTGGGCGTGTCCTGCTGCCTGCATTACAGGGTTACCATGGTTACTAATAAGGACAGTGTGTGGGTGACCGGAGTCAACACTCTGTAGTTTGGGTAGCCAAGGGTAAGCGAAGTGGTTTGTTTGTTTGTTTGTTGTTGTTTTACGTCCTAGCCACATCTAAGGTCATATCAGGACGGGGAGCGAAGTGGTGAACACACATACAGGAAGTGGTATTTTATTTAAAGTTGCGTAGTCCGATGGTGTTCAGTTTCTCTCATTTTCTGAGATAAACATATTAGGTTATTCATTATAATCTACCTTACTTTAGTTTGAAGTAACTTTTATTTTAAATCGAAAACTTTTGAGATATACAGGGGGTGTAATGACGTAACGAGACAACTTTCGGTGCCCATATTGGATGACATACAGAAGGCTTGCACCTGCCTACACTATGGTTATTTACTGATTTCTTGGTTTATTTGTCACTGTTTTGAGCAGTTTGACCTCAGAAGTTGTTGCTAAAGTGCTGTAAGTAAACACATTGGATGAAACTGCCCAGAACCTCCCATAACACAAGAAAACTCTGTTTTACTGCATCTGCACACATTCACAACATGGCTAGGGAGGGTGCTCGTAATCCAAGATGGAAGCCCGCTGACCGCTGATTGATAAGTAATGACTTCACATGCACTCCCTCTATTAGAAATGGAAACATGGTAAATTAATTTTGGCCGGCTTGCCAAAACTCTATCACCATAGGATTTTGCAGTAACAGGTTCTATTAATTGTCTCAGTAGTCCATTTTATGTGCCGGTAAATGATTAATAAGTGCATCAGTATCTAAAGGGGCTGTCACATTAGGGTTTTTTGCGGGAGCGTATGGCGGCGTAAGCGCGTTACGTCATATACGTCGGCATACGCCGTATACGCTACTCATACACTACGCATACGCTACTCATACACTACTCATACGCCGCCAGATGCCGCCAGATGCCGGCGTATGTGAAGCGTATGAGGCATACGCCGCCATACGCTTTCATAAATCCGTCCGTCCAAATTTGTTTGTGCATGCTAAAAAAAACTCGACCTATGAGGGCGTATGGCCCATACTGTCAAAAAATGTCACAGCACGCTCCCATACGCTCCCATACGCTCCTCATACGCTCCTCATATGCTCCTCGTACGCTCATCGTAGGTTCCACATATGCTCAAAACCACCCGAAAGGTCACCAAATGTCATAATAGGCCGGCACGCGCAGGACCTACGTAGGTTTTCAATACGCTCCCGCCATACGCCGTAATGTGACAGGGCCTTAAGCTAGATATGTAGAATCAGATCTAGATAATTGGTTTGGTTTTGAAAATGTTATCTTTTCATCAGACTATGCGGCTTAAATATAAAATATTTGTTTGGGCGATCCGGCAGCAATCTACACCAGAAAATAATATATTGTGTAGTTTGTTAAGCCCCAGTCATACCTACCCGGATCAGGGGCCGGACGAGCCTCGGACCATGATCCGGCATGGTCCATGGCGATCCAGCATGATCCGTGGCTCATCCGTGACTGGTCCTTGGTGATCCTTGGTGATATGTGGCTGGTCCGGCCTCATCCGGGGTCTGCCCCGGATGTTTTAAAATGTTTAACACAGATCGCCACGGATATCCCGGTTTACCATGGATCAGTCCAGGATGAGCCCCGTTTTTGTGTATATATATATATAGCAAGAGCAAGTCCGCTTAAGTCTGGGACTAGTCCGTGGACACACCGGGTAGTCTGGGTGTGGTCCGGCTCAGTCCGGGGCGATCCGGCCTCTGGTCCGGGGCTAGTCCATGGCTCATCCAGATAGGTGTGACTGTGACGCCAAAAACAACCAAAATAGCGATTTTATCCGGGGCTGTTCGGGACAGTCCGGGCGACTGGTCCGGGGGTGGTCCGGCTAAAAATCCGGGGCTCGTCCGGGTAGGTGTGACTGGGGCTTTATCAGGAGCCATTTGGTTATCGCTATGTTCAAACTGAGTTTGAAGTATTCCAGCTATCATGAATGATATATAATAGGGTGGGAAGGGCACCAACCCAGCCCCGGTTTGTTTGTCCAATTATTATGTCCAGCTACAGTAAAACCTGGCTAAATCGACCGATCTTTGGACCGACTTTAAGTAGTCCATTTAGCGAGGTGGTCGGTTTAGGGAATTAGAATATCCGTACAATATAGCATTGTTGGGACCCAAATAAAACGCTCGATATAGGGGAGTGGTGGATCTGTGGAGATGGTCAGTTAGAGAGGTTTTACTGTATATACATATTATTGTGATCTATGGGGAGAGTCTTCAGTGGGGTGGTGTGAAAGTTCGGGAGGTTTCTTCCATCAATCTTCTTTCCTGAAAACTGTAAACAAAAATGGAAAAACTGTTATTAACAGATGGAGGTACCGGAGATCAGAAAAGGGGGGGGGGGGCGGGTCTAGCACATATGGGATATGGAGGTCACTGGCGGTATCTACGTTTGTTTGTTGTTGTTTTACGTCCTAGCAACATCTAAGGTCATATCAGGACGGGGCGGTATCTAGGAGTGTATAGGATTGGTTGTTGGTTGGTTGTTGGAGTTTACGTCCTGGCAACATCTCAGGTCATATCAGGATGGGTGTATGGGATCTCGCTTACTGAAGTGGGTTCGATAGCTGGTAGGGTGTGGTTTGGGAGACCAGCTGCCGCAAGCATCACCTGCACTCGCAGGTTTCCGGACAAGACTGTATGGCCGAATGAGTTGACGGTCCATCTCCCGTTTTGGTTTATGGTGGGATTCGAACCCACAGGTCGAGTCAAACCAATGGCTTAGAAATTGATACTCGTCGCTTCCTAGCCAGGTGCTTGGCATTATTAGGATAAGGCAAGGACTGGTTGGCTCAGTATCAGGAAAATGTAACTGAGTGGGATATCGAGATATGGTACTGGTGGCCTGGTCGTCTCTCTGTGGGGAAGCACTATTAAGTCACCGTGAGTGTGCACTGTTAGAAGCCGGTACCAATCCTGATATGACCGTAGATGTTGCCAGGGCGTAAAACTCCAACAACCAATCAAAGGTATGGCTGATTATAATATATTCATCGCAGAAAATGACAGGAACTCAAACACATCGGACTATGCACCCTTTAGGGGTTTATTACCACATAGAAGGAATAGTAAAACCCCAAGAATTGAAAACACCCGCCTCTCCAACCCCCGAAACCGCAGCATCTCTTATGCTAGGTACACACCTACCGTTTTTCCGCACCCACCCACCGTATGCGATCTAAAACTGCCCAAAAATCGTGAGGTGTGCACTCCCCTAGCACACCTACCGATTGCGATTCACGACTAAAAACTAATTTTTAGGGCTAAAACGGTAGGTGTGTACCCAGCATACGATTGCGATTCGCGATTCGAAAAATGAATCGGCCCGTTTTCAGTTTTAAGCGGGTCGGGTCGAGTCGCGAGTTTTAGGGCGCGAATCCTATATGGTAGGTGTGTACTTGGCATTAGTATGTTTGTTGGGGGTTGTGCGTCCTAGCAACATCTAATGCCAACATTATGTAAATAGAATACAGTAAAGCATGTGCGCCTAATTTATTGCGCGTCTAATCAATAACCCCGTCACGGTTCACTGATTTACGACCCGGATGTGGGTCACCATGACGGGGTCATGGCCTAGTTACTGATCGGGGGTCATCCCCGTGCAGCGAACTCCCCCCCCCCCCCACACACACACGGACGCATGCACTCCCACCCACGTACACCTTACGGCCAGACGTGGAGGCAATGTTCTCTGTTCCAGGTCGTCTGTTGGAGTTGTGTGTGTGTGTGTGTGTGTGTGTGTGTGGGCGAACGAGATTTTTTTGCAGGGTTATAATAGTTTATTCTTTGAATAAATCTCTTTAAAAAAATAAAAATATGCTTAAATAGATTTTGTTTTAACTATGTCTATCATATACCAAATTTCAGTTAAAAAAAACACCCAACACACCCATTCAGTCTTGTCTTAATTTAGACAAATTGGGCTGAGTGCCTGAGATGCTTCAAAATCTTGGATGACCCTAAAAACATGTAAATAAATCCGTTGCTAGTATGACAAATATTGTGTTAATTAAACTGGAAGTCGTATTCAGTAGCATCCACATTAATTTCAATAAGGACAAGTAGCAGGGCCTCCCCCGAGTGCTGTGATGTATAGTAACCTAATGTATGTCCAGTATATAAAAAAAATATCAAAACATTTAACAATGTCAAAAAGTTAACAATGTCAACAACTTTTTTTTATATAAAGAATTGGTCTAAGAGACGTTGGGGGCTGTATTTAGATCGACCCTTGCCATGTGCTGCTCCAGTAGTGAATGACCATAGGCTCGTTTGCATTTACACGAAGGCTACATTCCCATAGGGATTCAAATGCTACACCGTCATTGCACAATGTTTATACGTCACATATATGAATAGACAAACATGATATTACACCTGAATTAGTGCCATGTGCGTCCGTTGATAAAGCGGCTGTTACACATCACCGGATTGAGCAACGGACAGAATTGTCTAGTCCGGTGGTGAGAAGTATCAAAATGTATTAAAATGTGTCAAAATGTTGTGACATCGGGTCGACGAATGGACATGAAATGGACATGAAACGGACATGAAAGGGACCTGAAACGGACAGCCAACGGACGAAACAAACTCAAACCGGACAAGAACCTTAGACATCAATCCGGCGTCATCCGTTCCTAATTTTGTGCATGTTCAAAACTTGAACGGACACAAACTGGACTTTGTTCAGTTTCTGTCCGTTTCCCCCAATCCGGTGATGTGTGACAGCCGCTTTAATTATTAAACACGCCTGGAAAGGTGGACAGAGAGTGTAAAACAGTTGGCCATTGCACGCCCCATGTCCCGTCACCATGGCAACCGGGTGCGGGGTTAATGACGTTAATGAGGCGACTGCCTTATGCTGTGTCCGCACGCCTCGCCGACGTAATGCACGCACGCCAGCACGCGTGCAGGGACACGTGTAGGGTGTAGTGATCACAGGCGGGGTGGGACAGGTGGGAGGTGAGAGGGGCGGGGTGACAGGGGGTGACATGGGGTGACACAGATCAAATATCCGCACCTACCCAGAGGTGGGCGAATGAGAACCATGTCTAAATACAGTAAAACCTCTCTAAATCGATGATGTTGGGACCGACTTTAAAGTTGTGTAATGGCCCACGGCCTTCCTGCTCACACTGCCGCGCGCACACGGAAGAACGCCAAGATTTGATATAAGTACGCTTCAACTTGGTTTATTATGAAACCTCTCTGCTCTCCGCGGCATCCACAGTCCACTGACCTGCCCCCTAACTCGCCAGGTCCCACGTCGCCTCTATAGGTGGGTGGAGGGGTGAACTAGCCACACCCAGTAGAGGGCAGCCCCATCGGGGCTCTGCCCAGTGGCTAGCCTGTCGCCACCAAGCACAGTTCAGTGTAACTCCGCTGCGTAGTCTCTGGCGCCACCGTGTGGTAGTAGTCCGATGGTTTTGAATTTCTGTATTTTTTCTGAGATAAATATATTAGATCGATCACTACGATCTACTTTACATTAGTTCAAAGTTACTTTTATTTTAAATGGTAAACTTTTGAGATATTTTGAGTACAAACATGGAAAATTAGTTTTGGCAAGCTTGCCAAAACTCTGACACCATAGACTTCTGCAGCAACATGTTCTGTTAAATTGACTCAGTATTGCCTTCTACGCAGAAACAAATGCTTAATAAGTGCATCAGTATCTGATGCGCGACAAGGAAGAACGAAGAGGCAGGGGTGGAGAAAAAGAGGCATTTTATTCAGAAATGCCGAGTAACATATATGAGAGCATATCAACAATAAGGTACAATGTTAATAGTAATGAGGATATCAACAATAGGTACAATGTCAATAGTAAGAGGTTGAAACTCAAATGTGATAAGTGAATCTCAGCATAGTAATGATAAATGTCAATAGGGTCAATTATAATGTCAAGGTCTGTAGAGGCGCAGTATGGTGTGGAGGCGCCGGGAGGTGGGTCCGAAGAGCCCTCCACCCAATGAAGGGAGTGTTGGTGTATAGGGATGGTGGGTGGGGAAAAAGGGTGCAGGAGGAGTAGCGTGGCTGGAGGGGGGCAGGCGAGTGGCTTGATGGGGCCGGAGGGGCTGGCTATAAGGGAAGAAAGGGCGGGAGATTGCGTAAGGGCCAACGGCTAGGGAGGGCTATGGGGGGGGGGGGGGCAGGGGGGGCAGGGGGGGGGGGTTTCTTCCCTGCCTCGCATCAACCGCAATGCGAGCACTACGACCAAGTTAGATATGTAAAATCAAATCTAGATAATTGGTTTGGTTTTGAAAATTTGATATTTCATCAGACTATGCAGTCCATTTAGGGAGGTGGTCAGTTTAGGGAGTTAGAATATGGTTTAAATGGTCTTTTTGGGGCCCAAATAAAGCGATCGATATAGGGGAGGGGGTTACGGTATTTTTCATGATTTACCAAAATGGTGATGCAACATAATCCACTATCATTTTACTGTATAACATATTGACACTGATTCACGTGCACTACTTTGTGCGGGTCGCGGAAGAATTGGGTTGGGGGTGTTGAAAAAAGTAGGAATTTTTCTACAACTGTGATATTTTTTAAAACGTTGGATGTTATATTCTCAATGTTGTCAAGATTTCCGCCATAGAATAATTTGAGGTTACGCAGAATGGGGCGGGGAGGCTAGGGGCCCTCCTCCACACATTTTGATCAACATGCAATTTTATTGAGTTGCAGAACTAAGTTCAGTATTATTTTTTCCACATTACTTGGTTAATTAGAACACTGCTATGATTACTGTTGCATGCTAACAATCTAACTGATTATTGATGCTGGCTTTGTTGTTTCTGGCTCCTTGAAGAACCTTTTAACAAAATTATCCAAATAATTTGAGGGTACAGAGTCGTACCCACACAAATTTTAACGGCACAGGATTTTACCAATTTTACCCTTTGGCAAAAACCCTGGTTGTTGGGTTTTGTGAAGATGTGAAATACGCACGCGCAGCCTCTGAGCATGCGCAGTAATCGCACTAATCTGAACACCCACCCCTTGGAGGCAACCTCCCAAACTACCTGACACACCGGCAACCACAACCAGGCACGCCCACCTCCACACACACCCCTCCCCCCCCCACCACCCTATCCCCACACGCCCACCTGCACACCCACCCACACGCCCACCTCCCCACACATGCTCAACTCCCCACCATCCCCATCACCACCCCCACCGCCACCCTGTCCCCACACGCCCACCTCTCCACACGCCCACCTCCCCACACACACTCTACTCCCCACCGCCACCCCCACCACCGCATCCCCACACGCCCACCTCCCCACACGCCCACTTCCCACCACGCTCAACTCCACCACCCCCACCACCACCCATCCCACACGCCCACCTCCCCACACACCCACACGCCCACTTGACTACACACACTAAACCGTCCTGATATGACCTTAGATGTTGCTAGGACTTAAAACAACAACAAACAAACAAACACACACTAAACTCACCACTACCACCCCACATGCCCACCCCCCACACCACCACGCTCAACTCCCCCCCCCACCCCCACCCCAATTATCTGGTCACCAAAGCCCCGTTCACACACAGGCCTTAAAGTTGCATAGTCCGATGAAATATCAAATTTTCAAAACCAAACCAATTATCTAGATTTTATTCTACATATCTAACTTAGATACTGATGCACTTATTAAGCATTTGTTTCTGCGTAGAAGGCAATACTGAGTCAATTTAACAGAACCTGTTACTGCAGAAGTCTATTGTGTCAGAGTTTTGGCAAGCTTGCCAAAACTAATTTTCCATGTTTGCACTCAAAATATCTCAAAACTTTACCATTTAAAATAAAAGACACTTTGAACTAATGTAAAGTGGATACTACTAGTGATCGATCTAATATATTTATCTCAGAAAAAAATACAGAACTTCAAAACCATCGGACTATGCAACTTTAAGTTGCCTCAACTAGTTCGCCTCATCTAATCCAACTCGCGAAGCGGTCTACATGAAGCGAACGAGTTGAGTCGAATCAGGCCTAATTCACCTCAAGGGTTCAGACACTCGCTTTGAGTCGACTTAGATGAGGCGAACTAGTTGAGGCGACTGTGTGACTGGGGCTCAAGACCCGTAGTATCCTGTTCCACACTCCGTTAAAAAAATCCTCCAACCATCCCTCGCCCCTCCCCGACACCCTGAGCCACACACATAGTTGCCAACCCTTATGGTTTCGCCATTAGGTGTATGCTATTCCATGTCCCATCATCACATTATGGTGCTGTCACATTATGACGCTTCTCGCCAACGCGCGTCGATGTTTGTCATTTTTTGACGCAACGTCGGGAGATGTCAGGAAGCGTTACACGCGCATTAGGCGCGTGTTGGTATTCGTTGATGGACGGCGACGGTCGACGAGGGTTGGCGGCGCGCGTCTTTGGATCGGCGAAGTTTTCTGCTTGCACAAAACTTTCGACGACCGACAACACGGGACAACGTGTGACAACGCGCGGGTGCCAACATTATGGCGACGTCAGAAGCATGTCGACATCGCTGGAATAACCCACCTGCCTAAACTCCTCCCCAACACCCGACCGGACGCGGTGGCTGGATCGGTAAAAGCGCAGGCTTCCCGTGAGGAAGGTCAGGAGTTCGAATCCCGGCCGAGTCAAACCACATGACTTACAAAATGTATACTTGTCACTACATAGGCTGGCGCTCAGCATTAGTAGCATATAATGAGGATGGGTGGTGCTCGGTATCAGGATACTGAGTGGGATATCAGGTCATGGTGTCAGTAGTACTAGTAGGCACGATCTCCAGGTGGGGAAGCACTATAAGTGCACAGTGAATAGTTCAATAGTTGGCACCCACCCTGGTATGACATGTGATATTGCTAGGACGTAAAACCCCCCAAAAAACGAATAAACGCCATCCTTCTATGCCCGTCCCTGATTGGTTGGTTGTTGGAGTTTTGCGTCCTGGCAACATCTAAGGATGAATACTGACTTGTGACAGTGCGCACTCATGGCGACTTTATAGTGCTGCCCATCTGGGAGACCAGGACGCCAGCACCATGACCTGATATCCCATTCAGTCACATTATCCTGACACTGAGCCAACCAATCCTAGCCCTATCCTATGAGCAGGGTAAATAAATTCATCACGCACAACAAAATTAAATTAAATTAAAATAATGCCGAGCGCCTGGCGACGAAGCAATAAGTGAGCCTGTCTCAAAAGGTGATAACTCTATTTCTTTTGTCTATTGTAACGATTGAGACAAAACAGTACAGAAACGGTTACACTGAAAACACAAGGACATTTGCTTCAAATCAATATGTATTCTATTGGGATTATGAAACACCATATAAAAAAAAACAATCAGTTTATCCTGAGCAAATGCATAAGCAGATAGTATGTTGATCGTTACAATGGACAAAGTTTTGTCCCATATTGCTTAGCACCTTTTGAGTCAGTCTCAAGTATCAATTTGTAAGTCATTAGTTTGACTTCCCCGTCCCTGAGAATCCTGACACACACACAGACACATACAACACACAACTCCAGCAATCCCTGAAATCGGGACCTGTCAACTAGCAAGTCCATGACTCCCCCCCCCCCACTCCCCTCCTCCCACACACACATGCACACGTGACAGACACGCTGCCCAGCCTCCCCCCACCCCCACCCCCACCCCCATACACGTCTTACTTTCCAACCCCATGTGTCCACTTTACCAACAATTTGCCGATCTAGTCTTAAACACAGTCTTAGCGGTGTCTGCTGGTCAGCCGAGCAAATTAAAAGGAAAGTTATTTAACAACACCTCTAGAGCACATTGATTTTTATCATCGGCTATTGGACATCAAACATATGGTCATTCTGAAATATTTCTTTGGAGGAAACCCGCCGCCACCACATAGGCTATTCATTCCGATAAGCAGCTAGGGGTCTTTTATATACACTTTCCCACAGACAGAACAGCACATACCACAGCCTTTGATGAACCAGTTATCGAGCAAATTCAACAACAAAATCCTGCTCACACAAACCCCTCTCCCCAACTCATCCCACGACCACCCCCCCCCCCCCGTCTCCTAGTCCCACACCCATCCTGATATATATATTTATTTTTTTTGGTCCATTAGTTGTTTAAGCAGGGGAAATTTCAGTCATAGACGACTGGTCTTCCTCATTCCACTGCTGGTCGATAGAAAGCCCAAGCCTACACTTTTACCGACCCAAGCAATTTTTAACCTCCCACACCACATAGACATGGTATGAGAGCAACTGGCCTTTGATGACGCTGTAATTTATATACAGTGGTGGAAACCCAAAGTGGCAGAGGTGGGGGCACAGGGAATCGAACCGCCGAGCCTCAGATTAGGAGTCTGACCTAGAAAAAAGTCAGACACTCTAACCACTCCGCCACAGAGAACGCCATGACCTTGGATGTTGTCAGGACGTAATACTCCAACAACCAACCTACTTCCACCCCACCACCTGCGGAACAGTGAGAATGAATTAAGCCATAGAGAAGCATTGTTTGTAGGCGCGTAGATTGTTCACACGCTGTGAGTGTCTTTCTACACGGCTATGGGTATCTTTTGTAGCCAGGTTTTTGTGTGTTTTTGTGTTTTTTGGTATGTTTCTTTGGTATTTGTGTTTGTGTGTGTGTTTGTGTGTGTGTTATTGTGTCTGTTTTGTGTGTTTTTGTGTGTGTGTTTTTACGTGTTTTTTTGGTGTTTTTTTTTGTAGCGGATGCTATTTGGTGGTGAGATGGCAGCAGATTGATGACTCAGCAATTCTCTCCGCCACCCCTTCCCAAGTACTCATGCACTGCCTACCACCCCCCCCCCCCCACACACACACCGCACCCCCGCACACCCCACCCCCACCTCCACCCCCACCCCCACCCCCCAATCAGCACATCCAATCGCCACCACCTCCATCTCCACATGATCCATCGCCCCCACCCTGACGGACCCGCCCCTCTTCTCCCCCCTCCCCCCCACTCCCCCCCCCCAACAAACCTTACCTATTCACACACAGCGCTCACCCCTCCACCCCCATCTCCAGACACCCGCCACACCCCTTTCCCCAGCCCCCTCCCACCACCCCAACAAACCCTAACTATACACACACCCGCCACACACCACTCTCCCCAACCCCTTCCCACTGCACCAACAAACCCTAACTATACACACACCCGCCACACACCCCTCTCCCCAACCCCCTCCCACTGCGCCAACAAACCTAACTATGCACACACCCACCTTCACACCCCTCTCCCCAACCCCCTCCCACCCCAAACAAACCCTAACATAACACACACCCGCCACACACCCCTCTCCCCAACCCCCTCCCACTGCGCCAACAAACCCTAACTATAAACACACCACCCGCCACACACCCCCTCCCCAAACCCCCTCCCACTGCGCCAACAAACCCTAACTATACACACACCCGCCACACACCACTCTCCCCAACCCCACCATCCCGACAACCACCTATTCACAGACCCGCCACCAACCCTCTCCCCACCTCTCCCACCGACCCGCCACACACCCCTCTCCCCAACCCCCCCACCACCCCAACAAACCCTAACTATACACACACCCGCCCACAACCCCTCTCCCCAACCCCCCCCCCACCCAACAAACCTTACCTATTCACACACAGCGCTCACCCCTCCACCCCATCTCCACACCTGCCACACCCCTCTTCCCCTTCCCCCCCTCCCACCCCCCAACAAACCTTACCTATTCACATACAGCGCTCACCCCTCCACCCCCATCTCCATCACCCGCCGCACACCCCTCTCCCCAACCCTCTCCCACCCACCCCAACAAACCTTACCTATTCACACACAGAGCTCACCCCTCCACCCCATCTCCAGTCACCCGCCACACACCCCTCTCCCCAAATCCCTCCCACCACCCCAACAAACACTATCTATTCACACACACCCCACACCCCTCTCCCTTTCCCCTCCAAACCCCCAACCCCCACCTCCATTCCTCTACACACGCCCCCACACACAGCGCTCGCCCCTCCCAACCACCAGCCCCGGCCCTCAGCCCCCACCCCACCCCCACACGCGCCTCACAGACAATGGACCGTGCCGCTCTGCGAGGAAGACGCAGGCAAATGCGGAACCATCACAACAACGACTGCAACAACCCACCCCCACCACCCCCACCCGACCCCGCCTGTCCGCCTACCGCTCTTCTTCCGGTCTACTCGCATTATCGCCCACAGCAGAAGCCGGTCTGACCAGGCCTTAACTCTTACACATACATATATAACACATACACATATACACACACATACACACATACACACACATATACACAAATCCATAGACATACACACATGAACACACAAACACACATGCACACACATATACACATGTACACACATACACACATATACATACACATACACACATATACATACACATACATATATACACATGCACACACATACACATATACACACATACACACATGCACACATATATACACATACACGCATGCACACACATGCACACACATGCACACACATGCACACACATGCACACACATGCACAAACATACACACATACACATACACACATATACATACACATCCACACATACATCTACACACACCTTTTTTCTACACAAATACAGACATACATCTAGATACACATACACACAAATACACACACATATACACACATACATCTATACACACCCACACCTTTGTTTCTACACAAATACACATATACACATACACACATACACACATACATACATACACCCACGCCCACACATACACACGCGCCATCTGCACCAGGCACAGTTCTTGACCCTGGAGCGGTGGTGACGTCACACTTCTAAAGAGGCGCGGGGAATTCTGGGTGTTTTCTCTGACGGGTGTGTGGCGCTGACTGACACACACATACAAACATACACACATACACACATACACACATACACACACACGTACGGCCCAGGCGTGAGCTACCACCGCGATGGTTTGTGGGTAATAGCCGCTGTCAGCACGCACGATCACAGCTCCCGCCCTCACCTCTCCTCTCCTCCTCTCCTCTCCTTCTTCTTTCCATCTCTCCACCTCCACATCTCTCCGGCCACTCCTGGATACAATAGGAGAGGGATTCTTCTGGGGACAGGAGCCGGCACCTTGGGGGTCACAGACCGGGCCGTGTGTGGGGGAGAGGCCGGCCGTGTGTGTGGGAGAGGCCGGCCGTGTGTGGGGGAGAGGCCGGCCGTGTGTGGTGGAGAGGCCGGCCGTGTGTGGGGGAGAGGCTGGCCGTGTGTGGGGGAGAGCCCGGTCGGGTTTGGGGTTGTTAGGCCGTGTGGTGCGGGTTAAGGGTTCTTCGCACTGCTGGCCGGTCTGTTCGCACCAGGAGCGCGTTACGCGCGCGTTGTGGATGCACACTCTATGCACACGTTACGTCTACGCATTAACTGTATGCGCACGTTAACTCTATGTATGCATTAGCTCTATGCACGCGTTAACTCTACGCCCACGTTAACTATATGTGTGCATTATCTCTATGCACATGCTCTAAGCTTGCTGTGTACTGGCACAGAAAGCAAAAGACAGGCCAGGAAAAGTGGTAGGCACTAAACAGAAAAAATAGGAAAATTAGCCCTCCTAAGTATTAAGGAAATCAGGAAAGCTATCACCATGTGGCGCAGTCCACCTGGGTATGTGTAATGGCACAAACCAACACAGAAGTGGACAGGCCACGGTCATGCAACTGATCCACCCTGAAATATAAAATGGCTAGGCAAACAACACAGCCATCCCACCTGGCCACAGTTCTAAAGGGTCCGAGTATGTTCTAGCACACGAGTGCACTATCTAAGGACAGGGTTTAGGTGAAAGGATGCTGTAACAAATAAAATAAAATAAATCTGAATGGAACGGGATCCTCTCCCGCAAGCCTGCATGTCACCCAAGTAGATGTACATAGTAGGCTAAGGTATCATTACTCAGACTAGACAAAAAAAACCTGGAAAATTACAAAAAAACTAACATAAGGCTATTACTAACAACCAAAATTGCAGAAGGCTGACCCGAGCAGACACAGGTAAACACTCCTGGGCAAAGGAACAGATCAAGACAGCGCCACAGCTGTCCAGCGTTGAAAACAAGCACCCTGACAGGAGCTTATACGTTATGGGCAGAGTAAATACCTCGTCAATAAAAAAAAACAAAAAACAAAAAAAACTCTATGCACACATTCGCTCTATGCATTAACTGTATGCCCACGTTAACTCTATGTGTGCGTTAGCTCTATGCATGCGTTAACTCTACGCCCACGTTAACTATATGTGTGCATTATCGCTATGCACATGTTAACTCTATGCACACATTCGCTCTATGCATTAACTGTACGCCCACGTTAACTCTATGAGTGCATTAGCTCTATGCACACGTTAACTCTATGAGTGCATTAGCTCTATGCACACGTTAACTCTATGCACACGTTCACTCTATGCATTAACTGTACACGCACGTTAACTCTATGCGTGCGTTAGCTCTATGCACATATTAACTCTACATGCACACTCGCTCTATGTATTAACTGTAAGCACACGTTAACTCTATGCATGCATTAGCTCTTGCACACGTTAACTCTACACATGCGTTTACTGTATCCACACGTTAATTCTATGCACGCGTTCATTCTATCCATGCATTAACTCTAGGCATGCATTAACTCTATGCGAATGTTAATTCTGCACACCTTAATTCTACACGTGTTAGCTCTACATGTGCATTAAATTTTATGTTAACTCTATGCATGCATTAATTCTACGCATCAGGTGTTAACACACCTTGCATGGCGAGGCAGCAGCAGCTGTCAACAAACCTGCGTGCGCATATGAATATGTGATTATTTGTCAGGGGTTTGACATCCTATCAACACGTAAAGGCTGCATCAGGACGGGCTGGAACGATGGTCTGATATCCCACTTTTGGAGGCATGGTGCTCGGTTCCGAAGCAAATAGAACATAGGTGTGCCTAAGTCGTGGAAAACTACCACCGGCATACAATTAGGGAATGGGTGAATACTGGTGGACAGCGTAAACTTGGGAAAGGCGTCATGTGTTTTTTTTGTTTCATTTGAGATATTGTCACAAGCAGTGTTGTTCTTTTCTTGAAGATTTATACTGCCTATCATGTATACTATAAGTCTGAATAGACTCGTTTTCACCATTAGACAGTTTGTCGATAGAAAGCCTGAGCCTATACTTTTACCGACCCAAGGGATTTTTAACCTCCCACACCAGGCCAACTGGTATGAGAGCAACTGGCCTTTGATGACGTGGTGAGTTATACACAATGGTGGAAATCCAAATTGGCAAAGGTGGGGGGCACGGGGAATCGAACCACCGACCTTCAGATTAGGAGTTCGACCTAGAAAAAGTCAGACAATCTAACCACTCCGCCACAGAGAACCTCCCAGACGGAGAGATCTGCGTGAAACTGCTCTATTGAAGGCGCGGTGAGAATCCGTGTCGCCCTATAGGTGGCGCTGTGTGACAAACCACGTGACCGACCTAGTGAGTAGTAGGACTAGGAGTGTAGGAGGACTCATGACCGCGTCGTGTGTGAGTAGTATATTAGTCAGCACTCGGCGGTTTGCAGCAGGCTCTTCACACGTCACGGTCGAACACACGGTAACATAGCAACGCGTCGGCAGCATAGCAATGCTTCAACATATCACCCTATCAGGCAATGTGTCGGCCACATAGCAACATGTCAACGTATCACCCTATCAGGCAATGTGTCGGCAGCATAGCAACACGTCAATGTATCACCCTATCAGGCAATGCATCAGCAGCATAGTCATCATCATCATCATGCTGTCGGTCACGATGCGACAAAGACTGCTTTCATTACTTGACTGCCGCTCTCCATTTAGCTATCTGCTGTGAGACTTGCGTCCATGAGTCAGTCTTAATATCTCTCAGCTTCAGGCTTCAGCATAGTAATGCGTCAACATATCGCCCTATCAGGAAACACGTCAGCAGCATAGCAACACATCAACGTATCACCCTATCAGGCAACACATCGGCAGCATAGCAACACATCAACATATCACCCTATCAGGCAATGCATCGGCAGCATAGCAACACATCAACATATCACCCTATCAGGCAACACGTCGGAAGCATAGCAACACATCAACATATCACCCTATCAGGCAACGCATCGGCAGCATAGCAACACATCAACATATCACTCTATCAGGCAACACATCGGCAGCATAGCAACACATCAACATATCACCCTATCAGGCAACGCATCGGCAGCATAGCAACACATCAACATATCACCCTATCAGGCAACACGTCGGAAGCATAGCAACACATCAACATATCACCCTATCAGGCAACACATCGGTAGCATAGCAACATGTCAATGTATCACCCTATTAGGCAGCATAGAAACACATCAACATATCACCCTATCAGGCAACGCATCGGAAGCATAGCAACACGTCAACGTATCACCCTATCAGGCAACGCATCGGCAACATAGCAACACATCAACATATCACCCTATCAGCTTATCAGGAGAATGTAGGCGTTTCTAGCAGCAGCTTAAGGAGGGCACTCACAATTGGGTCACTAGAACGCCCGGAAGTAACAGTAGCGAAGCCGCTTGACATGCTTTCTTGATGTCAGCGTCTTCTTAAGGAAACTCAGACAACTACCGGGAAAGTCAGCCGTAGTACGGTGTGGGTGAATCCGATTTTGTTTTTTGGTGGTAAATATGTTTATTCTGCTGAATAAGTCTTTTGTCAGCATCGAAGCACTGGTCTTCCAGCCATTTTCCAATTCAGGATTATTTAAACAAAAATTGGATATAGAGTAAGCTATATGATAACTGTTGAAACTGCTTGGAAATTGCGCTCGCGGAAAGGGAATTTAATGAGTGATTTATTCCTGGCAGCATTTGAGGACATATGAGGACACGGGTGCCCATTTGCGACAGTGCGCATTTAGGGTGTCTTTTTAGTGTTTCCACCCCCCCTTTACACGGGATGCCATGCCACTACCATCATGACGCGATATTCCATTCAGTCATGTTATCCTGGCACTGTGGAACCAGGATACTTGGAACAGCCCTGTGTGGGCATCATTTCAAGGCATGTGTCTCTTGGTATTCGCCGGCGGTCACCCATATATTCAAAGTGGAGAGGAATCGGGTGGGTAGATACACACGGCTACAACCTGACAACACACGTTGAAAAAATCCCTAGCTATGCATTATTAGCATTATTATATATACAGTAACACCTCTCTATACCGACCTCTCCACAGATCGACCACTCCCCTATATCGATCGCTTTATTTGGGTCCCAACACTACCATTGTAAGGATATTCTAACTCTCTAAACCGACCACATCCCTAAATGGACCACTTATAGTCGGTCCCATGGTCGGTCCATTTTGAGAGGTTTTACTTTACTTGGTTTAAGGAATAACAAAAGTTTATTTTATCTAACGACGCCTCTATAGCTGGTGTACGGAAACTAGGGATTTCGGTGCATAACACCTGCAACATATATTGACAACAACAGAGTTTTAATATATATAATTGGCAGCTTAGTTTACTGGTAGCGCATATTGTTATGACGTAATAACATTATGACGTAATGAAATAATGACGTCAGCACAGCAGGTGTCTTTAATGACAGCAATGGGTTGCTCGGTGTTTCATGACTGCTTAACCACCACTCATTGACTACATGATGATTACATGATGATGATTACATGATGATTACATCACCTGCCAATTACATTCAACGGACGCTGTGTCAGTGTCATTTAGAGATTGACAGGTAACTGACATCATAAGGTCATGGAATATAATTGTGCCATGCAACTGATGTCACATTGTGCAATTTCTGCCACGACAACATCATGTAATTGATGTCATATGACGCTACTGTTACCGTGTAACTTATGTCATTTGATGCTACTGTGTCATGGATCTAATGTCATTTATCACTACTGTTTAGTTGGTATAGCTGATGTCATTTGACTGTACTTTTTCCATGACAGCATCATGTAACTGGTGTCATTTGACACTACTGTTGCCATGTTTCGCTTCTGTTGCCATTACAACGTCATGTATCTAATATCATGTGACACTATTACTACCATGACAGCGCCATGGAGCTGATGCCAAGTGACGCTACTGTTGACATGGCAGTGATGTGTAACTCCTATCAAGTGATGTTATTGTTGCCATGACAGCACCGTGTAACTACTGTCATGTGATGCTACTGTTGACATGACGGCACTATTAACTACTGTCAAATGATGCTATTACAATGCTGTGTAACTACTGCCAAATGACGCTATTGTTGCCATGACAGCGCATGTAACTCCTGTCAAGTGATGCTACTGTTGCCATAACAGCACTATTAACTACTGTCAAATGACGCTATTGTTCCTATGACAATGCTGTGTAACTACTGTCAAATGATGCTATTGTTGCCATGACCGCACCGTGTAACTACTGTCAAGTGACGGTACTGTTGCCATGACAGCACTATGTAACTACTGTCAAATGACGCTATTGTTGCCATAACCGCACCGTGTAACTACTGTCAAGTGATGCTACTGTTGCAATGACAGCACTATGTAACTACTGTCAAATGATGCTATTGTTGCCATGACCACTATGTAACTAATGTCAAGTGATGTAACTGTTGCCCAGTGACACTACTGTTGCCATCACAACACCATGTAACTGATGTCAACTGATGCCACTGTTGCCATGACAACGCCGTGTAATCGCTGTCACAGAAGTGGCGCATAACCGATGCCGTATCGAACAAACGTCACACAGCTGATGGCTTGTCAGTCAGGCTCGGATCACACCGCTACCCTGAGCTGCCCAGGCCACGTGACTCATCGCATGACGTCACAATGGCGGACGCACGTGTCTGAGAAAGTGGCAGGGCGTGTGCGCGCGTCGGGCAGGTGGTTGCGGCGCGTCAGTCTAGGGTGGAGAGGCAGCGGAACAAGGTGAGAAGCGCAGATCTGCTCAGCGTGACTAGTTAGAATAGGCGTTAAGTACGTGGTGGAATAGTGGTGGTGTGTTTAGCATCACGTGGGTTTATTGACACTGATGTCGCGTGCATAGTGGAGTATAGTGGTTGCGTATTGTCAATGTGTGGATTTATCGCAAATGTTGAGACCAGAATGGAGTAGTGGTTACGTATGTATTGTCAACATGTGGATTTATCACAAATGTTGCGTACATAATGGAATAGCGGCTATATAGTGTCAACGTCAACACATGGATTCATCGGCTATATTGAGTACAGCATGGAATAACGGCTACATAGTATCAACGCATAGATTTATCATCTATGTTGAGTACAGAATGGAATAGCTGGTTACATTGTGTCAACACATGGATTCATCGGCTATATTGAGTACAGCATGGAATAACGGCTACATAGTATCAACGCATAGATTTATCATCTATGTTGAGTACAGAATGGAATAGCGGCTATGTAGTGTCGTGGATTCATCACAAATGTTGATTACAGAATGGAATAACGGTTATATAGTCATTTGTATCAACACATGGATTTATCAGCTATGTTGAGTACAGAATGGAATAGTCGTTATGCAGTGTGAACACATGGATTTATCGATTATGTAGTGTAAACACATGGATTTATCACAAATGTTGAGTGCAAAATGGAATAACGGCTATATACCGTCAACACATGGATTTATTACAAATGTTGAATGCGGAATGGAGTCGCGCCTGCGTAATATTAATAATGCATGAATACATTACAGATATTTCATCAGATAGCATTTGCACGCCAATAACATCATATCATTAACTACCAACCCGTGCATTTATCACATAATCTTGACTACATAAAAGAAGCAGCGACAGTTTCATTTAAACCTAACAACAAATAACCACCCCAGCCAATGGGAGGGTGGCATAGGCAGTCGACCTTTTTGTACTTATTGCCTATGAATGAAGCAGCTTCAAACGCGAGGCTACAACACTAAGCAGACTAATCAACCCAACTGAACCCACCCCATCCACCCTCCCACACACTCCCAGCGTCCCCAAATCCACTTCCGCTACACGCGCGCGCATGAGCATGCGCATGCACCCCACCACCCCCACCTCAGCCCGCGGCGTTAATGGTCAGGACCCAGGGCAGCCTTGAACTTTCCCATTGTCATCACGCGTCCCTACCCTCCCCCTCCCCCCCTCCCCCCCATCCCCACCTCCACCCCTTATCCTCTTATCGAGGTAAGAGCCTGATTATCACCATGGCAACCCCCTCATCCTCATCCCCCCTGCTTACCCCACTGATCCTGACCTCAGTGTGTCCTCCGCTGTCTTGACAGTCGGCCATTATTTCTAGCCGCATCCCAGAACGAGGCTTGACTGGAAGCTTTGACACTGCTGCTTATGTTGTGGTTAAGTAGTGACGTCACAGTTCTATTCGCGCACTTTGACCCCATTTAGATGTGTGTGTGTGTGTGTGTGTGGAGGGGAGCATCTGGAGACTAGATAAGTAGATCAAACTGAGGGAGGGTCACGTGGTGCCTGTCGTTCATCCAATCAACAGCGCCGAAACTACTCCTTGCTCAATCGGGAACAGCTATATTCAAAGCGGATATTTGATGAATAACATATAACGTGACCACCCTCTTGTAAATGAATATTCACTGAATGTATCTACGAATGCCGATTTATATGACTTCATTTTCCATGAAATTCATTCTTTCCACCAGAGCTTCAATTGGTAATATTGGAAATGTGCTACTGTTGATTTTGCATTTCTCTGCACCAATCATCCATCCAATCACTGACCAGCTCCCTGTGTCCGTGTTGAGTGGCACCAACCAGGCATCCGCCAGTCGCCTCATGCACATCCATCTGAACTCCGCTCGTTAGTTCCGCGCGAATTACTCCCCTTTAAAATTGTAGGCGTGAGATTGGAACCAATCAACCTTCCTACTGGGTGAGACCTTCCGAAGCTTAAAGCCTCAGTCATACCTACCCGGATCAGGGGCCGGACGAGCCCCGGACCATGATCCGGCGTGGTCCGTGGCAATCCGCCATGATCCGTGGCTCATCCGTGGCTGGTCCTTGGTGATCCTTGGTGATCCGTGGCTGGTTTAGCCTCATCCGGGGTCGGCCCCAGATGTTATAAAATGTTTAAAACATCCAGGGTGATCCGGGAATATTGTAATCCGGGGTTAACTGACATCATCTGTGTGTGATCCGTGACTCATCCGGGTTGTCCAGGGGTCATCCGTGTCTCGTCCAGGTCATTTCACCCTCTGGGAGTAGTCTGGGGGTCGTCTGGGGGTTGTCCGGGGCCGATCCGGGGCTGATCCGGGACTAATCCGGGCTGTGGACCGTGGCTCATCCGGGTAGGTTTGAGAGCGAGGCAAAAAAGACCAAAAATACAATTTTATCTGGGGCGGTTTGGGGTGGTCCGGGGGAGTGGTCCGGGGGAGTGGTCCGGGGGTGGTCCGGCTAAAAATCCGGCTATGTCTGACTGGGGCTTAAAACCCTCAGCTGGAAATTAGCATAATTGTGTTCAGAATTGGTCCTGTTTCACTAATCATTTAGCACTTTCATCAGGTCGCAGAGGTGTGCGTAATTTCACCGTCGCAATTGACACCGGACTAACCCGGCAACAGTGCGAGGTGGACAGATTGGTTGTTTGTTGGAGTCTTACCTCCTTGCAACATCTAAGGTCATTTCAGGACGGGAAAGCGAGCAGTCGTAATAACAGTGACAACAGTCCCAACACCAGCAACAATATTAGCAACAATAGTAGCAACAACAGTAACAGCAATGGTGACACCAACAGTCGCAACAACAGTGACAACACCAGCAACAACAGTGACAACACCAGTAACAACTGTGACAACAGCAGCAGCAACATTAACAAAATAGCATCATCAGTAGTGTGATAGGCCGCATACGGCCGGCTTGAACTTGGCTTCGCACGGAGTAGACCCCGGATGAATGAAGAGACAAGGACATATGCTTCCAACATTTATTAGCTGCTCCGCCTACCATGCGTCACACAACCAAGTGACCCGCCTCCTGACTAGTCAGGTCGCATGTAACCTCTCACGGTGGGGGGAGTATGCTAGCAAGATGCAGTAGAGGACAGTCAACACAGGGATCCGCCCAGCGGTTAGCGTGCTGCCACCTGATGCAGAAGAACTGCGACAGTAGATGGCGTAGTCCCTGCAGCCACAGAATGGTGGTGGAGCTCATGTACGGACTAACTACACGAGTAGCGCCACCAATCACAACAATAGTGAAAACAAGAGTCAGATCAACACCAGCAACAAATATATGTATGTAGAATATAACTCCACAGGCCAACGCCGCCTGGTGACAATCAATACACACCATAGACTCCTAGTGGTGACAAGTGGAACTAATATAATACTGTTTCCAATGCAAGTGAGTGGGTCGACGAGAAGAAGAGGGTCCCAATGTGAATAAATTACTGATTCTACGATTGGCTGCGGTGAAGTCAACTCCCAACCGCACCACTTCTCGTCACTTCTCGCCACTTCTCGCCACTTCTCGCCAAACCTCGCCGCGTTGCGAGAACCGGAAGTGATGGATTCGCGAGGGGTGCGATTCCCGCGCTGTATGCCTGGACCTAAGCGGAGGAAGCACCCCAACAATTCGAACCGGCACACGGCACTTCCGGTGAATGGCGGAGAGAGCATGCCCAGCAGGATCCCGGTGTGGAGTCCGCGCATGGGCAGACGGTTCTACTTCGAGGCGTCGTCACGGATACCCATACACTGGACAACGCAGGCGCGCCGGGAGAGGAGTGAGTGGGCCCTGATTTATTAATTACAAGCGCATGTCTGATTGGCTAACCTGTAAAGGGTTAAACCCGTAGATGATTGTTTACAATTACACTTATAGCTGATTGGCTAATTTGCATAAGTTTAGGCTACACTTATAGCTGATTGGCTAATTTGCATAAGTTTACACTTATAGCTGATTGGTTAATTTGGATAAGTTTACACTTATAGCTGATTGGCTAATTTGCATAAGTTTACACTTATAACTGATTGGCTAGTCTGTAGTTCTAAGGTTACACCCTTAGCTGATTGGTTAATCTGCAGGTTACACTTATAGCTGATTGACTAATCTGCAAAAGGTTATACTCATTGATGATTGGCTAATCTACAGAAGGTTACACTTATAGATGATTGGTTAATCTGCAGAAGGTTGACCCATATATATATATCTGCAGAAGGGTACACCCATAGATGATTGGCTAATCTGCAGAAGGTTACAGCCATATATATCTGCAGAAGGTTACACCCATATATATCTGCTGAAGGTTACACCCATAGATGATTGGCTAATGTGCAGAAGGTTACACACTTATATATCTGCAGAAGGTTACACCCATAGATGATTGTCTAATTTGCATACATGAATTTGCACATGTATGATGTAGCCCTTTGTTTAATTTGCCTAAGTTTACAACCGTAGATGATTGTTTAATCTGCACAAGTTTACACTTATAACCGATTTTCTAATGAACATAAATTTGCACACATCACTGTTTGTTTAATCTGCATAAATTTACACCCATATAGATGATTGTGTAATTTGCATAGGTGTAAAGTCGACGGCTGGCATTTGTGGTTGTTTAGGCAGGCTATAGGAAATCAATACAGGCAAGAAGAGAATGGAAGAGTATAAAGAAAGAAAGTAGAATGAGAGCTTGGTCCCTCAGGTATCGTATTATATAGTGGTACATGGATCTGGTATGGCATACCACCTGACCATTATCTCCAATCAGCAACAAGCATTTATAGTTCCACCAATGAACAGTAAGCATTCTGGGGTCACCATGGCTACCGTAATCTACCCACCACCATCATGCGGTGTGGCTGCTTGGCCTCCACCTGCCTGCCCGTGTGTGTGTAGTGATCTGTGACTAACAGTTGGGGGGGTTGGGGGGGGGGGGGGGTAGTGAGTAGAGCTCTTGAGGCTCCTTACACACTATCACTATTGCCTCCTTCACACTATCTAATGACTATTGACCATAACTAAAGGATCACCAGTAACTACATAAATAAATTCATGCACCTGGCCCTATATACCATTTACATTAATATACCATTTGTACTCCATTATAGACCATCTGCAATTCCCACCAATGCGTTTTATCAGAATATTTTACATAGGGTTACACCCATATCTAATTATCTAATCTGCACAAGTTTACACTTATAGATGATTGTCTAATTTACATAATTCATACTCATAACGCATTGTCTAATCTGCATAAGTCTACTCTTTTAGCTGATTAGCTAATCTGCAGGTTACGCCCTAAATAAAAGATTCACCCCATACTTGCAGTACAGGGGTGAACACAAACCCTATATAAAACCTGGCGAAAACTGCTTTAGTATGGAACCGGAAGTAGAAATGCGGACTCCAGTATCAAATGGCTACCCATATCGGCATATCTGCTTCGGGCAGGTGGGGCTCGTCAATTTTGGCTGACTGCTCATCTAGGAGAAGGTAAACTCTGATTTAAAACCCCCGCTGCCATGCGGCTAGTCCCATTTATGGGAAGACCAGAAGTTGGTAGCGGACACCAGTGGCCATACCGACTCAATTGTCGGCCTAAACTAAGTACGGTGCACATCAACTTTGTTGGTGTGGTCAGGGGATGTCACCCCTTCAAGTGCATGAAGACTGGAGCAGCAGATGAGTTAGAAGATCAATAGCTTTGAAGGTGTAACAGCAAGATGATGTGGCTCATCAGGGCACACTCTGACAAAGATGAGTAAGTGGCCAGTCACCTTGGAAAGCTCCGAAAATGTCGAAGCTCCGAAAATGTTTTGTGCATGCTGAAAATTTCCAACGTGTGGCTCGTACGTTGAACGTACACTGCATGTACATTCGGGATATGTGGGCATACGTTGTGAGTACGTTAGGGATACATTGGAATACATTGCTACACGTTAGCCGTAGTTTAGCCAGTGGGAATGTGCAGTCCGTGTACAGTCCGCCTACTGCCAACGGATGCATTACAAACTCCTACCCTACTTCAAACATATGCCTGCCATATCTCCAGCGTATTTAACATATATGCCGTACATCTAGTGATGGAGTAACATATGTAACATTGGTCAGCATTCCGTGAGCATATGCGAGCATTTTGCGAACGTTTTGTGAACGTTTTGCGAGGCACATGAACGCTCTCAAATGCTAGCAATAGGTCAGAGATGTGTTCTGCATACGTTACATACATTGTGTGTACATTGTGTGTACGTTGTGTGTAGGTTATGTATACGCCCATCTTTATCCCCCGCCACTGAAAAGTTTGATCGATGCTGACGTACTGCCAAATTTTCGAATGTTGAGCACATGCTGATGCTGTACTTCATATTGTGACAGGGCCTTAAGGGTTACTTTATGTGTAGCAGGACTGAGGGATTAACGCATCTTCTAGCCAGACTGTGATTGTTTCTATGGTTTTAACGTTAGTTACTATGGCGAGGGGAGCAAGATTGTATTTCTGACGTAATACCAGGATAGCTAGCGTTAACTGGTTCTGGGCAGGTGGTATGTTACTCGCTAATGCTACACATTACGTGGTGACACCAGAGATTTGTTGTTGTGACAAATTATCCATGTTACAACGTAACATGTACAATGCTAGCTATTTTAATATGTTCATGGTCGTACAACTGAATTACATCAGGAACTGATTGTATGAAGAAAATGACTTTCCAGGTGTTTCCCCAACCTGTACAAACAGTAGTAATTTTCTATATAAAAAAATACCTCGTTTCTCCTGCTGCACAAAATAGTTCATGTCAACATATTATCAGCGACCATGATTGATATTGTATAAACATTTTATTATACAATAAAAATAATAAATTACTAGCACACACACATCCTCATTGTATAACTATTTACAACCGTGAATATGTGACCCATATTATTAAAATGAGGAAGGTTATAATTTTGAACAATTTATCTTCCTCTTTCCGATGCTCCCTGCTGTCAACATGTTCATATGTTGTAAGTAACCCAACTCCTGATTTATGTCATTAACCCACTATGGTGGTTGTTGGAGTTTTATGTTCTGACAACATCTAAGGTAATATCAGGACGAGTACCGACTTGTGACATTGTGCACCAATGACGATATTATAGTACTGCCCAAATGGGAACTCAGGCCACCAGTACCATAACCTGATATCCCACTCAGTCACATTATCCTGACACTGAGCAAACCAGTCCTTGCCCTATCCTATTAATGCCAAATGCCAGACTAGGAAGCGACAAGTATTGATTTTGTAAGTCATTAGTTTGACTCGACCAGGAACCAAACTCCCGCGCTCTACCAATTCAACCGCCACGACCGGTCTAACCCGCTATGACCATCGAGAAAATATTCAGATATTAATGTAATACAGTGTGTTCATGATTGGAAACACGATGCCTGTTTTGGCCTTAGATATTGCCAGGACGTAAAACTCCAACAACCGACCAACGATGCCTGTTCCTCTGTGAGATAGTGATTCTTTACCATATTGTGGCGCCACCTATAGGAAACAACCTGCGTCAGTGGTTAAGTATTTATAGTTCATTAGTTTCGCAATAGATGGCGCCTAAGTCTACGTCACTGAGGACAGTCATTAAAGCCCCGGTCACATAGCTGTTCGTGGACCTAGTTGAACGGAATGCTCGCATTACGACCAAAGTCGCCGGCTATACCTCACCCAGATACAAACGAGTCCAGCATCAAAAGCTCTCCAAACATACCTTTGCTTAGTTTGTTCAGTTCATGCCACTGAACATGTGGGAGGAGAGTTGAGGTATGTGATGTATGAATGACATCATAGGTGGGATTCCCTCATCCGATGAACTAGAGGGGTTCCCCACACATAGGGGAAGTCATGGCAACCACCAAGATGGCAGCCACAGAAAGCTCTCAATTCAACTTTTAAAGTCTATTAATCTACATGATTTAATCAATTATTCACACAAAAAGTAGCTGGTTATGATAAATAAACATTTGAACTTTATATTTATTATTTTAGATTGCAATTTCTAACATTTATTTCTCTATATGGTTGTCTAAAAGTGTCAGTGCTGCTGGACTAAATAAAACACAACAGAAGCAAGCAATGTCAGCACTCTCCCCCCACATATGTAGTTGCATAAATTGAAAACAGGCAAACGAATGCTTGGAGAGCATTTGTCGGAGTACGGGTCCTCTCTCAGCGACATATAGCTGGTCCCTTTAATGTAGTTGGAAGTAGTTGAACGTAGTTGAACATACCGGCATCCATACTTGTCCGTGATGTCAACTTGGTAATAACGTCTGTGAGCCGTGATCTCCAATTTAATTTTTGGACATGCACAAAAGAGCGCTATGTTATAGGCTGAATTTGCATCTGTGATGCTCACATACTCTAGCGTACTCTGTATACTCTAGCATGCTATTGCATACTCTAGCATTCTCTAGCATACTTGGACGAAGCCCTGGTCACATAGGAGTTTAGTGGACATAGGTGAAGGTAGTGGAGGCTAACGTAGTTGAACGTAGTTGAACTTACCGGCATCCGTACCATAACGTATTTATCCATACCGTAACATATTTATCCATACTAAAACCTGCAGTACCTTAACATATTTCAACATAGTTTATCATACTTACACCACGTTTGACCCACGCTAATCTCTCCTACGGATCACTACGTCCACTAACAGGCTGAATGACACTATAAACACCACAGCTTGACCACAGAGACCTCAGACAATGGCTGTGTACTAACTAATTTCCGGGGGAAAAAAGATTTTTTCCAGCTATGCAAATTATCATTAGTCATATTGTTTTTTATTGGGGTATTACGTCCTGGCAACGTCTAAGGTCATATCAGGACGTGCGCTGACTTGTGAGAGTGCGCACTCCTAGGGATGACCAGACAGGATGGCCGATTGAGTTAGAGCGCCCGTCTCCCGTGCTGGTAGATCATGGGGTCATGGGTTCGAACACTGTTCGAGTCAAACCAATGACTTAAAAATTGATACTTGTCGCTTCGTAGCCAGGCACTCGGCATTATTAGGACAGGGCAATGACTGGTGTGCTCAGTGTCAGGATAATGTGACTGAATGGGATACCAGGTCATGGTGCCAGTGGCCTGGTTTCCCAGTGGGACAGCACTATAAAGTCGCCATGAGTGCGCACTGTCACAAGTCAGTACCGGTCCTGATATGACCTTAGATGTTGCTAGGATGTAAAACAACAACAAACAAACAAACTCCTAGTGATTTTATAATGCTGCCCTGGCACCATTACCTGATATCCAACTCAGTCCTATTATTCTGATACTGGGCTAACCAGTCCTTGCCCTATCCTAATAATGTCGAGCACCAAGGTAGGTAGCGACAAGTTTCAATTTTGTAAGTCATTGATTTGACTCGGCTGGGATTCGAACTACCAACCTTTTACATGGGAAACCTGCACAATTACCGATTCAGCCACCGCGTCTGCTTACTGGTCATATTTTATCATAATAATTTGACCAGGCACGATGGTCGAATAGGTAGAGCATGGGCCTCACATGCCTGTGGGAGATCCCGGTCGATTCAAACCGATGACTTATAAAATTGATACTCGTCGCTTCCTAGCCTGGCACTCAGCATTAATAGGATAGGCCAACGACTGGTTAGCTCAGTGTCAGGATAATGTGACTGGGTGGGATGTCAGGTCATGGTGCCAGCTGCCTGATCTCCCAATGGGGCAGCACTATAAAGTGACCATGAGTGCGCACTGTCACAAATCGGTACCCGTCGTGATATGACCTTAGATGTTGCTAGGACGTAAAACACCAGCCAACAAACAAAAGATCTAGTCTGAGCCCGCCCTGATATGAACTTAGATTTTGGCAGGACGGAAAACACCAACTGGGATATTGGCACACTGTGACACTTGTTCTAGTTGACTGCAGGTTTATAGCCCACCCGTCCTGATATGACCTTAGATGTTGCCAGCACGGAAAACACCAACTGGGACATTGGCACACTTGTTCTAGTTGACTGCAGGTTTATAGAATACACAGTGTTTGTTTGTCATAACGTTGTGCCCACCGGTCCTGATATGACCTTAGATTTTGCTAGGACGGAAAATAACAACTGGGACATTGGCACACTTGTTCTAGTTGACTGCAGGTTTATAGAGCACACAATGTTTGTTTCTGGTTTCAAAACGTTGCGCCCACCCCTCCTGATATGACCTTAGATGTTGCTAGGACGTAAAACAACAACAAACACATTGCGCCCCCCAGTTTTGCTTGTTCCTGTTGGCACCGCCTCCGCCATCTCGTTGCTTTCTGATTCACCCAGGATGCAGTGCGCCAACCATTAATGGAGCCCATTGGCACGAACAAACTCAAATGTTTCTCACGTGACAGCTGAATAAAACAGGGAAAAGGGAGTGAATTAATACTGATCGCAGCGCTATTGTATATATCATAGGCTTGTGCGTAGCTGTGTGGTGTGCTATCTGGCTACTTTTGGCATGGTTTCCTTCCATTGGGCGTCCCGCTGGTGGGCCGTGACATATCACATGCCCCTTTGCAGTGCAGCTTAGTGGGGGTTTCCTAGCCTTATTTTGCACAGACATTTTTGGTATGTTTTTAGGTCAGGAATTTGTCGTTCCTTTACTGTTTGGGCATTCCACACCTTGGCAGCCATTTCCAGCGTGCTTCTCTCATGAGCTTTTATTTGGCTTCTGGTCTGCTTTAGTAGTGGCACATTATTTGCTCTAGTAGCCCTTTGTGGTTTTGTTAGGAGTTTATTGTCTTGACTATAGCTGTATGCTAATGTTTTCAGATGAATTATTCTCCTATTTTCTAGCAATTTTACTTTGGTTCTTTTGTGTATGTCATAAGTGGGGTGCAGCTTGTCTATTCTGAGGCAGATTTTCAGGGCTCTGTTCTGTAGTGTTTGCAGTATTTTTAGTAGTTCTTTTTTCGCACCCATGTAGTTTACATCTCCATAGTCAAAATAGTGGCGCACCATGCCCTTGAAGATTTTCATTGACATTTCTTGTGTCATGTAGTCTCTTAGCTTTGCAAATAGCCACAGTTTGTGGTTTACCTTTTGGACAATTTTGTTTATACATGGGTTGTAGTTTAGTTGGCTGTCCAACTCAAGGCCTAGGTATTTGTAATGGTCTGCATTTTCTAGTGTTTGGTTTCCTAGCTTATAGTGTAGTTTTCTTTCCGTCATTTGTTTATGCGAGAAGAGAACCGTTTTTGACTTGCTTGTGTTGATGGTTATTTTGTTGGACTCACACCAATCATCCTGTTTTACTAGGAGCTGGTTTAGTTTAGTTATTACCTCCTCTTCTGTGGTGCCATTTGCATATATGACTGTGTCATCTGCATATAGTTAGAGGCATTCAGTTTGCAACCATTTTTCAAGATCGTTTATGTAGATTATAACCCCATTAAACCAAGCTCTGTTAAACCAAACGAAACGATCGGTAAATCTAAACTTTTTTCGGCGGCCCGGCAAAATACTACCATTTTTCATATAAAAAAGTTGGTGATACCAAAGTCGGTTAATCCAAATTATCGGTTAATCCAAACAAAATTGTCAGACTCCAGGCCACTTCCAGTATGGCAAAAACAAACTTTCATGTGGTTATGAGGTCATCTGAGACCCCACTGACTTTTTTTATATGATAAATGGTAGTATTTTGCCGGGCCACCGAAAAAAGTTTGGATTAACCGATCGTTTGGTTTAACCAAGCTTGGTTTAACGGGGTTATACTGTATATACATCATCATCATCATCATCATGCTATCGGTCACGATGCGACAAAGACTGCTTTCATTACTTGACTGCCGCTCTCCTACATTTCATGAAAGCTGCCTCCAAAAGTGTTGAAGTGCTGCTGGCTTTTGAAAGTTACCAGCGGCACTCTCTCGGGGAGCAAATAGAGGTTTCACACCGGCAAGAACATGTCAAGACAGGCGCAAAAATATTTGTCCCTGTAGTGGCTGGTCGGGAGATGTTGGGAGTTCCATACATCAACCGCCCTTAATGCTGCCACAGTGACATGGTTTTCTGCTTAGGGTTTGCTCCCTTAGCCTTCGGTTCTGTCAAGAACCTGTACCACAAGGCAGTGGTTTACAACTCTCTGTACACACATAGAAAACAATAATCAAAGTGTCCACATACATTGTACAATACATGTGCAATACACGCTTACTCAACGTCAAAGTCGAAGCCAAAGCTTGGTTATACCAATGAGCGGTCAATCCAAATAAATTCATAGGGTCCGTTCAAGTTTTGTTTAACAGGGTTATACTGTAATTGTTTTGTGCATTAGTTGGTTAAGTAGGGACAATTTCAAATGCAAACAAGTTGTCTTCCACCAGACGGGATGGCCGAATGAGTTGAGCGTCCGTCTCCCGTTTTGGTAGATCGTGGGATTCGAACTCATGGTTTCAAACTATTGACTTAAAAATGTATTCTTGTCGCTTCCTAGCCAGTCAACCAGACGGGATGGCCGAATGAGTTAGAGCGTCCGTCTCCCGTTTTGGTAGACCATGGGATGGTGGGTTCGAACCCTGGTCGAGTCAAACCAATGACTTAAAAATTGATACTTGTCGCTTCCTAGCCAGGCGCTCAGCATTATTAGGATAGGGCAAGGACTGGTTGGCTGAGTGTCAGGATAATGTGACTGAGTGGGATATCAGGTCATGGTGCTGGCGGCCTGGTCTCCCAGTGGGGCAGCACTATAAAGTCGTTATGAGTGCGCAGTGTCACAAGTCGCTACCCGTCATGATATGACCTTAGATGTTTCTAGGACGTAAAACAACAATAAACAAACAATCCTAGCCAGGCACTTGGCATTATTAGGATAGGGCAAGGACTGGTTGAGTCAGTGTCCTTAAATGTTGCCCGGACGTAAAACTCCAACAAGCAACCAACCGTCAAACATGGCACTAGTTTGGTACATTAGCTGATCAAGCAGGGGAATTAATCACGGTCAATTGATCTTCCTCATTCCAATGCTCCTTGCCCTATCCTAATAATTCCGAACGCCAGGCAAGTTACCGACAAGGATCAATTTTATAAGTCATTCGTTTGACTCGGCTGGGATTCGAACTCCCGATCTTCCGCACCGGAAGCCTGCGCTCTACCGATTCGGCTCTCGCGTTCGGTGTTTACCTGTGCTTTTGTTATTTCCAAATTGCAACAATGATTCATCACAACTCCTTTCGCAACCTGCCCGCTCCCAATTTGTATTTGTCAATGCGTTCAAACATTAAATGCCTGTCAGACCTTACCAGATTGAGCAACAGACACAAATGAACAAAGACTTTTCTAGTCCGGTGGTGTTCGGTATCAAAATGTACCGAAATGTTGCGCTTTCGGGTCAAAGGCCGCCCGACGAAACGGATGCTAAATGGACACCGTACATTAACGAATAGCCACAGGACGATAACTGGACGACAACTGAATGTCAAACGGACGGACCAAACATTAACGAATAGACACCGGACTGTTCATGGACGCACCGAAAAAACGGACGGACCGAATTCCCCCAACACCATCAACGGATTATTCAGGAAGCAAACTGGAGACATAACGGATGGGTAACGGACATGAAACGGACTAAACGGACTTAAACCGGACACCAACCACACACGTCAGTCCGGCGGTGTCTGCTACAAGTTTTGTGCATGTTCAAAACTTGACACCGTACACACCGGACACCACCGGACAGAGAACGGACAAGCCAGATGCGTACCGTATATAAAACGCACATTGACCTATTTCACCAGACCGTGTCCGTTTTCTATCCGGTACCCCAATCCGGTAAGCTGTGAATGAGCCTTAATGCATAGCATCATTGTATACTAATGGTCCAGTCTGTGGGAAAGTGCATATAAAAAAAACCCTTGCTGCTTATCGGAAAGAGTAGCGTACACGTGCCATTTGGAGAGAATGGTTGACCACAGCTCCGTTCAGCATTTGTGACATAATAAGGAGCGGGATGTAGCTCAGGCGGTAGCGTGTCCACCTGTAAAGATGTCAATCATCTGATCGATCCTTCTTAGTGGACCCATTTGCAGTTTGGGCTATTTTCCGTTCAACCAGTGTTCCACAACTGGTTCATCAAAGGCTGTGTTATGTGCTGTCCTGCCTGTGGGAAAGTGCATATAAAAGATCCATTGCTGCTTATCGGAAAGAGTAGCCTACATGGCAATATGTCAGAATGACCATATGTTTGCCGTCCAATAGCCGATGATATGAAAATCAACGTGCTCTAGAGGCGTCGTTAAATAAAACAAGCTTTACTTTTTGTAGACTAATGAGTGAAGGTCATGGAAGCCTCGCTTCCGATATTCAATTCAATTTAATACTTTATTTCAGACTCCGCATTATGGTAGTTACATAAATTTGTCCATAGTAGGTACATATAAAAATAAATGTGAATAACATACAAGTAATGGTATGAATACTACAATACTGTCGTGGGGGTGATGGAAATGGGAAATATTGCGCCTAGAGCGAGACTCGAACCCACATCTCTTTGCATTCCGAGCCAGTGTGCTAACCATTACACCACCTAGGCTCCCTGATATCAACACACTACCCACGCCTACCTGTCTATGTGGTTACTTGCCTGAGAGGTCAGTGCAGACCACTACACTCGTCCCCCTGGAATTGTAAGTCTTGTAATGCTTACAATTACATACATACAGGCAATGCAACGCACTTACATACACAGGGTAGGTTCAACAACTATACAGCGCAAAGCTTGTACAGGATCATGGTCACGGCAACCAGTGTCGTGGGGGTGATGAAAATGGGAAATATTGCACCTAGAGCTGGACTCGAACCCACATCTATATGCATTCCAGGCCAGTGTGCTAACCATTACACCACCTAGGCTCCCTGATATCAACACACTACCCACGCCTACCTGTCTATGCGGCTCCTTGCCTGAGAGGTCAGTGCAGACCACTACAATACTAACCATTATCAAAATGTTGGTCTACATACAGTAGTTTGTACCAATTATGTCCTAATATGGCAGACGTAAATCTGAGATTACTCTCTCCTATTTTCATAAGTCCCTGTATTATTACATTTTCTGAATTGTCAAGTCTAGTAATATTAATAAATTTGAATATTAGATTCCTGATAACAGCCTGGTCCCTCGAAGGCTGGCACATCTATATTGGCAAATAGCTGACTAGCACTGTGATACCTAGGTAGACGGGGTAATATATCCTCATATATTATGTAAATGAGGTCGTGAAGAAACAAACTGAGTTGACCTGCGATTTTTGACCCATCGTTCTTTTCGTCAGTAAACCGGACGATATGGCCGAATGAGTTAGAGCGTCTGTCTCCCGTGTTGGTAGATCGTGGAGTCATGGGTTCGAACCCTTGTCGTCAAGTCAATCCAATGACTTAACAATTTATTCTTGTCGCTTCCTATCCAGCATTATTAGGATAGGGCAAGGAGCAGTGGAATGAGGAAGACCAATCGTCTGTGATTGAAATTTCCCCTGTGTAATCAAGTAATGTACCAACAACAAAACCAGACGGGATGGCCAAATGAGTTAGAGCGTCCGTCTCCCGTGTTTGTATATCATGGGATCGTGGGTTCGAACCCTGGTCGAGTCAAACCAATGACTTAAAAATTGATACTTGTTGCTTCCTAGCCTGGTGCTCGGCATTATTAGGATAGGGCAAGGACTGGTTGGCTCAGTGTCAGGATAATGTGACTGAGTGGGAAATCAGGTCATGGTGCTGGTGGCCTGGTCTTCCAGTGGGTCGGCACTATAAAGTCACCATGAGTGCGCATTGTTACAAGTCGGTACCCGTCCTAATATGACCTTAGATGTTGCTAGGAGATAAAACAACAACAAACAAACAAACCAACAACAAAACAAAAACAAAAAAAACGACTGGTGTATTCTCGCCTTTAGTCCGGACAGAACTGGATATGGGACTGGGTTAATTACTATGCATGTAGGTCAGGTTACCTCCCACAGCACCCGGGTACAAGCGGACACCTACACACTGTGTATGCAACCCACTATGTCGACCGGCTTTCAGTAGTCACGGAACCGGGCGCAGTAGCCGAGTAGGTAGAGCGCTGACCTCGAGTGCGGGAGGTCGGGAGTTCGGTTCCCGGTCGAATCAAACCAATGACTTATTAAAGTGATGCTTGTCGCTTCGCAGCCTTGCGTTCGGCGTTAATAGTATAGGGCAAGGACTAGATAAAGGATTCACCCTGTACTCGGTTTACACGGGTGAACACCAGCCCTATATAAAAGCTGGCGAAAAAGCGGGGAAATGAAATGACAGCCTAATTTTACAATCTCAGAAGCAACAATTATTCTTTTTATATGTCTTCATATGTCCCCACTACCTTTGAGTTGAAAAATATAATAAAACATATAATTTAATAGAATTTAAAGTTTAAATCAACGGCGTTCTATGGCCACCATCTTGTCTTTTTGCATTCTCTCCCATTTCACCAACTCTGTGCCAATATATGTAGCCATTTGATCCTGGAACTACAGTTTCTAGTTCCTGTTCCATACTAAAGCTATTTTCGTGCGTATTTAGACTACGTTGTCATTCACCCGTGTACTACAAGTACAGGGTGAATCTTTTATCTAGGCAAGGACTGGTTAGCTCAATGTCAGGATAATGTGACTGAGTGGGATATCAGGTCATGGTGTGATCGCGACATGAGCTGAACGAAACAATAAGTTATTATACTCGTGATGGATACAGCTGAAGATACAGATTATTTTCAGACATTGGGTCATGTGATCAGTTCAAGGTTCAGAACAGATGCTACACGCTCATGGTTTTGGTGGCCTGGTTTCCCAGTGGGGCAGCACTATAAAGTCGCCATGAGTGGTTTTTGGTTGTTGTTTTACATCCTAGCAACATCTAAGGTCATATCAGAACGCGGCCATGAGTGTGCACTGTCAGTGTCACAAGTTGGTACCCGTCCTGATATGACCTGATATCAATCAATCACTCAATCAATCAATAGGATACAGCTATAATAGGCCTTGGACCTGTTAGCCGCTCTTAATTAATAGAAATCGAGACAGTTAATATGATGTTGCTAGGACGTAAAACTCCAACAACCATCATTAGTCACCATGTTAGTCTCTTTGATCAATTTTTATGTTGGTGGTAAATATTTAATTTGAGAGAATATCTCATTGATTAGTACTGAAGTCCTGGGGTTCCAGCCGTGCGTATGTAACGGTTATTTACACGATTCTTTGTGACGTTGCTGATAACTGATAGCAATGGGCTGACAATGGGGGAAGTTGGTTGGTTGTTGGAGTTTTATGTCCTGGCAACATCCAAGCTTATATCAGGATGGGAGAATAGATGAGATCACCATTCAGACTGCGCATGCGCCAAAAACGGCATTGGCAGCAAAGGAAATGTATACAGCCATTGAGTTAGCCGATACCCATAGGGAAAAACTTAGATTTTATTCAAAATTAATAGAAATATATAAGAATTTGCATAAACATGTATGCACACATGCAATATAATGATCTCATGAATATATATATAAGACAAAACTAGCCATAGTTAAACATTTTGAGCTAAGAAACATAAGATTCCACACAAAACAATCAGTCACCTTAAGGCTGATATCTACATCACCATTATTAATTCTTGTTCTAAATATTAAAATGCTAAATGTGTCAACAGACACTTCTTTCAGAGAAATATATAACCAATATCTGATTAACCCTACTCATTTTCTAGTTCTACATGTGTCATTAACCATAGGATATAAATAAAAACATGAATAAAATAAGTAAAACTGACTCTGGCTATGGCTATCGCATTAGTCTGAGTGCTGAGATTTGTATAAATCTAAATGCACATGGCTTATGATGTGCTGATTATATTGATGTAAATGCAATGCTGGATAAATGATTAATATCTTAATTTATTCTATATATTTTTTTAGTTGGTATTCTATGTTTCAAACAAGAGCTGAGATGAGCTGAATCTAGCGCATTTCATAGCTGCACCGAGTGTCTTAGCATTAGCCATGTGCTTCGCGAGGGTTTGTTTTTCTTCCACGCATCCCACAATGCACTGCGCGGCTGGAATGGCGATGTAGTCTATTGGGAAAGTGTGGGCATGATAGCGCTGTGTTGTACTTTATTTGTTTTGAACTTCCACATTTAATTTGTTCATTTCACATACTCTACACTGGTGATCTTGTAGCCGTGGTAAGGTCTATGGTAGGATGGTTTGTTCATGTGTTTGTTGGGGGTTTACTTCCGGGGAACATCTAAGCTCATATCATTGAGGTAAGGTGGGATATTTGGTGCGGTGGGATATTTGATGTATTTGTTTTTTGGAGTTTTACTTCTTCACACCATCTAATGTTATATCAGGATAGGTATTCACTTGTGACAGTGCGCACTCATGGCGGCTTTATAGTGCTGCCTCATTGAGAGACCAGGCCGCCAGCACCATGACCGAATTTTCTACTCAATCATATTATCATGATACTGAGCTAACCAGGCCTTGCACTATCCTTGTATTTCTGAGCTCCATGGACAAGCACCCACTTTTGCAAAGCCTTAGGTTACCTCGGCAGGGAATCGAACCCAGGACCTCTAGCATGGGGAAGCGCGCTCCCCTACCCACTCACCGCCCAGCTGTACTGATGAGTTCTAAAGACCTGGTCACATAGCCATTAGCGGACGTAGTTGAACGTAGGTGAACGTAGTGGAGGCTAACGTGGGTCAAACGTGGTGTAAGTTTGTTAAACTACATTGAAATATGTTAAGGTACGGCCCCTTTTTCCACCGAATGATACGGATAAATACGTCATGGTACGGATCCCGGTACATTATAAATACATTATGGTACGGATGCCGGGACCACTAACTATGTGACCACGGCATGATGGTTTTGTGCAGGTCAAAGTATGCTAGAGTATGCTAGAGTATGCTAGAGTACACTAGAGTACATTAAGAGGTACGTTCTACTACGTTCTACTACGTTCTACTACGTTCTACTACGTTCTACTACGTTCTACTACGTTCTACTACGTTCTACTACGTTCTACTACGTTCTACTACGTTCTGCTACGTTCTACTACGTTCTACTACGTTCGAAATTCAGCCTCTAATGTACCACTCTTTTGAACATGTCCAAAAATGAAATCGGAGATCACGGCTCACCCACGTTATTACCAAGTTAACATCAAGGACAAGTACGGATGCCAGTATGTTCAAGGTCTACTTTCAACTACGTTAGCCTCCACTACGTTCACCTACGTTCACTAACGGCTATGTGGCCAGGGCTTAAGGCAGAAAGAAAGAGTTAAACATGATTGAAGATCAATTACGAAGGCAGCAGGGCGGGATAACTAGTTTGGCACACAATTTGCAGACGTGAGCTATAGCCCTGAAGTTGGCCTTTTGGTGGGGCTGGCCTCATTTAGGCTGTGACCTGCGACTGGTACAAGCAGCGCTCGCAGCGGTAGAAATTACCATAAAGTTCCCAGATTTAAAGTGGGGCACACACAACCAGGCTTTCTGCTGGGTGTATTGCGTTCCTACGACTTGCGATGAAATATTTCTAAGTCTGCATTTATTAAAGCCGTATAACCCCAAGAAGCATTACACTTTTCTAAGACAAAGCAATTGCATAGATTTGATGTTTCATATAGCACTTATATATATATCTGTGCAACAATTAAGCATACAAGGATTTTCTACTTGTATGTTGTTGTTTTACGTCCTAGCAACATCTAAGGTCATATCAGGACTGGTACTGACTTGTGACAGTGCACACCTATGGTGACTTTATAGTGTTGCCTCACTGGAAAAGCAGGCTGCTGGTACCATGACCCGATATCCAACTCAGTCACATTATCCTGACACTGAGCTAAAGAGTCCTTGCCCTATCCTATTAATGCTGAGCGCCAGGCTAGGAAGCAACAAGTATCAATTTTTAAGTCATTGGTTTGACTTGAACCTTTGGGTTAGAATCCCACGATCTACCAATGCAGGAGACGGACGCTCAACTCATTCGGCCATCCCGTCTGGTGACCGGGCGCGGTGGCCGAGTCGGTAGAGCACAGGCCTCCTGTGCGGAAGATCGGGAGTTCGCAAGTTCGGTTCCCACTCGAGTCAAACCAATGACTTAAAAATGTATACTTGTCGCTTCCTAGCCTGGTGCTCTGCATTATTAGGATAGGGCAAGGACTGGTTAGCTCGGTGTCAGGATAATGTGACTGAGTGGGATATCGGGTCATGGTGCCTGATTTCCCAGTGGGGCAGCACTATAAAATCGCCATGAGTGCATACTGTCACAAGTCGGTACCCATCCTGATATGACCTTAGATGTTTCTAGGACGTAAAACAACAACAAACAAACAAACAAATCCTGTCTGGTAGTAAAACAGTGACACGTAGACACTTGATTATGTAAACACGCTGCCTCCTCCCCCTACAAACCACAAGATAAGACAATATAAGAATATTATAACAAAGTGTTTAGCAATGTATTCTCCATTTAAAGAATCATGATGGGTGTAGACTTGCCACAAGTGTATGCGTGTGTCAACAAGGGACTCCGTCATTCGCTTCAGGCCTGTTTAATTAATTAACATCTGCTTTGGTATAAAACAAAAGAGCCAAGAAAGTCAACAGAATCCCGGCGGCCTTCCTATCCAAAGACCTGACCTTCATCTTTGCCTAACATATGACCTTGGCACTGACTCAAGGGCAGTGTTTGGCACGTGTCTTAAGCCCTAGCCGGTTCTCGCGACTTCCCCGATTTGTGAGCGCATACTTGTGCAATTACTCTGGAGTCATGAGAGTGTAAAGCAAGGAAAAGGAATGCTTGTTTTATTTAATGATGCATCTAGAGCACACTGATTGTTATCATCGGCTCATCATCATCATGCTGTCGGTCGCGAGGCGACAAAGACTGCTTTCATTACATGACTGCCGCTCTCCATTTAGCTCTCTGCTGTGAGAGTTGCGTCTATGAGTCGGTCTTAATGTCTCTCAGCTTCAGGATTCTCTTGATGGTATCCTTGAACCGGAGACGAGGGCGCCCTCTCTTTCTGTAACCATCGGCTATTGGACGTCAAATGTGTGGTGTTCTGGCATGATTGCATTAAGGCAGGTGGTGCCTTGCTGCAGGGCGGTGTGCACTGACACATCCAGGTGGCATTGTTCAGTGTCGCTACATTAATGGAGACAACATCCTGCTGTCGCGGTGGGTTTCTATGTAGGCATTAATGCAGGTAACGCCCTAAATAGTTGTGGATAGATTTAAATGCAGGAGGCGGGACGTAGCTCAGGCGGTAGAGTGTCCACTTGTGAAGATGTCAGTTAGCCGATTGATCCTGGTGAGTGGACACATTTGCAGTTTGGGCTATTTTCCGTTTCAACCAGTGGTCCACAACTGGTTCATCAAAGGTTGTGGTATGTGCTATCCTGTCCTGTAGGAAAGTGCACATAAAAGACCCCTTGCTGCTTATCGGAATGAATAGCGTATGTGGCGGCAGCGGGTTTCCTTAAAAGAAATATGTCAGAATGACCAAATGTTTGATGGCCAATAGCTGATGATAAAAATCAATGTGCTCGAGAGGCGTCGTTAAATAAAACAAACTTTCAAATTTGTTGTCGTTGTAATTGTGAACCTTTGACTTCAAAAGTATCTTTCGACACATTGTTGATTGTGTGCTTTTACACTCTCTGTAAATGCAATGGCCTGATAATAATATAACAGAATAAGATGTGACCAATTCTTGCCGTGATTATGGCCTTTGCTGCTGACATGCCATTAAGCAATCACCACTAACAAGTAACTAACTAACGATGCTGAAAAACGGTACACTCTGGCCAATTAAATAGTTTCTATGAAAAGAAAAGAAAATGCAACTTCATCATTACTTTGTTATTTCTATAAAAAAAAATCCAAAAAAATCATTACCTTGTTATTTCTAGGCGCTATATACTTACCATATATGTGCTACATAATTCAATATATAAATATAAACAAAGCAACTATTCTGTAATATATAAATATACTGCATATATACTTGTATATACGGGTGTAGGGTGCAGCTGGACTGGGAGCCGTTGTTGGCTCCCGGTAGAGTTAGGTCCGATCCGCCAGGTTAACTTTGTCTTCGGTTCGGGCGGGAGAGTTGAGATGCCCTAGTCGGCACCACCGGCAGGATCCGCGGCAGGTTCTAGTTCAAACCGCCGTGGGACGTTGTGGTTCCCTTCCTCTCTGGTCCTGGCTTGGCTCGTCACTGCCCGCCCAACCATCACCGTAGCCACTTATCGGTGTACGCTCGCCTTGGTGCACGCTCGCCTATGCATTTGATCGGTAAATGATATGTACACGAATGAGATATATTGCATAGATGATAATTGAAGGTGGATCATAGATATATATACTGTTGATGTAATAAATGATCATATCAGCCAGTCTACCGTTGTTTCGTGTCCTTATATGATATATATAATACATTATGCAAATATAAACTGAGCATTACTACTCCATACGAGTTCTCACTTCCAGATATACACTGTATTGCATATAATCACTATTATATCACATTAAGCACTCTGTGCCCAGATTAGTTCCTGTTTCTGACACGGCGGCGCCACCTGCGAGCGGGACTCCCTTCATTCAGTAGGTCTATTTATATATAGCTATAAATATGCGCATACTTGTAACTATGGAAACAGAGCAATCACTGTATCGTGCATAGTAGGGTCTCCTAGGGAAAAGTGTGTGGAGATGGGGTGGAGGAGATGGTGGTGGTGGTGGTGGTGGTGGTGAAGCTGGGTGGTGATGGTGGTGATTGTGGAGGAGGTGGTGGTAGTGGTGGTGGTGGTGGTGGTGGTGGTGGGTGGTGGTGGTGGTGGCTGGTAGTAGAATTGGGTGTGTGTGTGCGGTAGTGGTGTTGTGGTGGTGGTGGTGGTGGTACTGGTAGAGGTGGTGGTAGTGGTGGTGGTGGTGGAGGTGGTGGTGGTGGGTGGTGGTGGTGTGCTGGTAGTTATGATTGTGGTGGATGTGGAGTGGCGGTGGTGTTGGTGTGGTGTGGTGGTAGTGGTGGTGGTGGTGGCGCTGGTGGTGGTAGTGGTGGTGGTGGTGGTAGTGGTGTGTGGTGGTGGTGGTGGTAGTGGAGTGGCGTAGTGGTGGTGGCGGTGGTGGCGGTGGTAGTGCTGGTGGTGGTAGTGGCGTGTGGTGGTGGTGGTAGTGGTGGTGGTGGTAGTGGTGTGTGGTGGTGGTGGTAGTGGTGGTAATGGTGGTGGTGGTAGTGGAGGTGGCGGTAGTGGTTTGGCGGTGGTTTGGTAGTGGTGGTGGTTGGTGGTGGTGGTAGTGGTGTGGTGGAGTGGTGGTGGTGGTAGTGGTGGTTGTTGGTTTTGGTGGTGGAGGTGGTTGGTGGTGTGGGGGTGCGTGTGGGGTTGTGGGGTGGTAGTGGAGGTGGCGGTAGTGGAGGTGGCGGTGGTGGTGGTGGCGGTAGTGGTGGTGGCGGTGGTGGTGGTGGCGGTGGTAGTTGTGGTGGTGGTAGTGGTGGTGGTGGTAGTGGGTGGTGGTGTGGGGTAGTGGAGGTGGCGGTAAGTGGTGGTGGAGGTGGAGCTGGAAATTAGAATTGGGGTTGGAGGGGGGGGGGGGGGGGGGTGTTGTTGGTGGGGTGGGGGTGGGAGTGATGGGTGGTGGTACTGGTGTAGACTTGTGGGGGTGGGAGGTGGGGGTGGGGGGTGTGGGGGCTGGTAGTAGATGGGGTGTGGAGGTGGGGGTGGGGTGGAGTGATGGAGGTGGAGCCTGGTACTGCGGTAGTAGACTTGGTGGGGTGTGGAGGTGGGGGTGGAGGTGGGGGCTGGTAGTAGAATTGGGGTGTGGAGGTGGGAGTGATGGAGGTGGAGGCTGGTACTGCGGTAGTAGACTTGGGGTGTGGAGGTGGGGGTGGGGGTGGTGGGGGTGGGGGTGGTGGGGGTGGGGGGTCTGGCAGTCGAATTGGAGTGTGGAGCTGGGGTGGTGGAAGTGGGGTGTGGAGGTGAGGGTTGGGGTTGTGGGGGTAGGCTGAGGGGGACTGTAGATAATGAGTGGCAGTACTAATGCAGCGGTGAGCTGCTAGGTGGCGCTGTGAATGGGTTAAGGCGACCAGCGGGGAATACTGTCATTATATTCAGCGGGAGCTCCTCAAAGTGGTAACCAAACCGTAAACACCGTGTCATGTCGTACGCCGACCGGCTCGGTACGCTGACATGCCCCTGGGGGAGCGGGACGTGGAAAAGTGTATATAAAAGACCCCTTGCTGCTTATTGGAAAGAGCAGCCTTGAGCCTATGTGGCGGCAGAGGGATTCCTCCAAAAATGTAACCTACTGGTACATATATTGATATGCTGACCATGCTGCAGCGTTTGATTGATTGTTTGTTGTTGTTTTACATCCTAGCAACATCTATGGTCATCTCAGGATGGGTACTGACTTGTCAGAGTGCACACTCCTGCTGACTTTATAGTGCTGCGCCTCTGGGAGACCAGGCTGCCAGCACCATGAGAGTAGTGTTTTGAACTTAAAGGGAGTGTTTTGAACTAAAGGATAGTGTTTTGAGCGTGGTCACAGTAGTGTTTTGAAACTACCTTTAACTAAGTTGAAAACACTACCGTAGTGTTTTGAACCTAGGTTGAAAACACTACCATAATGTTGTTGTCGGGTAGTGTTTTGAACTTACTACACCGGCCTGTGGGGCGTGTAGGAGGGGGCAGGTCGGGGTGTGTGTTTAGGTGTATGTGTTTGTTTGTGTGTTGTTGTTTTACGTCCTAGCACCATGCAAGATGGCTGAAAGAGTTGAGCGTCCGTCTCCCGTTTTAATAGATCATGGGATTCCAACCCGTGGGTTCGAACCCTGGTCGAGTCAAACCAATGACTTACAAATTTATACTTGTCACTTCCTGGACATGCGCTCAGCATTCTTAGGAGAAGGCAATGACTGGTTGGCTCAGTGTCAGGATTATGTGACTGAGTTGGATATCGGTTCATGGTGCTGGTGGCATGGTCTCCCAGTGGGGCTGCACTATAAAGTCATGAGTGCACACTGACACAAATTGTATAAACAGGGGATAAGACGTTAAAAGGGCTAAACAGCAATAGCTATTTTGCATCCAATAAAAATAAAAAAGGAAACTATTCGAGGGAATACAGTTATTGTTTTGTCTGCGTGGGCGTGACTGGGAGACGGTCGACTGTAGTCTGTCCATGCAATTCACTATGTTTGTTGGGGTTTTACGTCCTAGCAACATCTAAGGTTACATCAGGACAGACATTACTTGTGTGTGTGTGGGGGGGGGGTGGTTGGAGGCGGTGCGGGGGGCGAGGGGGGGCTTCAAATCGAGGAAATACGGTAGGAAGAGAAACGGGATCCACGCTCAGGGCACCACGTGAGAGAGACCTGGCTGGGGTCACGTGACCACCCACCCGTGAGCGGGACGCACAGACAGACTGAGCCACACGGCGCGGGAGGACTCGAACGTGGATCCTGCTCCAGGCTCCTGCTGCTGGTTCCTCAGTGTGGCTGTTTGAACCTCCGCTGGTTCCTCAGTGTGGCTGTTTGAACCTCCACTGGTTTCTCAGTGTGGCTGTTTGAACCTCCGCTGGTTCCTGAGTGTGGCTGTTTGAACCTCCGCTGGTTCCTCAGTGTGGCTGTTTGAACCTCCACTGGTTCTTCAGTGTGGCTGTTTGAACCTCCGCTGGATCCTCAGTGTGGCTGTTTAAGCTGCCGCTGGTTCCCCAGTGTGGCTGTTTGAGCCTCCGCTGGTTCCTCAGTGTGGCTGTTTGAACCCCTGCTGGATCCTCAGTGTTGCTGTTGAACCTCCGCTGGTTCCTCAGTGTGGCTGTTTGAACCCCTGCTGGATCCTCAGTGTTGCTGTTGAACCTCCGCTGGTTCCTCAGTGTGGCTGTTTGAACCTCCACTGGTTTCTCAATGTGGCTGTTTGAACTCCCGCTGGTTCCTCAGTGTGGCTGTTTTAACCTCCGCTGGTTCCTCAGTGTGGCTGTTTTAACCTCCGCTGGTTCCTCAGTGTGGCTGTTTGAAGGTCTGCTGGTTCCTCAGTGTGGCTGTTTGAACCTCCGTGCGGCCATACAGACCTCTGCGGGCTCATCAGCGTGGTCATGTGGATCCCTGCAGGTTCCTTAATGTTGATATACAGACCTTCGCTGGTTCCTTAGTGTGGATATACAGACCTCCGCTGGTTCCCTACTGTGGATATACAGACATCTGCTGGTTACTTAATGTGGATATACAGACCTCCGCTGGTTCCTTAGTGTGGATATACAGACCTCCGCTGGTTCCCTAATGTGGATATACAGACCTCCGCTGGTTCCCTAATGTGGATATACAGACCTCCGCTGGTTCCTTAATGTGGATATACAGACCTCCGCTGGTTTCTTAGTGTGGATATACAGACCGCTGGTTCCGTAGTGTGGATGTACAGACCTCCGCTGGTTCCATAGTGTGGATGTACAAACCTCCGCTGATTCCTTAATGTGGATATACAGACCGCTGGTTCCGTAGTGTGAATATGCAGACCTCCGCTGGTTCCCTAATGTGAATATACAGACCTCCGCTGGTTCCTTAGTGTGGATATACAGACCTCCGCTGGTTCCTTAATGTGGATATACAGACCTCCGCTGGTTCCCTAATGTGGATATACAGACCTCCGCTGGTTCCTTAATGTGGATATACAGACCTCCGCTGGTTCCTTAATGTGAATATACAGACCTCCGCTGGTTCCTTAGTGTGGATATACAGACCTCCGCTGGTTCCATAGTGTGGATGTACAAACCTCCGCTGATTCCTTAATGTGGATATACAGACCGCTGGTTCCGTAGTGTGAATATGCAGACCTCCGCTGGTTCCCTAATGTGAATATACAGACCTCCGCTGGTTCCTTAGTGTGGATATACAGACCTCCGCTGGTTCCTTAATGTGGATATACAGACCTCCGCTGGTTCGCTAATGTGAATATACAGACCTCCGCTGGTTCCTTAATGTGGATATACAGACCTCCGCTGGTTCCCTAATGTGAATATACAGACCTCCGCTAGTTCCTTAGTGTGGATATACAGACATCCGCTGGTTCCTTAGTGTGGATATACAGACCTCCGCTGGTTCCATAGTGTGGATGTACAGACCTACGCTGATTCCTTAATGTGGATATACAGACCGCTGGTTTCGTAGTGTGAATATACAGACCTCCGCTGGTTCCTTAATGTGGATATACAGACCTTCGCTGGTTCCTTAGTGTGGATATACAGACCTTCGCTGGTTCCTTACTGTGGATATACAGACCTTCGCTGGTTCCTTAGTGTGGATATACAGACCGTCGCTGGTTCCTTAATGTGGATATACAGACCGCTGCTTCCTTAATGTGGATATACAGACCGCTGATTCCTTACTGTGGTTATACAGGCCTCCGCTGGTTCCTTAGTATGGAATTGATTAATCTTCGCTGGTTTCTCAGTTTGGGATATACAGATATCTGGTTCCTTAATGTGGATATACAGACCTCCGCTGGTTTCTCACTGTGGGGTATATGGATCACTGCTGGTTCCTTAATGTGGATATAGCCTGTCTGCTGGTTCCTCAGTATGGCTATGTACACTCCGCTGGTTCCCTCAGTGTGCGATATATGGATCTTCGCTGGTTCCTCGGTTTGTGGCTTTGTGGATTTCCACAAGTCCCTTAGTGTGTCTATTTGAACCTCTGCTGGTTCCCCAGTATAGCTATTGGAACCTTCGCTGGTTCCCCAGTGTGGCTATTTGAACCTTCGCTGATTCCCCAGTGTGGCTATTTGAACCATCGCTGATTCCCCAGTGTGGCTAATTGAACCTTTGCTGGTTTCCCAATGTGGCTATTTGAACCATCGCCGGTTCCCCAGTGTGGCTATTTGAACCTTCGCCGGTTCCCCAGTGTGGCTATTTAAACCTTCGCTGGTTCCTCACTGTGGGGATACCCAGAGTCTCTGCTGGTTGCCGGTGTGCTTGGGATCCAGCTGCTAGTAATTCCCCACTCGGTTACCATAGCAACCGCAGGCTTATTGTCTACACGATGATGATGTCAGTACAGTAGGTATGTTTCGTCATGACGTGGCCTGATATCAAGTAGTTAGTTCCGCCGTCGGCCGCTTGGATATTTTCAAATGAGAAGAGCTTGAAGCGCATGCGCAGCGTTAACCTCTCCGATTGCACCCGATTCTCGTCGTTGCTGACAGTCTGCATACACCGCAGCTAGTTTTTGTACCAACATGGATTAATGCGTCAATTGTGACTGGCTGTCGGCTGTAGGTCAGGGGAAGGACTGTAGCTGCGATCCAATTGTTTGTTTGTTGGGGTTTTGCATCCTAGCAACATCTACGGTCATATCAGGACAGGTACCGACTTGTGACAGTGTGCATTCATGGTGACTTTATAGTGCTGCGCCGCTAGGACGGAGACCAGGCTACCTCATATCAGGGCAGGTACCGACTTGTGACAGTGCACACGCATGGTGACTTTATAGTGCTGCCCCACTGGGAGGGAGACCAGGCTACCAGCGCCATCACCTGGTATCAGCAGAGGAGGGAGGATAAGAAGAGGAGGAGGAGGAGGAGGGCCACTTGTTTAATCTCTCTGGTCCCAGCTCACCGGTCGCCATGATACCTGAACACAGAGGATGGTGCTTTATCTTAGAAGTCAGAGGACAGAGAGATTGAGAGATAGATGGACATATAGGCATTCTCTGTGGCGGAGTGGTTAGAGTGTCTGACTTTTTTCTAGGTCAGACTCCTAATCTGAGGGTCGGCGGTTCGATTCCCCGTGCCCCCAGCTCTGCCAATTTGGATTTCCACCGCTGTGTATAACTTACACCGTCATCAAAGGCCGGTTGCTCTCATACCATGTCTATGTGGTGTGGGAGGTTAAAAATCCCTTGGGTCGGTAAAAGTGTAGGCTCGGGCTTTCTATCGACCAGGAGTGGAATGAGGAAGACCAGTCGTCTATGACTGAAATTTCCCCTGCTTAAACAACTAATGGACCAACAACAACAAAAAATGAGAGACAAATAAGTGTTCACACTTCCTGTCTACCATTCGCTATATCGCTATATAGAGAGATGGAGAGATAGATGGACATATAGAGAGATGGAGAGAGGGACAGATGGATGCCAGCATCTCTTTCACCGCATGGACGCATAGCCCTGTGATACCCCGATGATGTACGTTGTGGTGACAGGTGAGTGAGTGTGACGTCACAGAGGGAAGTCGGCAGAGGCAATAATAAGCTTCACTTAAACTTAAAGGTCGGCTCACACGATCGAATCCAAATTTGGAATTAAAAATTGAAAAAATTAAATTTTTCTCCATTTACCTGGTGTGATTAACCTGCGTAGATATAAATTGTGTGATTAATCTGAATAGATTGAAATTATGTATACTTGGTCTTCCACAACCCACTGTTACTTTCTAAATATTCATAAATAATACAGAATCCAACATGCAAGATAGTGGTGACAAGCGCATACTTTTGTAGGTCTTTAATTTAACCCGGCCACGGATCGAACCAATAATATACTTCTCACACGGGAAATGGGTGCCTTGCCATTCAGCTATCTGGTCAGGTTACATTACTACCTGTCTTCAACGGACAACTCTTTATCCAGACCAATGTTGTCTTGACATAGCAGGTGTCCTGTCATCGGTACTACAGTAGTACCTGTTTTCAAAGGACAACTCTGAATCAAGACCAGTGTTGTCTTGACATTGCAGGTGTCCTGTCATCGGAACTACAGTATTACCTGTTTTCAAAGGACAACTCTGCATCAAGACCAATGTTGTCCTGATATAGCAGATCTCCTATCATGGGAACTACAGTAGTACCTGTTTTCAAAGGACAACTCTGTATCAAGACCAATGTTGTCCTGACATAGCAGCTGTCCTGTTATCGGTACTACAGTAGTACCTGCCTTCAATAGACAACTCTGCATCCAGACCAATACTGTCTTAACCAATAGTGTCATGATGTAGGAGATGTCCTCTTACCGGTATCTCAACAGTGCGTGTCTTAAGCGGACACCTCTGCATTCAGACCAATGTTGTTCTGACCTAGAATATCTCCTGTTATTGGTACTACAGTAGTACCTGTCTTTAATGGACATGTATGACATGTCAGGTATCCTGTCATCAAAGGGACAATCAAATGAAACAAAGACAGTTTGTACATTGAACAATTGTCCATACAAGACAGGAGTTCGCTGGTGACGTTGGTCACTGAAAGCAGGTGTCCGTGAATGGACGACCAAGCGCGGTTGCCGAATCGGTTGAGCGTGGGCCTCGCGTGCGGGAGATCGGGAGTTCAGTTCCCGGGTGAGTCAAACCAATGACTTATCAAATTTATACTTGTCTCTTCCTAGCCTGGCCCTCGGCATTAATAGGATAGGGCAAGGTCTGGTTAGCTCAGCATCAGGATAATGTGATTGAGTGGTATATCGGGTCATGGTGCTGGCAGCCTGATTTCCCAGTGGGGCAGCACTATGAAGTTGCCATGAGTGTGCACTGTCACAAGTCGGTGCCCATTCTGATATGACCCTAGAGGTTGTCAGGACGTAAAACTCCAACAACCAACCAATCTCTATGGACGCTGCACATTTAACAACGCAGCAAGTTGGTTTATTTATTTTAATTTTTTTTTCAAAGCTTTTATTCCAATTGAATAATATCTTTTTTCAGCACCGAGGCACTGCCTTAACAATTATGGTGCATATGATGAACTATTTATCGATGAGATGATGAGATGGTATGAACAATATAGACAGTTTTGTAGCGGGTTGAAAACAGACATTATAAATATTATGGCATTTTAGTGGGTTTTTTCTTCTTCTTCATGAATCTATAAATTATAGATTTTCTGTCATGACTTTGGGATACATTTAATTAAACAGTTAAAAGGCGTCTCATTACCGAATCTTCTGTCTCTGCATTTCATTTTGAGATGGGTGAGTTGGGTGTTGTGTGGTGTGTGGGGTGTGGGTTGGTGTGGTTGTTTTTGTTTGTGTTTGGGGTGTTTGTGGGGGTGGTGTTGTGTGGTGTGGGTGGGTGGTGGTGGGGTGGTTTGTGGGGTTAGTGCCTGGTTGTTGTTTTGTTGTTGTGTTGTGGGTTCTGTGGTGTTGCTATGGAGAGAGGCATTTCAGCTTGAATTATTCATAAACCATCACATTTCCTGCAGTGTCTGGATCCCGGTTGTGACAATTTGGTGATTTAGTGATTTGTCAATTACCATACAGGTCGGAAACTTAATGCCTTGTTCTAACTGAGCTGACTATGACTGACACGTGCCGATTTAACTGGGCAGACTTATGTCGGGCTATTTGAGTCGGGCCGACTCGATTAAGATGATTTAGTCAGCTGGAATCAGTTAATTTAGTCGGGGCGATTCAGTCGGACCGATATAGTCGGACCGATTTAGTCGGGCCGATATAGTTGGGCCGATATAGTCGGGCCGATTCAGTCGGGCCGATTCAGTCGGGCCGATTTAGTCGAGCCGATTTAGTCAGGCCGATTCAGTTGGGCCGATTCAGTCGGGCCGATTTAGTCGAGTCGATTTAGTCAGGCCGATTTAGTCGGACTGATATCGTCGGACCATTTGAGTCGGGCCGGTTGAGTCAGACCGATTCAGTTGGGGAGATTCAGTCGGCCTGATTAGTCTGGTCACTTCAGTTAGACGAAGAAACTCACCCCGATTTAGTCTGAACAATTTGACATGACACTCAGTCTGCTCGCCTGTCTTGATCATTTGGGCTATTTTCCATTCCAACCAGTTGTCCACAATTGATTCATCAAAAGGGGCTCTTGCTGCTTATTGGAAAGAGTAGCTTATTGGAAAGAGCAGCCTATGTGGTGGCAGCGGGTTTCCCCCAAAAGAAATATGTTAGAATGACCATATGTTTGACGTCCAATAGCCAATGATATAAAAATCAATGTGCTCTAGAGGCGTCGTTAAATAAAACAAGCATTTTGCCCGTCTTGATCAGGGTTTAGTTGGGAGGTGACAGTTGGGTTAGAAAGTCGACACAGGCAAAGCTCCGCATAATGCTTAGCTGTAACTGGTCCGACTGAGGCGGATCTGACTATTCAGTTGCAGCCGACAGTTGAAGCAGCCGTGAGTGCGCATACAGGGCCGATTATTGGTGTGGCCAGGCACGACTAGACTGTCGGCAACAATCGGGGTTTGTCGGCGCCTAGACGAGGACCAGCTGTGCCACGACTGGACCCTGCAGGCAGGGCTGGTAACTAGGGTAACATCGACTCCTTGGCAATGCCCCCTCACCCTACACCACCCACGAAACCCACAATACCCACAATATCTACAATACCCACTATGCCCCCAATACCCACAATATCTACTATACCCACAATAACACAATATAGACAATACCCACGGAACCCACAATATCTACAATACCCACTATGGCCAGGATACCCACAATATCTACTATACCCACAATAACACAATACACACAATACCCATGGTGCCCACAATATCTACAATATCCACAATACCGACAATATCTACTATACCAACAATAACACAATATACACAATACCCACAATATCTACAACACCCACTATGCCCACAATACCCACAATATCTAATATACCCACAATAACACAATATACACAATAGCCACGGTACCCACAATATCTACAACATCCACTATGCCCACAATACCCACAATATCTACAACACCCACTATGCCCACAATACCCACAATATCTACAATACCCACTATGCCCACAATACCGACAATATCTACAACACCCACTATGCCCACAATACCCACAATATCTAATATACCCACAATAACACAATATACACAATACCCAGAGTACCCACAATATCTACAATACCCACTATGCCCACAATACCCACAATATCTACAACACCCACTATGCCCACAATACCCACAATATCTAATATACCCACAATAACACAATATACACAATAGCCACGGTACCCACAATATCTACAACACCCACTATGCCCACAATACCCACAATATCTACAATACCCACTATACCCACAATACCCACAATATCTACTATACCAACAATAACACAATATACACAATAGCCACGGTACCCACAATATCTACAATACCCACTATGCCCACAATACCCACAATATCTTCAACACCCACTATGCCCACAATACACACAATATCTACTATGCCCACAATAACACAATATACACAATACTCACAATACCCACAATATCTACAACACCCACTATGCCCACAATACCCACAATATCTACAATACCCAACCCACTATGGCCAGGATACCGACAATATCTACTATACCCACAATAACACAATATAGAAAATACCCACGGAACCCACAATATCTTCAACACCCACTATGGCCACAATATCTACAGTACCCACTATGCCCACAATACCCACAATATCTACAATACCCACTATGGCCAGGATACCGACAATATCTACTATGCCCACAATAACACAATATAGACAATACCCACGGAACCCACAATATCTTCAACACCCACTATGGCCACAATACCCACAATATCTACAATACCCAGTATGCCCACAATACCCACAATATCTACAACACCCACTATGGCCAGGATACCGACAATATCTACTATACCCACAATAACACAATATACAGAATACCCACAGAACCCACAATATCTACAATACCCACTATGCCCACAAGACACACAATATACACAATACCCACAATACCCACAATGCCCACTATACCCACAAGACACACATTAGCCACTATACCCACTATATTTAGGATACAACTACAGTGAAACCTCTCTAATTCGACTGACAATGGGACCGACTTTAAGTGGTCCATTTAGGGAGGTGGTCGGTTTAGAGAGTTAGAATATCCTTACAATGGTATTGTTGGGATCCAAATAAAGGGATCGATATAGGTGAGTGGTCGATCTGTGGAGGGATCGGTATAGAGAGGTTTTACTGTAACCGCCAACATGATACTACAACGATAAATCTAATATATTTATCTCAGAAAATTTGCAGGAACTTAGAACCATCGGACTGTGCAACTGTAATTCATATCTTCTTTACTTATGTACTCCGTGTACATATGTATGCCATGTACATATGTACGCTGTGTACTTATGTATGCTGTGTACTTATGTATGCCTGTACTTATGTATGCCATGTACATATGAACGCTGTGTACTTATGTACGCCTGTATTTATGTACGATGTGTACTTATGTGTGCCATGTACATATGTAGGATGTGGACATATATACAACATGTACATATGTACGCCTTGTACATATGTACGCCGTGCACATATGTAGGCCGTGCCCGTATGTACGCCGTGTACATATGTATGCTGTGTAAATATGTACGACGTGTATTTATGTACACCATGTACTTATGTACATATGTACGCCATGTATTTATGTATGCTGTGTACTTATGTACACTGTGTACATATGTACACTGTGTACATATGTATGCCATGTACTTATGTACGATGTGTACTTATGTATACCATGTACTTATGTACATTGTGTACATATGCACACAGTGTACATATTTACACCATGTACATATGTACACTGTGTACATATGTACACAGTGTACTTATGTACACCATGTACTTATGTACACCATGTACTTATGTACACCATGTACTTATGTACGCCGTGTACATATGTACACCGTGTACACATGATGAGACAAAGGCCTTGTCTTATCATGAGGAGACAAATGCAATGCCATATCATGAGGAGACAAAGAGTTTGCCACATCATGAGGAGATAAAGACACTGCCATATCATGAGGTGACAAATGCACTGCCATATCATGAGGAGACAAAGGGTTCTGCAATGTCATGAGGAGAGAAGGGCACTGTCATATCATGAGGAGACAAAGGGTTTGCCACATCATGAGGAGATAAAGACACTGCCATATCATGAGGTGACAAATGCACTGCCTTATCATGAGGAGACAAAGGGTTCTGCAATGTCATGAGGAGAGAAGGGCACTGTCATATCATGAGGAGACAAAGACACTGCCATATCATGAGGTGACAAAGGCACTGCCATATATCATGAGGAGACACAGGGTTCTGCAATGTCATGAGGAGAGAAGGGCACTGCCACATCATGAGGAGACAAAGGCCCATATCATTATAATATAAGACAAAGAGGTCCAAAGTATAGGCGTTTGGCGCAAATTAGCACGGAAATCATTGCAAGCTGAGCAGTGTATGGCCAGCAGGCCACCTCTCAATTAGTGTGCCCATGATTTATTCAATGGCGAGATATAAACAAAAAACATCCACCAAGACAACTTGCAATGTGGTATGAGTTTGGGCCGTCTGAGATTGAACGATTGCTTTTACGCACCTGTTGAGAATCTACTCCCCTTACACTCGGATTTATAAGGCCAAGCAATAATAAACATACTTCTTTCTCAGGCATGGTAATGTAAATTTGGAATACTAGCAATTTTCACTAGTAGTAATTTTGAACAAAGACCCTATAACACTAAGCTGGCTCATTCAGCCTGTACTGTGTATTCAAAATGATCAAATCCACCACCTGGTGCGCTGGCTGTTCTCTTGATTACAGAGTTGCTATATTATATGTATATATGTATATATATATATGAATGTGAAAGATGTGTGATGATGGTGATGAGATGATGATGCTGATGATGATGCTGATGGTGATGCGTATTTGTTCGTAGCAATTTCATATTGATCTGTATTCATACTTACCTATATCATGTATAATATAATTGTATGTGTTTACATGTGAAACACCAACCAGCAGCCGGGCTGATCAAACCCACCACAAGGTGGCACTACAAAATTTACATTACCATGGGAGACATAGGGAGTCAACTGTCTTAGTGTTATAGGGTCTTTGTTTTGAATAATAGAAACTTTGAATGATAACAATTTTGATTAATAGCTATTTTGAATAATAGCAATTTTGTAGAAAAAAAAGAGTTAAATACAATAATAAAATTCCTGCGACACCGAATTTAATCTGCTACACTAACATGTTTTCTGATGCTTGTGTGTTGGTGTTTATATCCTAGCAACATCTGGGCTCAGTTTAATTTTCAGACCAATTTCACTCACCATATGAAATAATAATTTTAAATCCCGCCCAAAATATTGTTTGAACCAAATTTAAAAAATCAAATAGAAGTATTTACTAGCAGTTCCAAGTTCTGACAAAATGTGTGTGAGAAAAAAGTATGTTTCTTTGTTTGTCCTACCCAGGCCATGCGAGAGTTGGTTGTGGTGGAGGTGGGTGGAGGAGTGGGGGGGGGGGGGGTTGTGGAGGGATGGCTAGGCCAAAGTTATGAGGAAATATTTCCTGGTTTCTCAGTTGAATGAATGATTGCGGGTTGGGGTATGTGTGGGAGGGGGGATGGGGAGTGCACCCTAGCTCACCATATGAGAACACACTTCTTAGGACAGTGTATATTGTTGGTTTGCTTTATAGTGCTGCATCCACTGGGATACCATGCCACCTGCAGCCTGATGCGCTCTCTCTACTCAGTCGCATTATCCTGTCATAAGCCAACCGTTCGGTATACATATCCTAGCAATGCTGAGCACCAGGCTAGGTAGCGACCTATATCAATTTTGTAAGTCTTTGGTTTGACTTGGCCAGGGATCGAACCCACGATCTCCGCACGTGAACCCAGCTAACAGAAGAGCAATTATTTTGTTGTTTGTAAGATGTTCTGATTCTAAGAGGCACCATGGGAATTTTAGCATTTTTCTTTTCTTATTAGCGTTGTAGTGGTCTGCACTGACCTCTCAGGCAAGGAGCTACATAGACAGGTAGGCATGGGTACTGTGGTGACATCAAGGAGCCTAGGTGGTATAATGGTTAGCACACTGGCCTGGAATGCAAAGATATGTGGGTTCGTGTCCTGCTCTAGGCGCAATATTTCCCATTTTCATCACCCCCATGACACTGGTGCCGTGACCATGATCCTGTACAAGCCACGCACTGTATAGTTGTTGAACCTACCCTGCGTATGTATATATATGTAACTGCATTGCCTGTATGTATGTAATTGTAAGCATTAAAAGACTTACAATTCCAGGGGGACGGGTTTAGTAGTCTGCACTGACCTCTCAGGCAAGGAGCCAGATAGACAGGTAGATGTGGGTAGTGTTGTGCCATCAGGAAGCCTAGGTTGTGTATTAGTTAGCACACTGGCCCGGAATACAAAGAGATGTGGGTTCGAGTCCCGCTCTAGGCGCAATATTTCCAATTTTCATCACCCCCACCTCAGTCTGTATATTTTTTATTACACCACTAACACAGAACGGGCCCAGTTTCAATGTAGTACGGTGTATTTTATCGCTCTCTGCTAATGGTACTACAGTACAACCCCATTAAACCAAGCTCGGTTAAACCAAACGATCGGTTAATCCAAACTTTTTTCGGCGGCCCGGCAAAATGATACCATTTATCATATAAAAAAGTTGGTTAAACCAAAGTCGGTTAATCCAAAGTATCGGTTAATCCAAACAAAATTGTCGGCCCCAGGCCACTTCCGGTAAAGTTAAACCAAACTTTCATGTGGTTTTAAGGTCATCTGAGACTTTTTTATATGATAAATGGTAGTATTTTGCCAGGTCGCCGAAAAAAGTTTGGATTAACCAATCGTTTCATTTAACCGAGGTTGGTGTAATGGGGTTAAACTGTATATACATAACAAACAATAATCATAGTGTCCACATACATTGTACATTCATAATGCACCCCCGTTTTTGCCAAAGCCAAGTCAAAGTCAAAGCTCGGTTAAACCAATGATCGGTTAATCCAAACAAATTTCTAGGGTCCCTTCAAGTTTGGTTTAACGGGGTTATACTGTAATACCATATTACCGGTGCTATTTTCAATATCGACAAGTTTTAATCAAACCTGTCTGATACTTCACAATCTCTGGTTAAAGTTGTTGGTTGGTTGTTGAAGTTTTATGTCCTGGCAACATCTAAGGTCATATCAGGATGGGTACAGACTTGTGACTGTGCACTCATGGTGACTTTATAGTGCTGTCCCACTTGGAAGTCAGGCCATTAGCACCTTGACCCAATATTCCACTCAGTCACATTATCCTGATAATGAGCTAATGAGTCCTTGCCCTATCCTATTAATGCCAAGCACCAGGCTAGGAAGCAACAAGTATAAATTTTATAAGTCATTGGTTTTATTCAACCGAGACCCTAACTCCTCCGATGTTCCGTACACGAGGCCCGCGTTCTATCGATTCGACCATTGTACAGTACACAGACTCTCGGGCTAAAGTTGCATAGTCCGATGGTTTTGAGTTTCTCTCATTTTCTGAGATAAAAATATTAGGTTGTTCATTATAATCGACCTCACTTTAGTTTGAAGTCACTTTTATTTTAAATCGTTAACTTTTGAGATATTTTAAATGGAAACTGGCTAAATTAATGTTGGCAAGCACGCCAAAACTCTATCACCATAGGCTTCTGCAGTAACAGGTTCTATTAATTGACTCAGTCGTCCCTTCTATGTGACGACAAATGTTTAATAATTGCAACAGCATCTAAGTTAGATATGTAGAATCAAATCTAGATAATTGTTTTGGTTTTGAACATTTTATGTTTTCATCAGACTATGCGGCTTTAAAGTAAATTGGGAAAAGAAACAATAAAAATATATGGGTCCAACTTTGCATTCTACCTGCGAATAGAAATAACAGCGCAGACAACCTAAAGAGTCCCGTCCTGATGTGACCTTAGATGTTGCTAGGACGTAAAACAACAACAAACAAACAACAACAAACCTAAAGAGTTAACATATGAATCAAAATAAAAATTACTTCTTAATTTTTATCAAATTAATTTGTAATGTCTCTTTTTAATAATAGCCCATTTCAAAGGTTCAATTCCATGAGGTCAAATTTGCAATAGAGAACAAATATAATCAAATAACTTATCAGCAGCTACTGGGTGGTAAGATAACACCAACACTACAACTGGCCAGCATTGAAAACAAGCCTGGTTATGGGGGCTTACATACTATGGACAGTATGAATACAGCCTCAATAAAAGAAAATTATTTAAAAAAAAGAAAAATCCCAGTGTTTGTTCAAGAACCACTCTTAAAGCTGCATAGTCCGATGAAGCATCAAATTTAAAAAAAAACTAAAACCAAAACAATTATCTAGATTTGATTGTACATATCTAACTTAGATATTGATGCACTGATTCAGCATTTGTTGCCATATAAAAGGGAATATTGAGGCAATTTAATAGAACCTGTTATTGCTCAAACCTATGGTGTCAGAGTTTTGGCGTGCTTGCCAAAACTAGTTTTTACACGTTTGCACTTCAAATATCGCAAAACCTAGTCATTTAAAATAAAAGTTACTTTAAACTAAAGTAAGGTAGATTACAACTATCAATTTAATATATTTATCTCAGAAAAATGACAGACGCTAAAATAACATGCCATGAATTTGACATTGCTAAGCAATAAATAACACATTTAATGACGTGAAGGTGTAAACTGTCAGTACCCGTCCTGGTATGTCCTTAGATGTTGCCAGGACCTAAAATTCCAATAACCAATCAACGTAAACAACTATTTAATGAGGTCTTTCCACTCGTAAGGTTACACAACATGTAGCTATCACAGATGGATGGCAGACTAGACTTGGCCACTCACTGAGCTGCCTTGTCTAGTTTAATATCAATCCGCGACAGGCGTCCTGTAACCCTAACAGTGGGAATGCCTTGTTAAATAAATATATATCACATATATACATATATATATCACATATATATATATAGTTTTGTTGTTGTTTTACGTCCTAGCAACATCTAAGCTCATATCATGACGGGTACTGACTTGTGACAGTGCGCACTCATGGTTACTTTATAGTGCTGCCCCACTGGAAGACCAGGCCGCCAGCACCATGACCTGAAATCCCACTCAGTCACATTATCCTGACACCGAGCCAACCAGTCCTTGTCCTATCCTAATAATGCTGAGCGCCAGGCTAGGAAGCGACAAGTATAAATTTTTAAGTCATTGGTCTGACTCAATCTGGATTCGAACCCATGATCTACCAACACGGGAGACGGGCGCTCTAACATATTCGGCCATCCCGTCTGGTATATATATATAGTATAACATCTCTAATTCGACTAACCATGGGAATGACTTTAAATGGTCCATTTAGGGGGGGTATCGTTTAGGGGAGTTTTTTTAATCATTACAATGGTATGGTATGGGCGATTGTATGGTATGGTATGGGCGATGGTATGGAGAAGAGGCAAAAAAACTGGGTATTCCATG
>CM059203.1:7011996-7016996 GCA_030323885.1 Branchipolynoe longqiensis
ACTGTGTCCACCTGTGCACTGTGCCCACTCATACACTGCAGCCACCTGTACACTGCAGCCACCTGTACACTGTGCCCACCTGTACACTGTGTCCACCTGTACACTGTGTCCACCGATACACTGTGCCCACCTGTACACTGTGTCCACCTGTACACTGTGTCCACCTGTACACATGTACACTGTTCCCACCTGTACACTGTACCCACCTGTACACTATGTACACTACACTGTGCCCACCTGTACACTGTGCCCACCTGTACACTGTGTCCACCCATACACTGTGCCCACCTGTACACTGTGTCCACCTGTACACTGTGTCCACCTGTACACTGTTCCCACCTGCACACTGTACCCACCTGTACACTATGTACACTACACTGTGCCCACCTGTACACTGTGTCCACATGTACACTGTGTCCACCCATACACTGTGCCCACATGTACAGTGTCCACCTGTACACTGTGTCCACCTGTACACATGTGCACTGTTCCCACCTGTACACTGTACCCACCTGTACACTATACGGTGCCCACCTGTACACTGTGTCCACCCATACACTGTGCCCACCTGTACACTATGTCCACCTGTACACTGTGTCCACATGTACACTGTGTCCAACTGTACGTTGCACCCACCTGTACACTATGTACACCTGTACACTGCATCCACCTGTACACTATGTACGCTACACTGCACCCACCTGTACACTGTGCCCACCTGTTCAATGTTTACAGCTGCACACTGTTTCCACCTGTACACTGCGCCCCCCTGTACACTGTTCCCACCTGTACAGAGTGTCCACCTATACACAGTGCCCACATGTACACTGCGCCCACCTGTACACAGCGCCCACCTGTACACAGCACCCACCTGTACACAGTGCCCACCTGTACACAACGCCCACCTGTACACCTGTACACAGTGCCCACCTGTACACAGTGCCCACCTGTACACAGTGCCCACCTGTACACAGTGCCCACCTGTACACAGTGCCCACCTGTACACAATGCCCACCTCTAGACCTGTACACAGTGCCCATCTGTACACCTGCACACTGCACCAACCTGTACACAGTGCCCACCTGTACACCTGTACACAGTGCCCAACTGTACAGTGCCCACCTCTACACCTGTACACAGTGCCCAGCTGTACACAGTGCCCACCTGTACACAGTGCCCACCTCTACACCTGTACACAGCGCCCACCTGTACACTGCGCCCACCTATACACAGTGCCCACCTGTACAGTGCCCAACTGTACACAGTGCCCACCTGTACACCTGTACACAGTGCCCACCTCTACACAGTGCCCACCTGTACACAGTGCCCACCTCTACACCTGTACACCTGTACACAGTGCCCACCTGCACACTGCGACCACCTGTACACCTGTACACTGCGCCCACCTGTACACAGTGCCCACCTGTACACAGTGCCCACCGGTACACAGTGCCCACCTGCACACAGCACCCACCTGTACACCTGCACACCGCACCCACCTGCAGGTGGCGCTGTTTACCTGTGCGCCATTACCCGGGTCCACACGCCCTGCACCGCTTTGATCTCTTGTACACACGGGGAGGCGCCTGATGTATGACCGCCCCCGTCCCACAGGGGCCCCCGGGGGGTGCGGGCCGCCCCCCCCCCCCCCCCCCCCCCCAGAACCCCCGGCCCCCACCCATCAGCTGCCTAGATCAAATATGAGTAGGAAGGCCTCCACCCCCCCCCCCTAAATACACAAATTGTAAACATACAGTATAACCCCGTTAAACCAAACTTGAAGGTACCTTAGAAATTTGTTTGGATTAACCGATTATTGGTTTAACCAAGCTTTGGTTTCGACTTTGGGAGGTTTTTGTGACACTCGACCTTATGTATGGGTGAGATTTGTGACACTATTTTATATACATAGCGGGTTTCTGCGACACTCTGATATATATTTGGATGGGATTGTGACACTATCGCATATATGTTAGCAGGCTTCAACAACACTACTTTGTGTATGGGTGAGATATGTGACACTATCACATGTACGTTGGCAGGTTTTTGTGACACTCGACCTTATGTATGGGTGAGATTTGTGACACTATTTTATATACATAGCGGGTTTCTGCGACACTCTGATATATATTTGGATGGGATTGTGACACTATCGCATATGTTAGCAGGCTTCAACGACACTACCTTGTGTATGGGTGAGATATGTGACACTATCACATGTACGTTGGCAGGTTTTTGTGACACTCGACCTTATGTATGGGTGAGGTTTGTGACACTACCGCATATACATGAGCTGGTTTCTGTAACACTCTGATATATATTTGGATGGGATTTGTGACATCGCATACACGTTAGCAGGCTTCACCGACACTCTACCTTGTGTATGGGTGAGATTTGTGACACTATCGCATGTATGTTAGCAGGCTTCAACGACACTCGACCTTATGTATGGGTGAGATTTGTGACACTATCACATATACAAGAGCAGGTTTCTGCGACACTGGTTTATACGCGGGCACCCCCTACAAATCGTGCAAGATGAATGCTTGCAATGCGTGTAGGCGGTGGCGCCTGACACTAATTAAGACACATGCCTCCAGTATATGCGTGGGTGATATCAATTAAGATATAGACTATGGGAGTGTGTTAATTGTACTGCACTGTACAACTAACTCCCTTCAACACTGAGGTGCACCCTGCCATGAATCATGACCTCATTACACTCAGATTAATTAGTGAAAGTATACATCAGCAGGCCCCGATAATTACGGCCACCAAAACTGTTGAGATTAATCAGACAGGTACAACCTCTAGATCTTAGGCCAAATCAAAAAAAATTAAAAAATTGGTGATTGTCCCCGCCCGACCCTGAATTTTTAATTAAAATTTCTTTTTTTTAAGATTATTATCCCGATGGCAAATTTATGTCCTAGAGGCTAGCTACCGTACCCCCATAATATTAATAAAAAATATATAAATATATTTAAAAAAATGCCCCCAGGCTGTGAAAAAAAACCCCACAGAAATCCGCTTAAAAAAAAGGAAACTTTCAACTTTTGTATTAATTTTTAAGTCATTTATTTGACTCGGCCAGGGTTCGAAACCAGGATTTTGAATCCCATGACCCATCAGAACAGGCGATGGATGCTCAACTCATTCGGCCATCACGTCTGGTTACGTATTAACTATTATCTCAGTTATCTTCAGCTGGTGATCGAGTTGGTCCAACAGCGTGTCTGTGCACTCCTAAAGGAAATAGGTCCTCAACTGGTTCACCAAAGGCTGTGGTATGTGCTGTCCTGTCTGTGGGAAAGTGCATATAAAAGACCCCTTGCTGCTTATCGGAAAGAGTACCCTATGTGGCAGCAGCGGGTTTCCTCCAAAGAAATATGTCAGAATGACCATGTGTTTGACGTCCGATAGCCGATGATAAAGATCTATGTGCTCTAGAGGCGTCGTTAAACAGACGGGATGGGCGAATGAGTTAGAATGTCCGTCTCCCGTGTTGGTACACCATGGTATTGTGGGTTCGAACCCTGGTCGAGTCAAACCAATGACTTGAAAATTTATACTTGTCGCTTCCTAGTCAGGCACTCGGCATTATTAGGATAGGGCAAGGACTGGTTGGCTCAGTGTCAGGATAATGTGTCTGAGTAGGATATCAGGTCATGGTGCTGGTGGCCTGGTATCCCAGTGGGGCAGCACTATAAGTATAAAGTCGCGATGAGTGGACGCTGTTACAAGTCGGTACCTGTCCTGATATGACTTTAGATGTTGCTAGGATATAAAACAACAACAAACAAACAAGAAGCATTGTTAAATAAAACAAACTTGACTTCGGTTCACCTCACCCCCAGTTGCACATATCGGCCAGACGGGATGGCCGAATGAGTTGGAACGTCCATCTCCCGTGCTGGTAGATCGTGGGGTCGTGGATTCGAACCCTGGTCGAGTCAAACCAATGACTTAAAAATTTATACTTGTCGCTTCCTAGCCAGACGCTCAGCATTATTAGGACAGGGCAAGGACTGGTGTGCTCAGTGTCAGGATAATGTGACTGAGTGGGATACCAGGTCATGGTGCTGGCGGCCTGGTTTCCCAGTGGGACAGCACTATAAAGTGGCCATGAGTGCGCACTGTCACAAGTCAGTACCCGTTCCGATATGACCTTAGATGTTGCTAGGACACAAAACAACAACAAACAATCGGCCCTTACATGGTGAGTGAGTGCTTGGCTGACCGCCTTTCAACAAACACTCGCCCACCTGGCACCAAAACGCCTGACCGGATGGCGCTAACACTAAAGCGGCTGTCACACATCACCAGATTGAGCAACGGAAAGAATTGTCTAGTCCGGTGGTGATAAGTATCAAAATGTATTAAAATGTGTCAAAGTGTTGCGACATCGGGTCTATGAACGGACATGAAATGGACAGCTAACGGACGAAACAAACTCAAACCGGTCAAGAACCGTAAACATCAATCCGGCGGCATCCGTTGCTAGTTTTGTGCATGTTCAAAACTTGAACGGACACAAGCCGGACTTAGTTTGGTTTCTGTCCGTTTCCCCAATCTGGTGAGGTGTGACAGCCAGTTAAAGGCGTATTCGATTAATCAACTCGGGTCACCCGAGCCACTTTTTGGCGCATGCGCAGACTATACATCCTCGGGTTGCATAATCGAACACTCTCCAACACATTCGAAGTAGCAAAAATGGTGGCTTAATCCAAAAAATTTTTTTTTTTAAATAACCGATATAACTCCATCAAAATAAGATTTAAAACATTTTTTGATTGCATCGTTTAGTTATATTTCCATTTCATTAAAGTTGCTTAGTCCGATGAAAACATAAAATTGTCAAAACCAAAACAATTATCTAGATTGATTCTACATATCTAACTTAAGCCCCACACACGGGCCTTAAATCGCCTCAACTAGTTCGCCTTATCTAAGTCGACTCAGATCGTGCATGTGAACGCTCGGCTGAGGCGAATTAGGGC
>CM059203.1:7021996-7053200 GCA_030323885.1 Branchipolynoe longqiensis
ACCACCACACACACCGTCAGACAGTTCCTTTTAACAACCGCGCAAATCCATTGAAATTGCAAACCACCTCGAAATCACGGTGACGACATTTGCGCGGTTTAGTTTTTGAATTCTGCATCACTCATAGTCATACATACCTTGTCATGCCGCCTCCTCCCCTCCGCCTCCCCCGCCCCTCCGCCCCTCTCCTCCTGCTCTCCTGCTTTCCTCCTCTCCTGCTCTCCTGCTTTCCTCCTCTCCTCCTCCCCTCCTGCTTTCCTCCTCTCCTCCTCCCCTCCTCCTCCCCTTATGCTCTCCTCCTCCCCTCCTCTCCTCCTCCCCTTATGCTCTCCTGCTCTCCCTGCTCTCCTCCTACCCCCTCTCCCCTCTCTTCGCCTCCTCCCTTCTCTTCCCCTCCTCCCCTCTCCTCTCCCCTCCTCTCCGCCCCTCTCTTCTCCTCCGCTCTCTCCTCTCCTGCTCTCCTCCTCCCCCCTCCGCCCCTCTCTTCCCCTCCTCTCCTCCCCTCTCTTCTCCGCCCCTCTCTTCCCGCCTCTTCCTTTACCCTCCCCATATCTTTCCTTCTCCGCTCTCCTTCACCCTAACCTTAACCACAATCTCCCTCCCTCCTTATCTCCCCCTCTCCTCCCCTTCCCCCTCCTCACCCCCTCCCTTCCCCATCTCCCCTCCCCCTCCCCCTTACATCCCCATACATTAGCATGCCGCCCCCTCCCTCCGGCTCCCCGCCCCTCCCTTCTGCCCGCCCCCCCTCCCTTTCCCTCCTTCTTCCTCTCATTGCCCCCCCCTACTCTTCTCACCTCTCCCCTCTCCCCCCCCCTCCCCCCCCCCCCCCACCCCGCCACAAGAACAAAATAATCTCAGCAAGAGTCAAGCATCAATGTTTCTGTTGCCACGGCCATCTTTAGACGTCAATCATGACCAGGCCACGCCCCTTTCCGGTGGTGAATGACCACCCCCTGGAGCCGACCTTGATATGGCCGCAGTGTGAGTACCATGGTGATGATGATGATGATGATGCCAATGATGGCGGTGGGTGATTTAACACCGCTTCGACAGCAAAGGTCATATTCATGGTGAGACATTGAAGTCGGACTTGGCGCGGTGACCGAATCGGTAGAGCGCAGGCCACATGTGCGGAAGGTCGGGAGTTCGGTTCCCGGTCGAGTCAAACTGATGACTTATAAAATTGATACTTGTCGCTTCGTAGCCTAGTGTTTGGCATTAATAGGATAGGGCAAGGACGGATTAGTTTAGTGTCAGGATAATGTGACTGAGTGCGATATTGGGTCATGGTATGACATTAGATGTTGCCAGGACATAAAACTCCAACAACCAACCAACCAACAACAAAACTAACAATCTAAATCTCTCTATATATTTGATGTATACGCATTATACAAGTATAATTAACTGGAACCTTCCACTTTTTATATTCTAAGTCATCTACTGTACTGATCTATGCAACCGAGCCGATTGTGTCGCCCCCTGTCTGGTGGTGGTGGTAGTGGTGGTAGTGGTGGTGGTGGTGGTGGTAGTAGTGGTAGTGGTGGTGGTAGTAGTGGTAGTGGTGGTAGTGGTGGTGGTGGAGGTGGTGGTGGAGGTGGTGGTGGTGGTGGAGGTGATGGTAGTAGTAGTGGTGTAGTGTGTCAGTGAAGATGGTGGTGCCGTGGTGGTGATGTTTGTTTGTTGTTGTTTTGTGTCCTAGCAACATCTAATGTCATATTAGGACGGGTACCTACTTGTGACAGTGCGCACTCATGGCAACTTTATAGTGCTGTCCCATGGGTAAACCATGCCACTGGCACCATAACCTGATATCCCACTCAGTCACATTATCCTGACACTGAGCCAACCAGGCCTTGCCCTATCCTAATAATGCCGAGTGCCTGGCTAGGAAGTGACAAGTATAAATTTTTAAGTCATTGGTTTCACTCGACCAGGGTTCGGACCCACGACCCCACGATCTACCAGCACGGGAGACAGGTGCTCTAACTCATTCGGCCATCCCGTCTAGTTGTGTGTCAGTGGAGATAGTGGTGGTGTTAGTAGTGGTGATGGTAGTGTCGCTAGTAGTAGTGGTAGTGGTGGTAGTGATAGTGATAGTGGTAGTGGTGTACTGTGTCAGTGAAGATGGTGGTTCAACGGTGGTGATGGTCGTACTAGTAGTGGTGGTAGTAGCAGTGCTTGTACGTAGCACTAGTAGTGTTAGTAGTGGTAGTGGTGTGTGTGTCCATGAAGATAGTGGTAGTGGTGGTAGTAGTAGTGATATTGGCAGTAGTGTGTCAGTGTGTCAGTGAAGATGGTGGTGCAATGGTGGTGATGGTGGTGGTGGTACTGGTATTACTATTACTAGTAATGGTGGTAGTTTGTTTGTTTGTTGTTGTTTTACATCCTAGCAACATCTAAGGTCATATCAAGACGGGTACCAACTTGTGACAGTATGCACTGATGGCGATTTTATAGTGCTGCCGCACTGGGAAATCAGGCCACCGGCACCACAACCGGATATCCCACTCAATCACATTATCCTGACACCGAGCTAACCAGCCCTTGCCCTATCCTAATAATGCCGAGCACCAGGCTAGGAAGCGACAAGTATCAATTTTTAAGTCATTGGTTTGACTCAACCGTGAACCGAACTCGCGAACTCCTGATCTTCCGCACACGAGGCCTGTGCTCTACCGATTCGGCCACCGCGCCCGGTAACTGTCGTACTAGTAGTGGTGGTAGTAGCAGTGCTAGTAGTGTTAGTAGTGGTAGTGGCAGTGGTGTGGTGTGTCCATGAAGATAGTAGTAGTGGTGGTGGTGGTGGTAATGGTGGTGGTAGTGGTGGTAGTAGTAGTAGTGATAGTGGTAGTAGTGTAGTGTGTCAGTGGAGATAGTGGTGCAGTGGTGGTTGAGGGGGGGGGGGGGGCAGGAGTTTTGCCTCCAGCGGTCCGTGAACGTTCTGGTCCTCTGCCCCCCCCCCTCGCTTCACCCCTCCCCCCCCCCCTCAGCTATGACCTGTATACACAGGTAATTATCGGGCTAAGGGACCTTGTACATGTTCCCCCTGTCTCCCCCACACAGTGTCCTTGTCCTGTCCCCAACAGGCTCCCCCCTCCAGCAGTGACCCACACAGGTGATAACTACCTGACTGACCAACCCCTGACCCCTCCCTCTGACCCCCCACCCCCCTAGGGGGGGGATGAGGGTCGGGCTTGCAACTCAGCAATTCAACGGGCCCGTAATAAGCGAAGGATCCGTACCGTGGCAGGGACTAGGAGGCCATGGATTAACAATAACAACACCCTACCCGGGACCGGCGGCCGGGCGGCCCGTCAGAGGTGGGCGATAATAGAGGCAGGCAGTCGGAGTACAGCACCCGTAGCCCCGGGAACATCCCCCCCGGCCCGCCGGGCAGGAGGAGGGGGGAGGGGAGGGCGGCCACCGGGAGGGATCAGGCCGACTACTGCGGACCTTTGGAGGTAGGTACGAAAGGAAATGAATTAAATAAATAAATAAATAAATAGATGAATGGTGCATAATTTAAGCCCCTGTCAGACCTTGCCGGACTGGGGAACCGGACACTGTCCGTTACTGTACCGCGATGTTCGGGTACCGTCCGGTACCCATCCGGCGGTGTCCGGTGGTGTCCGGCAGTCTCCGGTACAAGTTTTGAACGTGTTCAAAACTTCTGCCGGACACCGCTGGACTGACGTGTCCGGTTGGTGTCCGGTATGTCCGGTACATGTCCGGTACCCATCCATACATGTCCAGTGCCCATCCGGTACCCATCCGTTGGTGTCCGGTTTATCCATTTTGTCCTGTACATGTCCGGTACCCATCCGTTACATGTCTGGTTCTCGTCCGGTACATGTCCGGTACATGAACGGTACTTATCCGGTTGTCCGGCGGCAATTAACCCAATTTTACCCTCCATTTCGATACATTTCGATAGATTTCTTCACCGGACAACCCCAGACTAGAAAATTCTTTGGTCTCCGGTACTCAGTCTGGTGAGGTGTGACAATGACTTTAAACAAATTGAATAAATGATGAACCAGTCGGACATGTTGAGAGTCTAGTGATGGGTCCTTCTGGAGGTAGGTTTGAAAGGAAATAGTTAAAATAAAAATATATAAAGAATAAAGAAACAAGTAAATGCATAAACAAATGAATGAATAATGAATGAATGAATGAATGAATGAATAAGTATATATATATACATATGTGATGCATAACGAATTATGCGAGTACAAAGATACGTAAGGGTTAATTATTATTATTATTATTATTATTATACTCCGCAAAACCAACACTGTACCGGTGGCTCCACCTTCCCTCCTCGCCTCCACCGGATATAGACCAGTGTCAGTCGTACAGGGGGATATATATATATATATATATATATACATATATATATATATATATATATATATATATATATTATAAAATTAATTTATATATATATATATATATATATATATATATATATTCATTCATTTTTTCATTTGTTTATAGATTTATTTGTTTCTTTATATATATATATATACATATATATACATATATATATATAAATACATAAATATATAACTATACCACTCGAAGGAGGGGTTGGGGGTTTACCACTGCGTTCCGTTGTAGGTATGTGCGAATTAAGACAAATAAATAAACAAATACAAAAATAATAAATGCATGGATAAATAAATGAATACATGAATAAATGTATGGATATATTGATATACAAATAAATGAATACATCAATAAATGGATCACTGGATCGATGGGTGAATCGATTGATACTTAATAAATATATGGATACAAATATGAATAAATGAATATTTAACGACGTCTCTAGAGCAGATTGATTTTTATCATCGGCTATTGGACGTTAAACATATGGTCAATCTGACATATTTCTTTGGAGGAAACCCGCTAATGCCAAATAGGCTACTCTTTCCGATAAGCAGCAAGGGGTCTTTTATATGCACTTTCCCACAGACAGGACAGTACATACCACAGCCGTTGATGAACCAGTTGTGGACCACTGGTTGGAAGGGAAAATAGCCCAAACTGCAAATGCGTCCACTGAGCAGGATCGCTCGAATGACCTACACCTTCACAGGTGGACACGCTACGGCCTGAGCTATGTCCCGCTCTAAATAAATATATGGATAAATATACGAATAAATTAATACATGAATAAATGGATCACTGGATGGATGCGTTAATCAATGAATGAATTCATAAATAATTAAAATATGGATGAAATACGAATAAATGAATACATGAATAAATGGATATGAATGGTTGAATGAATGAATGAATGAATGGATAACCAACTAAATATATCGACACATATATCTATACGAATAAATGAATAGATCAATACAACATAAATGATTCGATGGATGGTGGGTGGTTGAATGAATGAATTAATGAATGAATTAATGAATGAATTAATGAGTAAATAACAAAATATATGGATACATATACGAATAAATGAATATACTAAATGTATTTGTTGTTTGTTGTTGTTTTACGCCCTAGCAATTTCTAAGGTCATATCAGGACAGGTACTGACTTGTGACAGTGGGCACTCATGGCAACTTTACAATGCTGCCCCACTGGGAAACCAGGCCGCCAGCACCATGACCTGATATCCCACTCAGTCACATTATCCTGACACTAAGCCAACCAGTCTTTGCCCTATCCTAATAATGCCGAGCGCCTGACTAGGAAGTGACAAGTATCAATTTTTAAGTCAATGGTTTGACTCGACCAGGGTTCGAACACGCAAATTCATGGGTTCGGATCTCCCGATCTCCCAAAACCAGAGACAGACGCTCAACTCAATCAGCCATTCAGTCTGGTCTACCAAATAAATGATTCGATGGATGGTGGGTGGCTGAATGAATGAATGAATGAATTAATGAATAAATAAAAGATATGGATACAAATAAGAATAAATTAATCTACTAAACAATGAATAAATATATGAATACAGAATAAATGCATTTGTATCCATTTATTTATTTATTCATTCATTCATGATTTAGTATATTCAATTATTCGTATATGTATCCATATATTTATTTATTCATTCATTCATTCATGACTTAGTATATTAATTTATTCGTATATGTATCCATATATTTATTTATTTATTCATTCATTCATTCATGATTTAATATATTCATATATGTATCCACATATTTATTTATTTATTCATTCATTCATGATTTAGTATATTCAAATATTCGTATATGTATCCACACATTTATTTATTTATTTAATCATTCATTCATTCATGATTTAGTATATTCATTGAGGGTGGGTTCGGTGTGTGTGTCCGGATATATGTATCCATATATTTATTTATTCATTCATTCATTCATTCATGATTTAGTATATTCGTTTATTCTCAAATGTATCCATATATTTATTTATTTATTTATTCATTCATTCATTAGTACATGTATCCATATATTTTGTTGCTAATTTATTAATTCATTCATTCGATATATACTATTAAATGAATTGGATATTGGATGGGTGCGTGGATAGGTGAATGAATTTAAAACAAAATACATTAATAAACAGATAAATAAACAACCAAGTGGGATGTGCGCTTACACACTTGCACACTTACACACTTACACATGGTTTGTTTACACGGGGCTCGGTGGAGTTGCCTGTTTACTTGGCAGCCTGGTGGTACTGTGTCCGTCTTAAAGCCCTAGTCACACTACAGCTTGCGACCACTTTGCGACTACTTTAGACCAAAGAACCCACAGTCACCAACGATGCCCAGACGTCGGCAACCATTGTTTTGGTCACAAGGACATCACTGGCGAGTGTGGGTTCTTTGGGCTAAGGTGGTCGCAAAGTGGTTGCAAGCTGTAGTGTGACTAGTGTGACTAGTGTGACTAGTGTGACTGGAGGGGGAGAGAAGAGTGATGGTGGGGTGGGGGTCTGTGTCTAGGTTACCGTTGTCAATAGTTGTGTATCGTTGTGATAGTTGGGAGAGGGGGAGAGAAGGGTGAGGGTGGGGGGGGGGTGAGAGTCCGGGTTACCGTTGTCAATACTGAATACGACACGATGCCGGAGGGCGAGTGTCATATTCAGCAAGTAATGTACGGATAACCAGTGACGAAGGAGTGGGAGGGGGACAGTCGGGGAGGGGGGGGGGGGCTGGGTGAAAGGGGAGGGGGAGAGGAGAGAAAGGGAGAGGGGGCGGAGGAGGGGAACTAGGGACGAGATGGGGGGCAAAGAAACAGGAGTGGAGAGGGGGGAGAAGGGAGATAAACAGAGAGTGGAGAGTGGAGGCAGGGGGAGAGAACGTGAGAGTGGGAAAGAGGGGGAGAGAGTGGGAGGGAGATAGTGGTAGAGAGAGTGGGAGAGAGAGTGGGAGGGAGAGAGTGGGGGGGGGAAAGAGTGGGAAGGAGAGAGGGAGAGAGAGAGAGAGGGAGAGAGTAATAAAAAGAACACAAAAAAACCACCTGCCCACCCATGGTGCCAGTGGCCTGATTTCCCAGTGGGGCAGCACTATAAAATCGCCATGAGTTCCCAGGGGGGCAGGACTATAAGTATATATATAGCCACCATGAGTGCGCACTGTCACAAGTCGGCACCCATCTTGCTATGACCTTAGATGTTGTCAGGATGTAAAAAGCCCAAACAACGCAAACAATATGAACACCCACACCCACACCCACACCCTCCCTTCTCACCCCACTCCAACCACCCCCCCCCCCTCCTGCCCCCACCAAACCACCTCAAGGGCTCAATGAGTTCATAGATGGTTATCAGAGACCAGACGTGATGGCCGAATGAGTTGGAACATCCATCTCCCGTGCTGGTAGATCGTGGGGTCGTAGGTTCGAACCATGGTCGAGTCAAACCAATGACTTGAAAATTGGTGCTTGTCACTTCCTAGCCATGCGCTCGGCATTATTAGGACAGGGCAAGGACTGGTGTGCTCAGTGTCAGCATAATGTGACTGAGTGGGATACCAGGTCATGGTGCCGGCGGCCTGGTTTCCCAGTGAGACAGCACTATAAAGTCGCCATGAGTGCGCACTGTAAGAAGTCGGTACCCATCCTGATATGACCTTAGATGTTGCTAGGACGTAAAACAACAACAAACAAACAAACAACAAACATAGACGGTTATCACACATCCCGACAAACTGACAGCTTCCTCAGGTGTTCTTATCCTCCCTCTAAACGTTTCTCTCCATTTTCTTTTTTACATTACCTCCCCCCCCCCGACTTTGTGTGTGTGTGTAGCGGTATTCTGTTATTGTCACCAGCGCTTCAGTTTGTTTGTTTGTTGTTGGTTTACGTCCTAGCAACATCTAAGGTCATATCAGGAACCTGCTGCGTGGAATGCATGCGGAACCGGAGCTGACCCTGGATGGGGTTCCCATTAAAGTCGTTGAGAAAAGCAAATTTCTGGGCCTCATTCTCGACGCAAAACTGTCTTTTGTGCCACATATAAAGTACCTGAAAACAAGATGCCTGAAAGCGCTGGATATTCTGAGGGTGCTGTCCAGCTCAGAGTGGGGAGCGGACAGAGATGTTCTGCTCTCCGTGTACAGAACCTTGGTTCGTTCACGAGTGGATTACGGCAGCATAGTATACGGTTCCGCAAGGAAATCATATATTGGGCTGCTGAGCACGATCCACCACAGGGACTGCGCCTGGCCCTTGGGGCCTTCCGCACCTCACCAGTTCAGAGCCTTTATGTCGAAGCCAATGAACCATCACTTAACAACAGGAGAATCAAACTGGCCATGCAATATGTAGTCAAGATAAAAACTAATGCATTGAATCCTGCACACAATTGTCTATTCGAGCAACATGACGAATCCAGGTATGAAGCCAGGCCAAATTACATCCGGCCACTGAGGCTACGAATGAAACCTCATTTGGAGGCCTTGGGCGTGGATTTGGACGTGTGGAGGATGCCAAAGTCCCAGAACATCCCCCGTGGTCGTGAGAAAGCCATCGGTTATCCTCCGACTCACGGAACTGAGGAAGTCTGGGACACATCCACTCGAGTACCAAGGACTGCATGCAGAGATTCAAGGCCAGTTTGCAGACCACCTCTCCATATACACTGATGGTTCGAAAGACCAAAGCCGGGTAGCTGCTGCGGCAGTCTGCCGACGGGAAAGATTTGGTGTACGTTTGCCCGATCAGAGCTCGATTTTCACTGCAGAAGCCCGAGCACTCCTTCTCGCTTTGGAGTGTATCGAGGTATCCAACCACACTAACTATGTTATATACAGTGATTCGTTCTCTTGCCTCCTGGCTGTTGCTGGACTGAAAACGAATCACCCTATTCTAGCAACGGTCATTTATAAAATGAACCAACTGACAACAGATGGGTATGATATCCACCTGTGCTGGGTGCCTGGCCATGCTGGCATACAAGGAAACGAACGAGCTGATCGGGCTGCGAAGAAGGCCCTGAACTGTGATCTTGAACCGTGTCTGATCCCTCACTCTGATCTGAAACCACTAATAGCCACCCACATAAAATCCAAATGGCAACATGAGTGGGATGAAAACATTAATAAACTTAAAGAAATTGAACCATCTGTGGGAAAGCCACCACAGACTCATGCGGGAGGTCGGCGGGACCAAGTGGTCCTTAGCCGCTGCCGTATTGGCCACTCGTGGCTTACACATGCTTTTCTGCTCAAGGGGGAACCTCCCCCTGAATGTATTGGGTGTCAGTCCCCACTGACACTCAAACACATTTTACTAAGTTGCGTTGATTTTTTGGCCCTGCGCCAACGGTTCTACACTGCAGACAGTATGCATGACCTTTTTACTAAGGTAAAACAGGAAAACATTTTAGCCTTTTTTGAGGGCAGCTGGACTGTACCACCTTATATAGTTTACTAAATGGATTCTATTAATTATTAATGAAACTTTTCTTTTTCTATGGGAATTTGTTTCCCTTGACCACAAATATATGATTGTGAGCTTTCTAATTTAATCAGTGTCTATTGGCACATAATTGATTGTCTGCTTTTACATGTAAAAGCGATGGTTTGAACAAAAAACAAACATTTCTCGCCGTGAATATGGCCTATGCTGCCGACACGGCGTAAAGCAACCACCAATCAATCAATCAAAGCATCATCAGCATCATCGCCATGATCACACATCTTTCACATTCATATAAACATTTATACATATAATATAGCAACTGTTTAACCAAGAGAACAGCCAGCGCACCAAGTGGTGGGTTTGATCATTTTGATTACACAGTACATGCTGAGTGAGCCGTCTTAGTATTATAGGGTCTTTGGTTCTATCTACATATATAAATCCACATATTTACGTACCCAGTATTGGTGGGTACATTATTTATTTACAGGAAGTGAGAATAGTAGAGAACAGTAATGCACCTGGCTGGGCCTCAAATGCCAAAGTCAGAGACACACCAGACAGAAGAAAATATAAAAAGAAATTAAATCAAGACGGAAAGAGCTGTGGAAACCTTGATGTCCGCAACGATCCGGTCGGCCAGAGGTCGAGCAATGTATCTATAGACGCAGTCCGAGGACCAGTCACCGCGTACCTTGATCTCGTCAATGGAGGCCCCTTGTAGGGCGAGGAAGGTACACCCACCCCTGCGGAGCGAGTGGCAGGAGAACGAGGAGGCGTCTAGTCCGGCCTCTTCCGAGAAAACTTGTATGGTTGCCTGGAGGGTAGCGTAATCTAAAGGTCTGTAGCCCCCGCGAGCAGAGGGAATTTGGAAAGCAGGGGCATCTTGGGTTACTTTAACCTGCTGAAAGTGCTTTTCAGCCCAGAATACCGCGCAAAGTTTGGTGTTCGGTACTCGGGCTACGGGGATTAAGAGCTCTCTCTCCTTGAACTGGATCGTCTTGGACTTGCGGACAGAGATCACCATCCCCCAGTTAAAGAACTCAAAGTCAGAACGTCTCAGAACCGAGTCCGACTCCGTAAGTTGGCACTTGCGGAGCAAAGCTCTGAAGCCTGTCAGGATAGCCGCGCGGGTGCAAACATGGCCCTCGCGATCGGACATACGGTCAAACATAAGTGTCAGTTCCTTGGGCAACAGTGGAGCAGCCCGTTTGACCTGGCATCCCAGGACCCGCTTAGCCCCTCCCATGACGGTTCTTACTCGGTGACAGGAGAAGTCAACCCCGGGGTAGCCCTCCGATTTAAGAAAGAAATTTAACGCGCTGATATAGTTGGTGATCGACGAGTATTTCATAGTTCGGGCAAGCCACACCACATACATAGCGACCTGGGCGGAGGGGCAGGGTAGTGGAGACAAGAGGCCGCGGAACTCCTCAATGAAGGAGAGGTACTTCCGCACCTGCATGGACCGAGTTGATCTCGAGTTGGCCGAGTAAAACTGGTCGCACATGACTCTGACCTGACCCTCCAGCTCGGTTAGACCTGCAAGATAGAGTTACTTGCTAAATAATTGGGCACAACAGAGACGGCCGGCAGGATCGGCGCGAACAATGCGGTGCTTGCTAAGAACATCTTGCCACCTGCTCAGAGCATCACAGATAGCGTTGTCTCCGCTCCTAATATAAACAGACTTCACGTCAAAGTTAAAGGTAACTGAAGTCCAGAAAAGCTCCTTAACCCAGCCCATGATGGTTTTATTAATGCAGCGGCCGGTGGCAAGTGCAGCACGAAGCGTATTGTTATCAGTCATAAACACAACACTTTTGTCTTGCCAAAGATGGCCCCAGCGGTGGGCAGCGGCGATGACAGCCCCCATCTCCTTCTGGTTAATGTGGGTTTCGGGCCCAACGCCCGTTGCATCGGCATGATGGTGGCCGACCTCAGAGGCCAGGTCGCGCTCGTTTGAATGAAAACAGCCGACCAACCAGTCGTCCGAGTGGGTCGCTCCGAAGCCCCAATCAGAGGCGTCACTGTAGACTGAAACGACAGCTGCGTGGGGGCCAAGAATTTTTGCGTAGCCGTTGAAGGTATCAACGTAATTAAGCCACCACTTGAGCTCTGACCTGAATTCCTCATTAAGGCGGAACATGTAGTATGGTTTACGCAGCTGACGAATCGCGTCGTAGACCCTGGTTGAGAAGGAGCGGCTCCCCCGGACGACAGTAGCGCAATGGGCTAAGCGGCCACCTAACCTCTCTATGTCTTTACGTGAGGCCTTTCGTTTGCCGAGGAACCCTGATAGTACACATTTGAGTTTAATGATCTTATCTCGGGGAAGGCGGAGCTGGAGAAGGACACTGTCAACTTCAATACCGAGAAATCTTGCACACTGGGCAGGTGCGTGGAGTTTGGGGTAGCTTAAGTAGAACCCCATCCTACGAAGGACGGCAGCAATTTTTTGCTGATTAATTGCGCAATCCTCGAACGAGGAGCCTAGAACGGCGAAGTCGTCCAGGTAGTTGACACATCTGGTGACTCCGTCGCGCCTGCCACAGCGAGCGACAAAATCTGATATGCGGTTGAAAATGTAGGGACTAGAGGAGAGCCCCATACATAGTCGGTTGTCAAAGAAAATTTCGGGCCCACCCCCCAGTACCGAAATCCCACTTGATAGCCTGGAAAGCACGGTCAGTGGGATGGATGTTGATGGCCCTATAGGCATCCTTAATGTCTATAGTGGCTATGTAGTCTCTGCAAAGGAGCTGGTCAACTAAGTCGCCAACGCCTTGGTAGCAAAAGGAATGCGACACCTCGTCGACAAAACTGTTCACCGAGCGGTCGCTGGGCTTACTGCAGTCGACAATGGTGCGCATTCCATCGCCACCTGACTTGGGGACAGCAAAAACATTGTGAGTGCAGATAGGGGCTGAGTCGGCCCGACTAATGTAACCACAGCTGAGCTCAGAGTTGAGCTTCCTATTGATAAAACTTTTGTCGGCACCATCCCGGGTAGGCTGAGAGGGGGCCGAGTAGCTGGTGGTGCAACTGGGGTTGATGACCTTGAATCCAAAGAGGGAGCCGTGTAGTATGAACTCTCAGTCATGAATGACAGAACCGCGAAAGAAGCATTCGCATATGATACGACAGGGTTTAAATTGAGCCCTGCTGGGGCCTATGTAATGAACACATGTACAGCTGGCATTCTTGCAGGCAAGGGAAACAATTAATACAGTGGGTTTGCCAGAAGAGCCAAGTTTATCGAAAGCAGTTACATAGATACTACCCTCGACCCAGGACAATGTTAACCAACTGCAAGCAATTAGAGGGCAGTGCGGCATACCGCCAATAGGGGGCACGTCAATGTTCACCGAGTCTATATATATATATAAACAGTTGTCCCCTGGAAACAGAATAACAGAAGACAGGAGTGGTTGAGAAAGAGTATATATTCTCTGGCAGGAATATATTATTGCCCACCTAAAATTTAAAATCCGTCCTGCTGAGAGGGAGCGGTAGTGGTAGTGACCAGGCGCAGCTGGTATCATGCGGTCATGAGCTGCTCACAGGTGGCAGTGCAGTGGAGAATGAAGGAACTAACCTAGTCCTATGGTAGTAATAGCTCAGTGACATTAGGGTATAGAGTAAGTAAGGGAGAGAACTGCTAGGGGTAGTGTCCTTGTTTATATTCCCATAATAGATTATAGAGCACATATATATATATATATGTATATATATATATACAAACACATACACTCTGTAAAAACATCACAGACAATAGGTCAGTTCAGAGATACCACATACACATCCATACATATATAGATCTATACATATATACAGACACATACAATCTGTAAAAAAAAACATCACAGACAATAGGTTAGTTCAGAGATGGGTCGTTCTCAGAAGTTGTGTACCAATAGTCTGACATCAATACCACAAAATCAAAATGCTGCCAAAGTCCTATAAACAAGTCTCCTCAATGTGTATGTCCTTTTGCATCTGAATAATTGAAAATAAACATATTCTGGCGTTTTTAAGAAAGTCAAATGATGCTCACACCCAATAAATAGCAGAATAGCATGGAAACCAATCTAACTCCAAAATCAAATATTTTCCACACAAAACTTGACATTTTTAGGACATTTCACATGCGACTTGCTTTATAAACAGTAGTAATAATAATCTGAAACCTCATTGCTATGGTTTTGTCTTATTTGTGAATATTAAAGAGAAAAGCAAAAAAATATTAGCATGGTAACAGTCAAAGTGGAAACAACAATTTTACACAAAAATGTTCGGCTCAAATTTCAATGCTTAGGGGCAATTTCAGGATTTATCTTTTACTATACCATAACTGGGTCCATGGATAGAGTGTCAAATGGTGAAATAGTTCCTGTACTGTATCTGTACTCAGTGTTTGATACAGAGTTTCATAGTACTTGCAAGTGGAAACGAAATGTTACGATTTTAATGACTCCAGAAAAGGTTAAATATTTCATAATTTAAATTTTTTTTATAGAAATAAATGTCTTCAACATAATGAAGACATTGTATATGACCATTTGAAGTGAAATGAGCTGTTGTTCAGAGGTTTCATTAAGTTTGTGACACTTTATTTTCAATGCTGTTGACAATGTCACAAATTAGTGATGTAATTTCCGATGTATTTAGCTACATCCATCCCAATAAGAATCATAGTACACAATATTAACATTTACTTTTGATCTAAAATATCTCCCACATTATTGGGTTAAATGATGAAATCTAAATATTGACACTCCAATATTGGGTTTCTTTGAAATATGCATTTCAAGTAGACTACCTCAAGTGGTACACAGTTTCTGAGAACGACCCAGATACCACATACGCATCCATACATGTCGAATATATATAAAGAGGCAGAGTTTTTCCTTGCTTATTTATTTAATTAATTATTTATTATATTTATCTTATTTATTTCTTCACTTTATATTCACTGCGTGCCACTCTTTTGCCCCGTGACTGCCACGCCACTGCCGCCTGGCTCATTCTGGCGCCCCCCCCCCCCCCCCAACCACCTCTTACCACATATGTTAGTTAGAATCTTTGGGGGTTTGACCCTGAACTCTGGCCTGGCGCGCTGCGATGTTGCTGTCCTTCCGCGCATTACTCAGGAAGAGACAGGTCACAGACTCGGAGGCCTCCCTTAGACGTTCAGATTTTACATTTTTCGATTGGGAGATGTTGATTCGTGTGAGGCACTGTAAGACTATCCAATTTACTGAGCGCGTGTTAGAGATACCAGTCGCCAAATGCTGTAACCGGGCGCTGTGTGACGTATTTTGGAGCAAAAGACATTTTGATGAGATACCTGCTGCTCAGGATGAAATAGCCTTCAGGCTTCTGGCAGAGTCCGGCTCCAACCCGATGTCTTATCCTTCCTATCAATCAATGTTGAAACTCTTTGCCAGTAATGTGGGTCTCGGGGAGTGCCACTTTACCTCTCACTCCCTGCGACGGGGCGGTGTTACTTACCTTGCCATGTGTGGCACTACGATCAAGGAAATAAAGGTGAGAGGGGACTGGGCCAGTGAGACGGTCTATGTTTACTTAAAGACGCCGCTGCAGGTGCGCATCGTCAATGACCTGAGGGTGGCCTCCTCCCTGGCCCAGTCGAAGCTTGAGTAGTGTTTGGGTGGGGGCGTCTGGCCAGTTTGGCTATTATTTTGCCCGGCCAAGGACCTCCGAGCAAAAATAAAGAAGGTTCCCCACCACTACTCATGTGTATCTCTTTCTATCCTTTATCCTAGCCCAATTTTATGTAGAATATAATTTATTATATATATATAAAGAGGCAGAGTTTTTCCTTGCTTATTTAATTATTTATTTATTATATTTATCTTATTTATTTCTTCACTTTAGATTCACTGCTCGCCTCTCTTTTGCCGCGTGACTGCCACACCACTGCCGCCTCGCTCATTCACAATTGAACTGCACATGCACTAGCACTGTAGTTTAGCTTTTAGGTAGGGCTATTATTTTTCCGGGCCAAGGACCTTCGAGCAAAAATAAAGAAGGTTCCCCACTACTACTCATGTGTGTCTCTCTCTCTCTCTATCCTTTACCGTAGCCCAATTTTATATAGATCTATACATATATACAAACACATACAATCTGTAAAAACAACACAATTAGTTGATTGATTGATTGATTGGTGGTTGCTTTACGCCGTGTCGGCAGCACAGGCCATATTCACGGCGAGAAATGTTTTTTTTTTCAAACCATCGCTTTTACATGTAAAAGCAGACAATCAATTATGTGCCAATGGACACTAATTAAATTAGAAAGCTCACAATCATATATTTGTGGTCAAGGGAAACAAATTCCCATAGAAAAAGAAAAGTTTTATTAATAATTGATAGAATCCATTTAGTAAACTATATAAGGTGGTACAGTCCAGCTGCCCTCAAAAAGGCTAAAATGTTTTCCTGTTTTACCTTAGTAAAAAGGTCATGCATACTGTCTGCAGTGTAGAACCGTTGGCGCAGGGCCAAAAAATCAATGCATAGTACATCAGTTCAAAGATACCAAAGTGGGTCCCCACACATACACATTTATCCATATATAAATCTACACATTTACATGCACATACATACACATACATACACACACGCACACACATAGATGCAGATACACACATACATACACACATACACATGCATGTACATAGACACATACATATGCAAACATGACCTTCTATCCTGATACTATATAGGGTAGGTGTCTGGTGACCATTATCTACCAATGTCCTTCAATCCTAAATAGGATAGCTGTGTCCGGTCGGCATTATGTACCATGATGTTACAGGGTAGGTCTCTGGTGGGCATTATATTTACCTCAAACCTTCTGTTCTGATGTCATATACCATTCCTGATGCTATCAGGTGGCTGTCTGCTTGGCATTAACTACCCGTGCTGATGTGTTACAGGGAAGGTGTCTGGCAGGTATTGTTTACATTATCTGATGTGCTACATGGTAGGTGTCTGGCAGGCATTGTTTACCCGACTGATGTGTTACAGGGTAGGTGTCTGGTGGGCATTGTTTACCCCATCTGATGTGCGACATGGTAGGTGGCTGGTGGGCATTGTTTACCTGTACTGATGTGCTACATGGTAGGTGTCTGGTGGGCATTGTCTACCCATACTGATGCTACAGGGTAGGTGTCTGGTGGGCATTAACTACACATGCTGATATGTTACAGGGTAGGTGTCTGGTGGGCATTATCTATCCGTGCTGATATGTTACAGGGTAGGTGTCTGGCAGGCATTATCTACCCGTGCTGATATGTTACAGGGTAGGTGTCTGGTGGGCATTATCTAGGTGTGCTGATGTGTTACAGGGTAGGTGTCTGGAGGGCATTGTCTACCCATACTGATGCGCTACAGGGTGGGTGTTTGGTGGGCATTAACTACCCATGCTGACGTTTTACAGGGTAGGTTTCTGGTGGGCATTGTCTACCCGTACTGATGTGTTATATGGTAGGTGTCTGGCAGGCATTAACTACCCATGCTGATGTTTTACAGGGTAGGTGTCTGGTGGGCATTGTCTACTCGTACTGATGTGTTATATGGTAGGTGTCTGGCGGGCATTAACTAACTACCCATGCTGATGTTTTACAGGGTAGGTGTCTGGTGGGCATTGTCTACACATGCTGATGTTTTACAGGATAGGTGTCTGGTGGGCATTAACTACCCATGCTGATGTTTTACAGGGTAGGTGTCTGGAGGGCATTGTCTACCCGGACTGATGCACTACAGGGTTGGTGTCTGGTGGGCATTGTCTACCCGTACTGACGTTTTACAGGGTAGGTGTCTGGTGGGCATTGTCTACCCATACTGATGTTTTACAGGGTAGGTGTCTGGTGGGCATTAACTACCCGTGCTGATATGTTACAGGCTAGTTGTCTGGTGGGCATTATCTAGCCATGCTGATGTGTTACAGGGTAGGTGTCTGGAGGGCATTGTCTACCCATACTGATGTGCTACATGCTAGGTGTCTGGCAGGCATTAACTACCTGTGCTGATGTGTTACAGGGTAGGTATCTGGCGAGCATTGCTACCCGTACTGATGCGCTACAGGGTAGGTGTCTGGTGGGCATTGTCTACCCGTGCTGATGTTTTACAGGGTATGTACCTGGTGGCCATTGTCTACCCGTACTGATGCGCTACAGGGTAGGTGTCTGGAGGGCATTATCTACCGGTACTGATGCACTACAGGGTAGGTTTCTGGTGGGCATTGTCTACCCATACTTATGTGTTACAGGGTAGGTATCTGGCGGACATTGTCTACCCGTACTGATGCGCTACAGGGTAGGTGTCTGGTGGGCATTGTCTACCCGTACTAATGTGTTACAGGGTAGGTGTCTGGTGGGTAGTAACTACCCGTGCTGATATGTTACAGGGTAGGTGTCTGGCGGGCATTGTATCCGTAGAGAGGTCTCCGATGTCCGGTCCGACATCGTCCCTGCTGAGTCCATCAGATAAAAGCAAAGTCTCAGGTTCTGTGCTGTCATCATTACAAACACATCCCCCCCCGCCCCTCCCCGCCCCCCCTCCACCCCCCCCCCCCCCGCCCCACTGTCCGCAGTAGCCAAGTGTTAAAGTTGCATAGTCCGATGGCCCTGAGTTTTGGCCATTTTTCTGAGATAAATATATTAAATTGATTGTTATAACCCGCCTTACTTTAGTTTGAGTTAATTTTTTTAATTTTAAATGGCTAACTTTTGAGAAATTTGAAGAATAAACATGTAAAATTAGTTTTGGCAAGCACGCCAAAGCTCTGACACCATAGGCTTCAGCAGTAACAGGTTCTCTTAAATGGACTCGGTGTTGCCTTCTATGCTTAATAGCTGCATCAGTATCTAAAGCCTGGTACACACCTCCCGTATATGATTCCCTCGCTAAAACTGACTGCCCGATGGGACCCGTCACAACCCGTCACAACCCGACCCGTCCCGTTTCCCGACTAAAACTGCCCAATTCATTTTTTGAATCTTATAAAAGCCCCGTACACACCTCCCGTATAAAACCTAAAACTGAGTTTTGAGTCGCAATCGCAAGGCTCTGGTGTGATAGGGGGGTCACACACCTAAAGCCTGAAACCGACTAAAACTCAAACTTAGTCGCGAAACGGGCAGTTTTAGGTTTTATACGGGAGGTGTGTACCGGGCATAAGTTAGATATGTAGGATCAAATCTAGATAATTGCTTTGGTTTTGAAAATTTTATGATTCATCGGAGGGCTGGTTAGCTCAGTGTCAGGATAATGTGACTGAGTGGGATACCAGGTCATGGTGCCGGCGGCCTGGTTTCCCAGTGGGACAGCACTATAAAGTCGCCATGAGTGCGCACTGTCACAAGTCGGTACCCGTCCTGATATGACCTTAGATGTTGCTAGGACGTAAAACAACAACAAACAAACAAACTATGCGGCTTTAATGACATCCCAATTGGATCCTATGGGTGGGGTGGTCGTCAAGGGTGAGAGAGTTTGTTTGTTGGGGTTTGACAGCCTGGTAACATCTTGGCACAAAGACTAGTGAAAGCTGGATTTTGGAATGTTTGAAGTCTACAAACACTTACGAGCCATAAATAAGAAGAAAGAAAACCAAAATTATTACTAAAACAAAATTTTTAAGATTTGAATCAAATTAGATTAGTGCTGCCCAGCGATGAAAACAAGTGTTAACACACTTATCCCTTATGAGCAGGGTAAATAAATTCATCACACACATTTTTTATATAACACGTAAAAAATTGAATAAATATACTATATATAAAATATATATACACGATAATTTATCTGTTGGGCTTTGATGACCTGGCAACATCTAAGGTCATATCAGGACGGGTACCGACTTGTGACAGTGCACACTCATGGCGATTTTATAGTGCTGCCCCACTGGAAGACCAGGCCACCAGCACCATGACCTGATAATGTGATATCCCACTCAGTCACATTATCCTGACACTGAGCCAACCAGTCCTTGCCCTAGCCTAATAATGCCGAGCGACAGGCTAGGAAGCGACAAGTATCAATTTTTAAGTCATTGGTTTGACTCGACCAGGGTTTGAACCCACGACCCCACGATCTACCAACACGGGGGACGGATGCTCTAACTCATTCGGCCATCCCGTCTGGTCTCACACAAAAAAGAGAAAAAAAATCATATCAGGGTGGGTACATACATGTAATGTATTTTACATGTATTATAATAATGGTTGGTTATTGGAATTTTACGTCATATCAGGACGGGTACCGACTTGTGACAGTGCGCGCTCATGGCAACTTTATAGTGCTGCCCCACTGGGAGACCAGGCAACCAGAATCATGACCCAGTTTCCCACCCAGTCACATTATCCTCACACTGAGCTAACCAGTCCTTGCCCTATCCTATTAATGCCGAGCGCCTGGCTAGGAAGTGACGCATATCAATTTTAGATACAGAGAGGTAAATACAGAAATGTAGAGAGTATGAGAAAAGGGGGGTATATAGAAAGATTGGGATGTTCGTGTTCTGAACTGGTGTTTGGTTTGTTGGTGTGTGTTGGTTTGTGGTGTGTTGGTTTTGTTGGGTGTGTGTTGGTGTTGTTGACCCCAAGTGTGTGTTCGGCTATATGATTCGAACACCCCAAGTTTGTGTTTGGCTATCTGATCTGAAAACCCCAAGTATGTGTTCGGCTATATGATTCGAACACCCCAAGTCTGTGTTCGGCTATCTGTTCTGAACACCCCAAGTATGTCTCAACTATTTGATCCGAACACCTCAAGTGCATGTTCGGTTATCTGTTCCGAACACCCCCAAGTATGTCTCAACTATCTGATCCGAACACCCTTAAGTGTGTGTTCGGCTATCTGTTCCGAACACCCCCAAGTATGTCTCAACTATCTGATCCGAACACCCTCAAGTATATGTACAGCTATCTCATCCGAACACCCCAATTTCATGTTTGGCTATCTGATCTGAACACCCCAAGTGCGTGTTCGGCTATCTGATCCTAACTCTGCAAATGTGTGTTCGACTATCTGATCTGAACACCCCAAGTAGATGTTCGGCTATCTGATCCCAACACCGTAAGTGCCGTAAGTGCATCTTCGGCTATCTGATCCGAACACCCTCAAGTATGTGTGTTGGCTATCTGATCCGAACACCCCAAGTGCATCTTCACCTACCTGATCCGAACAGCCCAAATGCATGTTCGGCTATCTGATCCGATCACCCCGGCTGGCGGTTTCTTCTGCTGGGTTGATAGGGGTATTTACAGTATAGGCTTACTGCCTGTAATGGCTGGTGGTTTCTTGCTGCAAGTATTGGCTGACCTGCCGACCCCGGCTGGCATCACAGAGATGATTGATGACCTCAGAGCACAAAAGGAGATCCAGCGATAGGGTCGAGTCTCCCCGGTGTCCGCACGTGTACAACGGTTTACGTCCTGGCAACATCTGAGGTCATATCAGGCAGGACGGGTATTATATATGCCATATACTATATATATTACACACATAGTATAGGTTATATATCTGATATATTTGATGTATTTTATATATTTGATATATTTTATGTATTTGATATATTTGATATATTTGATATATTTGATATATTTGATATATTTGATATATTTGATGGATTCTATATATTCGATAGATTCGATATATTCCATATTTTTCATATATTTCATATATTTCATATATTTAATATATTTCATATATTTCATAAATTTCATATATTTCATATATTTCATATATTTCATATATTTCATATATTTCATATATTTCATACATTTCATATATTTCATACATTTCATATATTTCATACATTTCATACATTTCATATATTTCATATATTTCACATATTGTATTATTATATACATTATATGATATGCACTATATACAAATGACACGATATACAAGACGGGATGGCCGAATGAGTTAGAGCGTCCAACTCCGGTGTTGGTAGGTTGTGGGATGGTGGTTCCGATACCCTGGTTGAGTCAAACCAATGACTTAAAAAATTATACTTGTCGCTTCCTAGCCAGACACTCGGCATTACTAGGATAGGGCAAGGAGTAGTGGAATGAGGAAGACCTGCGACTAAAATTTCCCCTGCTTAAAACAACTAATGTACACAGAAAAATACATAGCATATATTACATATATTGCATATATTACATATATTACATATATTATTAGATACGTTGCATATTTTATATTTATAATACATGTAATGTATTTTACATGTATTATAATAATTGTTGGTTGTTGAAATTTTACATCACATCAGGACAGGCACCGGCTTGTGACAGTGCACACTCATGGCGACCTTATAGTGCTGCCCCACTGAGAGACCAGGCCACCAGCATCATGACCCGATATCCCACTCAGTCACATTATCCTGACACCAACCAGTCCTAGCCCTATTATCTTCTATGACATATATATAATATACGCTGCACCTGCAAAGATGTTTAACCTTGACCCTTGACCTTTCCTGCATCAAGCAGCCTCTCTAATTGACCTTTTATTTATTTTTTGGTCCATTAGTTGTTTAAGCTGGGGAAATTTCAGTCAGAGACGAATGGTCTTCCTCATTCCACTGCTGGTCGATAGAAAGCCCGAGCCTACACTTTTACCGACCCAAGGGATTTTTAACCTCCCACACCACATGGACATGGTATGAGAGCAACCGGCCTTTGATGATGCTGTAAGTTATACACAGCGGTGGAAATCCAAATTGGCAGAGCTGGGGGCACGGGGAATCGAACCACCGACCCTCAGATTAGGAGTCTGACCTAGAAAAAAGTCAGACACTCTAAACACTCCGCCACAGAGAACACCTTGATTTAATTCCCTCAGTGGCAGCGGTTATCCTCCTAAGCCGACAGCAGCCATTACTATTGAAACTTGTCCCGTTAATGACAGACCCAGCGTGTCAAGGAGGCGCTATCTTATGATTACGCTGTGATATTATGCGATATTATTAAAGTTGCAAAGTCCGATGGTTTTGAGTTTCTGACATTTTTCTGAGATAAGTATATTAAATTGATCATTATAATCTACCTTACTTTAGTTTGAAGTAATTTTTAATTGAAATTGCTACCTTTTGAGATATTTGAAATTCAAACACTGGAAAATAATTTTGGCAAGCACGCCAAAACTCTGATACTTTAGGCTTCTGCAGTAACAGGTTCTGTTAAATTGACTCAGTATTCCCTGCTATGTGGCAACAAATACTTGATACGTGCATCAGTATCTCAGTTAGATATGTAGAATCAAATCTAGATAATTGTTTTGATTTTGAAAAGTTGATGCTTTATCGGACTACGCAGCTTTAAGTGCCTTACACGTTGGAATGAGGTTTGCACCACATATTAGTATCGCTGAATGTGCTGCAGCATGAAACAACGCATTGGTTGGTTGGTGGAGTTTTACGTCCTTGCAACATCTAAGGTCATATCAGGATGGGTGCAACTTATTAGTATACACTTATAGCTACAGGAATAATCCTGGAAATCCGCGAAATTATTTTAGGGTGAAGGCGGGTATTATCTAACATCCAGATATTACCCAATATATCATAAGAGCCGCCGTTTAGGCTACCAACTAAGGGGAAATGCAAATGTATCTGTACTCGTCAGCAACTGTCTTCATAAATTATGTGGGTCACACAACTGGCCTGGTGTAGTGCTCAATGCACTGCCTTCACGTCTATGCTATCTTCCGCTGGCTTCTTTTGCTCCCTACCACCCTGTCTAGTGGAGTAACGCATTATATAACATCATCCGTTCCACTGCTTGGCTGCGTCCATTTGGACCCGGGGAGGGCAACAGCAAGCATGCACCAGTTGACTTCATAATAAACGGGTACGGCCTTTTCGTAGGTGCCAGCCAGAGAACTTCTGATCCAAACCGTGCCTTGTCTTGTCTGTGTAAATGTAGGAGTTAAATATTACCCCGCTCACACTATGCTTGTGACCACTTTGCGACCATATAAAAAATGGTTGCAAGTGGTTGCAAAGTGGTCCTCAGTGGTTGCCGACCTCCTTGCGACCATATTGGTTGCAGGGAGGTTGCAGCTGCTGCAACAACAACCTTGTGACCATAATGGTCGCAGAATGTTGCGACGTTTTTCATAGCTTGGCGACCAGTCGGCGACTAGTGGGTTATTTTGGTCGCAAATTGGTCGCTAGTGGTCGGAGCCCTAGTGTGACTGGGGCTTAAGTGGCACCTAATAACTAGTGCTGTATGGGAATGTAAATAATGCCTGACGTTGACTGGTCCGATTCCTCTGCCTCCAGACGACAGCGGGAGTGGGACGTAGCTCAGGAGGTAGAGCGTACACCTGTGAAGGTTTGGATCATCCGTTCGATCCTGCTCAGTGGACGCATTTGCAGTTTGGGCTATTTTCCGTTCCAACCAGTGGTCCACAACTGGTTCAGCAGAGGCTATGGTATGTGATGTCCTGTATCTGGGAAAGTGCATATAAAAGACCCCTTGAGGCTTATTGGAAAGAGTAGCCTATGTGGCGGCACCGGGTTTCCAGGTCTGGGTCGGCCGGGTGGGTCAGATTTTTGCTGGTGTTTTCTTTATTATGTGGATTTTTTAATTTAAGGCAGGAGCATGCGGGAGAGGATCTTACGCTAACATTCCCACACAGTAGGCGGCAGGAGCATGCGCGGTAGGAGAGCGGCACAGTATTCAGGCATATCTGGTCTCACTACCGTAACTTTACTACAATAACAGGATCCATACGGGGCCTGGAAAGTCTTGGAAAAGTCTTCAACTTCAGTTGCCCCATTTCAAGGCCTTGAAATCGGGTCATGGTGCCCGCGTCGTAGGCTACCAATTGGGGAAGCACTATAAAGTCGCCATGAGGGTATACTGTCAGAAATCGGAACCCGTCCTGATGTGATTTTAGATGTTGCTAGGACATAAAACAACTAAAAACTAAATGCTCAGGCAAAGAGCCACACATATTTGGATGTCAGTGATTGCATTAGGTCCTGATATGACCTTAGATGTTGCTAGGACGTAAAACAACAACAAACAAACAAACAAAAAAACACTAGGGAGCCTGGTTAGGCTAATACTTAGTATTCTATCCTTGGTATGGCAGAATGAATGAGAAAATAATTAGAACTAATTCAAATCCATCTAGCTCAGAGTACAAAATTATATGTGATAATAACAATTTGTTAATAGATAAACAATGACCTACTTTTCCTAGCCGCTTTGAGATTAGGCAAAGATGGATCTTTTTTTAGGTCATGTTAGTTGACCTTTAACCAAAGGGGGAGTGTTGATGTGGGTGGTGGCTGAGATCTAAGAGGGTTGGTGTAGTGCTAGGAGCGGGAGATGAGGGGGAGGAGAGGGGGAGGGGAGGAGGAAAGGGGAGCGGAGGGGGGGGGGAGTGATGGGAGAGGGAAGAGGAGGGAAGAGGGGAAGGGAGGGAGAGGGGACAAGGGAGGGGAAGGGAGGGAGAGGGGAAGGGGAGGGAGAGGGAGGGAGGCGGAGGAGGGGAGGGGAAGGGGAGAAGGGAAGGGGAGGGGGGAAGGGGGGAAGGGGAGGGGGGCGAGGGAGGGAGGGGCGAGGGAGGGAGGGGGCGGAGGAGAGGGTTGGGGAGGCGGAGGAAGGGGAGGGGAGGGGAGGGGAGGAGGAAGGGGGAGGGGGGCAAATGATAGGGCATAAGTGTGTGGGTGTGGTGGGTGTGGTGGGTGTGGGTGTGGTGGGTGTGGGTGTGGTGGGTGTGGGTGTGGTGGGTGTGGGTGTGGTGGGTGTGGTGGGTGTGGTGGGTGTGGGTGTGGTGGGTGTGGGTGGGGTGGGGGGCACAAGGGGGTCTTTTCACGTGAGGTGTAGGTGTAAGGTAAGCATGCCCTAGAGACAGCACCTCCCACCACCCACAGCCCTCAGGGCTTTGCTGGTGGCACCGTAAATCCCACCAACCAATGGACAGGAGGCAGCCGCCACACACACGCACAGAAATAATGATAAAATTGTACCGTAAAACCCCAACCGGTAACAAGCAGCCGACATGAAGGAAACTCGTACCCTAACCAGTAACAAGCTGCTGACCAGAAGGAAAAATTATAAAATTGTACCGTAAAACCCCAACCGGTAACAAGCAGCCGACAAGAAGGAAACATGATAAAGTTGTACCGCAAAACCCCAACAAATGGACCGGAGGTAGCCGCCACATGCACACACAGAAAAAATTCTAAAATTGTACAGTAACAAGTAGCTGACAAAGAAAGATTCTAAAATTGTACCATAAAACCCCAACCAGTAACAAGCAGTCGACAAGGAGAAATTCTAAAATTGTACCGTAAAACCCCAACCGGTAACAAGCAGTTGACAAGAAGGAAACATGATAAACCCCCAATGACTTACAAGCTGCTGACAAGAAGGCACATTTCTAAAATTGTTTGTTTGTTTGTTGTTTTACGTCCTACCAACATCTAAAGTCATATCAGGACGGATACCGACTTGTGACAGTGCGCACTCATGGCGGCTTTATAGTGCTGCCCCACTGGAAGACCATTCCGCCAGCACCATGACCTGATATCCCACTCAGCCACATTATCCTGACACTTAGCCAACCAGTCCTTGGCCTATCCTAATAATGCCGAGTGCCAGGCTAGGAAGCAACAAGTATCAATTTTTAAGTCATTCGTTTGACTCGACCAGGGTTCTAACCCACGACCCCACGATCTACCAAATCGGGAGACCGACGCTCTAACTCATTCGGCCATCCCGTCTGGTCTCCAAAAGTGTACCTTAAACATAACTCGCAGCCGACAAGGAAAAAGTTCTAAAATTGTACCATAAAACCCCAAACAGTAACAAGTGTAAAAATCATATTAGCCATTTTCTGAAATAAAATGGAATGCTCGTCAGGCGGTAGATAGAGTGTGTTGTGACGGCGATAAGCAAAACAGTCGTCATGGTGTGGACCACCATGGTTTGATGAGTCCCTGTCATGCACATCCCGCCCCTCTCCCACGAGCCCGCCGCCTGGTCCCCTAACCTCCCCTCCGACCAACACCCCCCACCAACACCCCCCCTCCCTCCCTAAGGGACCCTACATCTAACTTTTTTAGTGGTCTTTTTTTATTATGATTATCCAATTTGCGTGATTTGAGTAAACCAGGTAAACAGCAACTCATTCACAAGCAAGGCTTACAAAGTATCAATATAAGACCGCCAAAAATTAACTTGTCTGATAAAATCGCTAGATTGCCATTGTCGAGGAAAAGTTATCTATGCTAATTAGTTTGCATGGGGGGAAAATCGGTCTCCAGCTAACACTTTATTATTATTATTACTATTACTATTATTAGCATTACTACTGTTATTACTGCTGTTATTATTACTGTTAATGTTATTATTATTAGTTCTTATTAATAGTTATTATTATCAGTTATTAGTTCTTATTATTAGTTATTATTATGTTAATATTATTAGTTATTATTATTAATTGTTATTATTAGGTGTTAACACTGGTATTATTTGTGTTCTTAGGAGCAGTTATTAGCAGTTATTATTACTTATTATTAGTTGTTATTATTAGTTGTTATTATTAGTTATCATTATTATTTAATATTATTATTTATTAGTTATTATTATTTGTTATCATTATTTGTTATTATTATTAGTTCTTATTATTAGTTATTATGTTATTATTAGTACTTATTATTAGTTATTATGTCATTATTAGTTATTATTATTTATTATTATTTGTTATTATTATCAGTAATTAGTTCTTATTATTAGTTATTATTATGTTATTATTAGTTATTATTAGTTGTTATTATTAGTTATTAATATTATTACTGTTATTATTAGTTATATTAATTATTAATATAAGTTATTATGAGTTATTATTGTTATTATTACTGTTATTATTAGTTATTAGAATCAGTTATTATTAGTTATTATTACTGTTATTATTACTGTAATTATTATTAGTTTATATTATTACTTATTATCATCAATGCCATCATCAGCATTATTATGGTCCAACTTTCCTAATTGTATTAAAGCATCAAACATTCACAAGCAAAACTTAGCCACTACCAAAATAATTATTTACGGTGGGAAAAGAACATAATTAAAAAAGGCCGGAGAAAATCACAAAATATTATCCTTTGTCCAACAAAATTCGCCACCTGTTATTCTCTTGACACAGCAGGGGGCGTCGGGGGGAGCATTACAAAAAAACGCCGACAGAAATAAAAAGAAAGATTGTATAACTTTAACAAAATAGCACTCGTTGTCATGACAAAACTGTCAACTTGTAGCTCATATATTCTAACACGAAACAAGTAAAAATGCGAAATTAAAATGTGTACATCAGAAAGAAAAATTGGCTGAAAAAGCTTGACAGATTTTCAAAAATAAAAATATGAACAAATAAATAATTTTAAAAAATTAACTCAAAAGAAATTTTAATTAAAAAAATAACAGCACTCCCTAAAAAACTTAAATACAAATCACAAATTACCACAAACCATCGAAAATTAATGAGGCAAAGAATCTTCGAATAAAATAACTCAAAACGAAAATAGATTTTTTTACCAATATTAATTATTATTTTCTATTTTTAGCAATATTATCATCTTATCTGACATTTTTCAGGGAACTGGGTTCGGAATGTTGGGGAGACTGGTGATCCGAGAGGTGGTGTGAAACAGGGAAAGCACTGTTCCTTGAGGCACGCACAGTGTGCCCGCACGGTACAGGCTCAGGTGTTCACCAGGTGTACAGCCCACCTGCACGATCAGTTTCATGACCCCCTGACCCCACCGTGTGGGTGCCGGTGATACAATTCTTGAAAGCACTCACTCTACTCACCACATGGTCCGTAACACCAAATATTTCACACATGGAATTTTAGTGTTATTATCGGAGGACATCATTTTTTTTTTTTACATTTGCGTCGTCATACGCGATAGACCAGGTGGGCGGACAGAGTGACTTTGGATGGGGTTAGTTAGGGTTCTGGACCATTTGAAATCACTCGACCCATACACGCGGACTATTATTATTATTAGGTCACCGACATGTATGTAAAATCATGTCCCTTTTTTTTACTGCGAACTCTATTATAGTGACCTCATATTGTAAGTTGCAGTCAACAGAGCAGAAAGCATTTCGATATCAAAATAACGCGCGCTGTAAATAATACCTAGATGACAGTCCACATGGTGGAAGGGGAAACTGAAATTTGAATAAAGGCAGAGTGGTTAGAGTGTCTGACTTTTTTTCTAGGTCAGACTCCTAATCTGAAGGTCAGTGGTTCGATTCCCCCTCTCACCCCATCGCTGCCAATTTGGATTTCCACCGCTATGTATAACTTACAGCGTCATCAAAGGCCAGTTGCTCTCAGATCATGTCTATGTGGTGTGGGAGGTTAAAAATCCTTTGGGTCGGTAAAAGTGTAGCCTCAGGCTTTCTATCGACAAACTGTCTAATGGTGAAAACAAGTCTGTTCAGACTTATCCATGATAGGCAGTATAAATCTTCAAGGAAACAAAAGAGAGAGAAAAGGCGTGAAATGAACACTTGTCCAAATAAATAAGAGGGAATTTTCTATTGTTATTCATACATATCTCTCTCTCTCTCGAAGATTTATCTCTTTATCTCTATTTCTAAATCTGTATCTGTGTATGGGATCAAATCCATCCACATATAGTTAGTTAGTTTATATCATAGTGCCGGTGTGGCATGTCAGTGAGGCACCACCATAACACCACTTTTATTTAGAATTTTGCCTGGCCTCAAATTGTTTTGTACTTGCGAGCTTTTAACTTCAAGCATGTCTCTCAACACATCGTTGATTGTGTGCGTTTACATTCTGTGTAAAACTAAAAGCGATGGCCCGATAATAACACGGCAGAATAACATTTGAACATTTCTCGCCGTGATTATCGCCTTTGCTGCCGACACAACATTAAGCAATCACCACTCGCTAACTAACTAATCCTAGCAACATCTAAGGTCATATCAGGATGGTCCGGACAGTCGAGACATCATTAGCAATATATTAAAATTAATATACAGTAAAACCTCCGTAACCGACCACCCCCACAGATCGACCACTCCCCTATATCTATCGCTTTATTTGGCTCCCAAACGATCGCCCATACAATACCATTGTAATGATTAAAAACATCCCTAAGCCAACCACCTCCCTAAATGGACCATTTAAAGTTGGACCCATGGTCGGTTGATTTAGAGAGGTTTTACTGTATATCATTATATGTGTTATATAATTGATCATGGGTATGCAGGTATTGCAGGTATAGCAATACCTCAGGGAGTTTGACGCCCCTGCCCTGCAGAGTTGTAAACCACTGCCTTGTGGTACAGGTTCTTGACAGAACCGAAGGCTAAGGGAGCAAACCCTAAACAGAAAACCATGTCACTGTGGCAGCATTAAGGGCGGTTGATGTATGGAACTCCCAACATCTCCCGACCAGCCACTGCAGGGACAAATAGTTTTGCGCCTGTCTTGACATGTTCTTGCCAGTGTGAAACCTCTATTTGCTCTCCGAGAGAGTACCGCTGGTAACTTGCAAAAGCCAGCAGCACTTCAACACTTTTGCGGGCAGCTTTCATGAAATGTAAGAGCGGCAGTCAAGTAATGAAAGCAGTCTTTGTCGCATCGTGACCGACAGCATGATGATGATGATGATGATGATGATGATGATGAAATTGATCATGCTAATATATAAATAATTTGTAGATCACCATTAATGACATGCCGGAAGGAAGCAGCACTTATTTGCAGACTTCCCGTGTGGAAGGTCGGAAAACCATTGACTTACAAAATTGATACTTGTCGCTACCTAGCATGGTGCTCGGCATTATTAGGATAGGACAAGGACTGGTTAGCTCAGTATTAGGACAATGTGACTGAGTGGGATATCGGATCATGTTGCTGACACTGATAGCCTGACCTCGCAGTGGGGCAGGACTAAAAGTCGCCATGATTGTGCACTGTCACAAGTCAGTACCCATTCTGATATGACCTTAGATGTTGCCAGTACGTAAACCTCCAACAATCAACGAACCCATTATTCAAGGTGGGCAAAAAAAGGAAAATTTGTTTTATTTAAGTTTAACGACGCCTCTAGAGCACATTGATTTTCATATCATCGGCTATTGGACGTCAAGCATATGGTCATTGTGACATTTCTTTGGCTCTAAACCCACTCAAACATTCCTTCACTGTCACACCCTTACTGGCTTAGTGGCCTACCTACAAGGGCATAGGGCCTATACACCC
>CM059203.1:7053699-7137338 GCA_030323885.1 Branchipolynoe longqiensis
CAGGGCAGGAAAGGCCCGAGGTGGGAAGGGGGAGGGAATTGGGGAGGGGGCGTGAGAGGTGGAGAGCTGGACATGGGTACTGTAGGTAGAGGCGGCTGGGGGCGGGAAGGGGCGGGAGGGGGCGGGTGGCGGCGGGAAGGGGCGGGTGGAGACGGGGGCGGGATAGCTTAACTAGTTATTGTTGCATAGAAGGAATATTAAGTTAATTTAAAGTTGTATAGTCTGATAAAAAGATAAAATTGTCGAAAGCAAAACTCATCATCATCATCATCATGCTGTCGGTCGCGATGCGACAAAGACTGCTTTCATTACTTGACTGCCGCTCTCCATTTAGCTCTCTGCTGTGAGAGTTGCGTCCATGAGTCGGTCTTTTTTTATGAAAGCTGCCTGCAAAGGCGTTGAAGTGCTGCTGGCTTTTGCAAGTTACCAGCGGCACTCTCTCGGGGAGCAAATAGAGGTTTCAAACTGGCAACAACATGTCCAGACAGGCGCAAAACTATTTGTCCCTGCAGTGGCTGGTCGGGAGATGTTGGGAGCAAAACTATATACCGGAGAAACCAGATGAAGGGCATATTGAGTCAATGTTAGTGCTGAAGGCATATGGGTGTCAGAGTTTTGACAAGCACGTCAAAATTAATTTGGCATTTTTTAAATTTTTAAATTTTTATTGAGGCTGTATTTATACTGTCCATAGCATGTAAGCCTGGGTATCCAGGCTTGTTTTCAATGCTGGCCAGCTGTAGTGTTGGTGTTGTCTTACCAAGCAGTAGCTGCTGATAAGTTATTGATTGTCTGCATTTCAGTAGCAGATAGATCTGTTGGTACGTTTAGTAGCCTATGTTAGTTTTTTTGGGGCCCTCTTGGCATTGAATTTTTGTTCTATTCTTATTACTATGTTAGTTGTTTTCTTAGGGTTCTATGTTAGTGTTTTGGGGTTTTCTTGGGAAGAGTTTTCCGCTTTTTTCTACTTAATTCTATACTAGCCTATTTTATTTACATGTCCATAGGCCTGTACGTAATAGGTGGTTGAGTTATGTTTGTTTGAATTTGATTTGATTTATATTGTTGTTGGATATGTGTGGCATATTTAGAGATAAAATCTCTCCGTTTCTTCAAACTAAAGAAAGATAGATTATAATGATCACCCTACTACAGTAAAACCTCTCTAAATCGACTGACCATGGGACCGACTTTAAGTGGTCCATTTAGGGAAGTGGTCGGTTTAGAGAGTTAGAATATCCTTATAATGGTATTGTTGGGACCCAAATGAAGTGATCAATATAGGGGAGTGGTCGATTTGTGGAGGGGTCGGTGTAGAGAGGTTTTACTGTATATATATATTTATGTGGTGTTCTCTGTGGCAGAGTGGTTAGAGTGTCTGACTTTTTTTCTAGGTCGGACTCCTAATCTGAAGGTTGGTGGTTCAATTCCCCATGCCCCCACCTCTGCAATTTGGATTTCCACTGCTGTGTATAACTTACAGCGTCATCAAAGGCCAGTTGCTCTCATACCATGTCTATGTGGTGTGGGAGGTTAGAAATCCCTTGGGTTGTTAAAAGTGTAGGCTCTGGCTCTCTACCGACAAACTGTGTAATGGTGAAAACAAGTCTATTCAGACTTATCCATGATACGCAGTATAAATCTTCAAGAGAGATATATGCAGACCACTACACTCATCCCCCTGGAATTGTAAGTCTTTTAATGCTTACAATTACATACATACAGGAAATGCACTAACACATACATACACAGGATAGGTTCAACAACTATACAGCACGTAGCTTGTACAGGATCATTGTCACGGCAACCAGTGTCGTGGGGGTGATGAAAATGGGAAATATTGCACCTAGAGCTGGACTCAACCCCACATCTCTTTGCATTCCGGGCCAGTGTGCTAACCATTACACCACCTAGGCTCCCTGATATCACCATACTAACCACGCCTACCTGTCTATGCGGCTCCTTGCCTGAGAGATCAGTGCAGACCACTACACTAACCATTACACCACCTAGGTTCCCTGATATCACCACATTACCCACACATACCTGTCTATGTGGTTACTTGCCTGAGAGGTCAATGCAGACCACTACAATATCTAAATATTACATCTCACCTTTTAGGAAGCATTATCCTGATACTAACGCCACCAGTCCAGGCCATATCATAATAATGATAAGATGAATTTGTTTGTTTGTTGTTGTTTTATGTCCTAGCAACATCTAAGGTCATATCAGGACGGGTACCGACTTGTGACAGTGCGCACTCATGGTGACTTTATAGTGCTGTCCCACTGGGAAACCAGGCCACCAGCACCATGACCTGGTATCCCACTCAGTCACATTATCCTGACACTGAGGTGACACACCAGTCCTTGCCCTATCCTAATAATGCCGAGCGCCTGGCTAGGAAGCGACAAGTATCAATTTTAAAGTCATTGGTTTGACTCGACCGGGACTCGAACCCATGACCCCACGATCTACCAGCACGGGAGACGGACGCTCTAACTCATTCGGCCATCCCATCTGGTAAACATGAATTAAAAAATATATATATATATAATAAAAGATAATAGTAACAATAAACAATTTAATTTTTGTTAAACGAAACACTGTCAGATCGGAGCGTGCCTACTAGTATTACCTTGTGCACACCAGAAAAAAAACACCGTGAGTAGACTCTATAGTTAGTTCACCACCTGCCCACCAGGGCACCATTTCCGATTCTACTCAAATGTCGCGCGCACTGGCGTCACGTGACGTGTCATGTGAGCTGCTCAGACTCAGAGGCAACTTCCGGTGATTTTCTCTCCCCAGATTGTGACCCCGTGACCTTCTGCATATATTTGCATTCGGCCATCATTCACATCGCGGGTGTGTGTGGTGGGGGTGGGGTGTGTGGTGTGTGGTGTGGTGTGTGTGGTGTGTGTGATGGTGTGTGAGTGTGTGTGGTGTGTGTGGTGTGTGTGGTGTGTGTGATGGTGTGTGAGTGTGTGTGGTGTGCATGGTGGGGGTGGGGTGTAGGTGTCATGTGAGTGTGGGTGGTGTGTGGTGTGTGTGTGGGGGTGGGTGTTGGTGTCAGTTTGTAGTGTGGTTGTGTGAGTGTGTGTGAGTGGTGTGTGTGTGGTGTGTGTGTGTGTGTGTGATGGTGTGAGTGTGTGTGGTGTGCGTGTGGGGGTGGGGGTGTAGGTGTCAGTGTGAGTGTGGGTGTGTGTGTGGTGTGTGTGGTGGGGGTGGGGTGTAGGTGTCAGTGTGAGTGTGGTGTGTGAGTGTGGGTGAGTGTGTGTGTGTGGTGTGTGTGGTGTGTGTGTGATGGTGTGTGAGTGTGTGTGGTGTGCGTGGTGGGGGTGGGTGTAGGTGTCAGTGAGTGTGGTGGTGTGTGGTGTGTGTGGTGGGGGTGTGGTGTAGTGTCAGTGTGAGTGTGGTGTGTGAGTGTGTGTGAGTATGTTGTGTGTGGGTGTGTGGTGTGTGTGTGATGGTGTGTGAGTGTGTTGGTGTGCGTGGTGGGGGTGGAGGGTGTAGGTGTCAGTGTGATGGTGGTGTGTGTTGGTGTGTTGGGTGGGGGTGGGGTGTAGGTGTCCAGTGGAGGGTGGTGTGTGAGTTGTGTGAGTGGTGTGTGTTGGTGTGTGTGTGTGTGTGTGTGGGTTGTGTGAATGGGGTGTGGGTGTGTGGTGTGTGTGTGTGTGGTGTGTGTGTGGTGTGTGTGGTGTGTGTGGGTGTGTGGGTGTGGTGTTTGGTAGGTGCGTGTGAGTGTGGTGTGTGGTGTATGTGTGGTGAATGTGGTGACGGGTGGTGACGGTGTGTGAGTGTGTGTGGTGTGTGTGTGGTGGTGGTGTGTGGTGGTGTGTGTGTGGTGGTGTGCATCTGTGAGTGTGTGTGTGGTGGTGTGCATGTATGAGTGTGCTTGATCGTGTGTGTGGTGGTGTGTGGTATGTGTGGTGTGTGTGTGGTGTACGCGTGTGACAGAGTATGTAGCAGTATGTGTGTGGTGGTGTGTGTAGTGTGTGTATGGTGTGTGTGTGGCGTTGTGTATGTGGTGGTGTTTGCATGTGAGTGTGTGAGTGTGTATGTGTGGTGTGTGTGTTTGGTGTGTATGAGAGTGTGTGTGTCAGTGTGTGGTGTATTCGGGGAGGGTGGTGTGTCTGCGGTGTGTGTGCATGTGTATGTGTGAGTGTGTATGTGTGGTGTGTGTTTGGTGTGTGTGAGTGTGTGTGTGTGGGGTATGGTGTGTGTGTGGTGGTGTGTGGTGTGCGTGTGTGTGTGAGTGTGTGGTGTATTGGGGAGGGTGGTGTGTATGGTTTGTGTGCATGTGTATGTGTGTGAGTGTGTATGTGTGTGTGTGTGAGTGTGTGTGTGGTGGGGTATGTTGTGTGTGTGTGGTGGTGTGTGTGTCAGTGTGTGGTGTATTGGGGAGGGTGGTGTGTATGGTGTGTGTGCATGTGTGTCAGTGTGTATGTGCGTGTGTGTGTTTGGTGTGTGTGAGTGTGTGTGTGGTGGGGTATGGTGTGTGTGTGTGGTATCACCTCCTGCACTGCTTCCCCCATCCCCCCACACACCACATACACACACCTCACATCAACAACCCCTCACACCATCCCCCAATCAGCCACACCGGCCTCACACCTCAGCCGGGATCGGGCGACAACCACGCATGCGCACCGGAAGCATGCCACGCATGGTGTGAAGGCCAGAGGAGCGACCATTAAATCTACACGGGGGGGGGGGGCTTTTTGTTCTCTACCTCAAAAAGAAATTACAGTAAAGCCTCTCTAACCGACCACCTCCACAGATCGACCACTCCCCTATATGTGGGTCCCAAACGATTTATTTGGGTCCCAAACTGTCGCCCATACAATACCATTTTAATGATAAAAAGCTGTCTAAACTGACCACCTCCGATAGAAAGCCCGAGCCTACACTTTTACCAACACAATGGATTTTTAACCTCCCACACCACATAGACATGGTATGAGAGCAACTGGCCTTTGATGACGCTGTAAGTTATACACAGCGGTGGAAATCAAAATTGGCAGAGGTGGGGGCACGGGGAATCGAACCACTGACCTTCAGATTAGGATTCAGACCTAGAAAAAAGTCAGACACTCTAACCACTCCACCAGAGAACACCACAACTTATACTGTTGTAGTGGTCTGCACTAACCTCTCAGGCAAGGAGCTGCATAGACAGGTAGGCGTGGGTAGTATGGTGATATCAGGGAGCCTAGGTGGTGTAATGGTTAGCACACTGGCCCGGAATGCAAAGAGATGTGGGTTCGAGTCCCGCTCTAGGTGCAATATTTCGGATCTTCATCACCCCCATGACCCTGTTTGCCGTGACCATGATCCTGTACAAGCTATGCTCTGTGTAGTTGTTGAACCTACCCTGTGTATGTATGTGTAAGTGCATTGCCTGTATGTATGTAATTGTAAGCATTAAAAGACTTACAATTCCAGGGGGACGAGTGTAGTGGTCTGCACTGACGTCTCAGGCAAGGAGCTGCATAGACAGGTAGGCGTGGGTAGTGTGGTGATATCAGGGAGCCTAGGTGGTGTAATGGTTAGCACACCTGCCCGGAATGCAAAGAGATAAAAATCGAGTCCCGCTCTAGGCGCAATATTTCCCATTTTCATCACCCCCACGACACTGTATTTATATGCGTAGTAGTCTGCACTCATCTCTCAGGTTATGAGCCATATAGACAGGTTGGCATGGATATGGTAATTACATCAGGCAGCCTAGGCAGTGTAATGGTCAGCACACTAGCCCCGGAATGTCAAGAAGTGTGGGTTTCAAAAACTGCTCCAGGTTGCTTGCTTTTGGGGTTGTTCATAACCTTACGACGGTTACCGGCTGCAGAACTGCAGCAATTTAGAAAGGCCCCGATAAATCGCTCCAATCTTTGTTTGAAGATTAATCTGCAGGTGGGATGGTTGTAGAAGCTGGGGATTTCTTTACAACATTCAAAACGGCGAAGCGTTGGGGCGGCCCCAAATCAATCCGGTCCGGCTGTAGTAGAGCACTCGTATCCAGTAACAGCAGCAAGCATTCAGGAGGAAGAGATGGGTAAAGGTGGGTCCAGCAGGTTCCAGCAACAAGAACAAAGCGAGAGAAACAATAAGGTAAAGGGCCCCACCCAAGCAAACAACTCCCTTGATCAGGGGGAGAGGTAAGTCCGGGAGAAAAAAAAGCAAAGAGTAGAGTATAGGAAAGAGAAATGAGGAGAGTTGAGGACAGAGTAAGAGTAGAAAGTGAAATGCTGGCAGGCTCCCCCTCCTGGAACTCTTTTCAGACATTATCAAAGAGGAGCATGGCCAGCGGAGAGGAGATAGAGAGAGGTGTGGACGAAGTGCGGTCCGGATAGCAAGTGTGCCTGTGCTCCAGGCGCAATATTTCCCATTTTCATCACCCCCATGACATATGTACTTAATGGTGTGTCCGCCCCGCAGAGGAGGTCGGCATGACAGCGTAGGATCGTGAGGGGCGTGGCGGGGCGTGGCGTCGAGGTGCCAGAGGGGGCGGGGCACGTCCAGAAAAGTGTGAATTTTGACAGATGAGGAGACGCCGGCTTCCCTTCCCCCCCCCCCCCACCCCCAGCTACCCCACCCTCACAACCCCCCCTCACAACCCCCACGCCCCCTGGTGGTAGTTGCCATGCGATCTGCCTGGGCCTGATTCATCAGTACACAGGCACTTTCTTAATCTTGACCACAAAGATTAAATTTTATCACAAACCACCACCTTTTCGCTATATACTAGAGGTGGTGGTCTAGTTGGTAGAGTGCAGGCTTCCCGTGCGGAAGGTCGGGAGTTCGGTTCCTGGTCGAGTCAAACTAATGACTTTAAAGTTGATACTTGTCACTTCGTAGCCTGCCGCTTGACATTATTAGGATAGGGCAAGGACTGGTTGGCTCAGTGTCAGGATAATGTGACTGGGTGGGATATCGGGTCATGGTGTCGGCGGCCTGATTTCCAAGTGGGGCATCACTATAAAGTCACCATGAGTGTTCACTGTCACAAGTCGGCATCCGTTCTGATATTACCTTAGATGTTACCAGGATGTAAAACTCCAACAACCATCCAACTAACTATGAGCGCAATGTTTTCCAATTGATTTTTTGTTTTTTATTTTTATTTAATGACACCTCTAGAGCACATCATATCATCAGCTATTGAACATCAAACATATGGTCATTCTGACATATTTCTTTTGATGAAACCCACTGCTGCCACACATGCTACACTTTCCGATAAGCAGCAAGGGGTCTTTGTTATGCACTTTCCCACAGACAGGACAGCAGATACCACAGCCTTTGATGAACCAGTTGTGGACGACTGGTTGGAACGGAAAATAGCCCAAACTGAAAATGGGTCCACTGAGCAGGATCGATCGGATGGCCCACACCTTCACAGGTGGACACTGTACCGCCTGAGCTACGTCCCGCTCCTTGTTTTTCCAATTGAAACCCCCATGGCACTAGCAACGAAGCGCGTTCTCGTCGGACATGGAGAACTCGCGCACACCCCTCCCCCACTCCCCACACACCGGAAGTGAATGATTTGTTGTGCCAACATTTAATCGCCCTATTTCGACGTAATCTAATAATGAAATCTACATTCATTTGAGTGACATGCGCATTGAGCGCTTCTCGATGCCACCCCTAAATAATTGCTTCGCTACACGGATGTCACAATAAACAAGGAGGCTTGCACACAGCATAAATACAATAGGTCACGCTTATTTGAGGTTTTTTTTACCACCCATCCACCCCTGCAAAAAAGTATTAAAGTTATATGTATACAGTAAAACCTCTCTATACCGACCCCTCCACAGATCGACCACTCCCCTAAATCGATCGATTTATTTGGGTCCCAACAATACCATTGTAAGCATATTCTAGCTCTCCAAACCGACCACCTCCCTAATTGGACCACTTAAATTCGGGCCCATGGTCGGTCGATTTAGAGAGGTTTTACTGTATATGTAAAAAAAAAAAACAGCAGAAATTCTTATATGTCACATATATATAAAGAAAACATATATAAATGAGACCATCTCAAAAGGTGCTAAGCAATATGGGACAAAACTTTGTCCATTGTAACGATCAACATACTATCTGCTTATAAATGCATTTGCTCGGGATAAACTGATTTGTTTTTTACATGGTGTTTCATAATCCCAATAGAATACGTATTGATTTGAAGCAAATGTCTTTGTGTTTTCAGTGTAACCGTTTCTGTGCTGTTTTGTGTCAATCGTTACAATGGACAAAAAAAAGAAGAGTTATCACCTTTTGAGACGGGCTCAAATACAGACGTAATGTCTGTCTATGTGCAACATCGATTCATATAAGGGGCCGTCCAAAGTTACCCGACTTGTGACAGTGCACACTCATGGCGACTTTTTAGTGCTGCCCCACTGGGAGTTTTGGTAGATAGAGGGATTTCAACCCATGGGTTCGAAAGGAAGCCCGGTGCTTGGCATTATTCAGATAGGGCAAGGACTGGTTGGCTCAGTGTCAGGATAAAGTGACTGAGTGGGATATCAGGCCATGGCAGTGGGCCTGATTTCCAGGGGGGTCAGTATAAAGTCGCCATGAGTGCGCACTGTCACAAATCAGTTACCCTCCTGTTATGACCTTAGATGCTTCCAGGACGTAAAACTCCAACAACCAACCAACTGGGAGACCAGGGCACCAGCAGCATGACCCGATATCCCACTCAGTCACATTAACCTGACACTGAGCTAGCCAGTCCTTGCCCTATCCTATTAATGCCGAGAACCAGATTAGGTATCGACAAATATCAATTTTGTAAATCATTTGTTTGACCCGGTCGGGATTAGAACTCACAACCTTTCGCATGGGAAGGCAGCGCTCTTAGTCTTACTCTTAGTGATTCAGCGTAACATTACCCATCAACCCCCTCACCACAACGTTTGTTTGTTGTTGTTTTACGTCCTAGCAACATCTAAGGTCATATCAGGACGGGTACCGACTTGTGACAGTGCGCACTCATGGCGACTTTATAGTGCTGTCCCACTGGGAAACCAGGCCGCCAGCACGATGACATGGTATCCCACTCAGTCACATTATCCTGACACTGAGCACACCAGTCCTTGTCATATCCTAATAATGCCGAGTGCCAGGCTAGGAGGCGACAAGTATTAATTTTTAAGTCATTCGTTTGACTCGACCAGGGTTCAAACCCACGACCCCACGATCTACTAGCAAGGAAGCCGGACGCTCTTACTCATTCGGCCATCCCGTCTGGTTACCACGACTTAATGTGGACGTCAGATGATTGGTCAAAAACTAGGCGACATGCAACAAAACAAAGAGTAACCTCGAGATAACAGTGTAGTGGTCTGCACTGACCTCTCAGGCAAGTAACCACATAGACAGGTAGGCGTGGGGAGTGTGTTGATATCAGGGAGCCTAGGTGGTGTAATGGTTAGCACACTGGCCCGGAATGCAGAGATGTGGGTTCGAGTCCCGCTCTAGGCACAGTATTTCCCATTTTCATCACCCCATGACACTGGTGCCGTGATCAGGATCCTGTAAAAGCTACATGCTGTGTGGTTGTTGAATATACCCTGTGTATTTATATAAGTGCATTGCCTGTATGTAATTGTAAGCATTACAAGACTTACAATTCCAGGGGGAGAGTGTAGTGGTCTGCACTGACCTCTCAGGCAAGTAACCACATAGACAGGTAGGCGTGGGGAGTGTGTTGATATCAGGGAGCCTAGGTGGTGTAATGGTTAGCACACTGGCCCGGAATGCAAAGAGATGTGGGTTCGAGTCCCGCTCTAGGCACAGTATTTCCCATTTTCATCACCCCCATGATAACAGGAATGGGATAACAAAAATATTTAATTTATTTAATTTAATTTTAAACACACACAAAAAGAGAAATATAAAAATGCGACAAATTGACAGATTGCCGCTGCTTGGTTGGACAATGCAAATGCTATCAACTTGTCGAGATAACAGGAATGGGATAACAAAAATATTTTATTTCTTTTATTTTATTTTAAACACACACAAAAAGAGAAATATAAAAATGCGACAAACTGACAGATTGTCGCTGCTTGATTGGGACAATGTGAATGTTATCAACTTGTCGAGATAAGAATCATCGAATATTTAGGCTGAATTATCTCTTCTTGTTAACCATGAATTGGTGATATTATCATTAAGCAATTTTCCTGACATCATTATTATGCCCGCCTAAGTGTTTCCATTTAAAAAAATGGCGGGGGGGGGAGTGGAAGCCTTTCTACTAAAGAGTGCAAAGAAGCGACTCTCGTGCACAAAAACCATGCATTGCTAATGAAGCCGCTTCTTCAAATAAATGTGAAATATATGTAGGTAAATATAATATAATACATATACAGTAAAACCTCTCTAACCGACCACCTCTACGGATCGCCCACTCCCCTATATCGATCGCTTTGTTTGGGTCCCAAACGATCGCCCATTTATTTCTCTTTTTTTTCTCGAAGATTCATACTGCCTATCATGGATACGTCTGAAAAGACTTGTTTTCACCATTAGACAGTTTGTCGATAGAAAGCCCGAGCCTACACTTTTACCGACCCAAGTGATTTTTAACCTCCCACACCACATAGACATGGTATGAGAGCAACCGGCCTTTGATGACGCTGTAAGTTATACACAGCGGTGGAAATCCAAATATAGGGTATGCACCGACGTCACGCTAAACGGAAGTGCGGCCATTGTGGCGATAGTAACCACAATAATAACACACTGTCACACTGCAAACTCAATGGCTATGAGCAATCTTCATAGAGAAAAAGTGAAATATCTATAAACTAATCCACCTAGAAACAAATCGGTTGGTACACATATAGAAAATATGTTTACCAATAAGATTATATTAAATTGATATGGTTAGGGTTCTGGATTTCTATAAATTTGAATAAAACTGACATTTTGCACTGCGCGTACCGGCATACTCAATGCATTGTCAATGGCAGAGAGCAATCTTCAGACAGAAAAAGTTAAATATCTCTAAAATTACAACACGTAGAAACAAACTGATTGGAATACACATAGAAAACATGTTTACCAAAAAGATTATATTAAATTGATACGGTTAGGGTTCTGGATTTCTTTTAATTTTGAATTAAACTGACGTTTTGCACTGCACGTACCGGCAAACTCGATGCATTGCCAATTGTCGGGAGCAATCTTCATACAGAAAAAGTGAAATATCTCCAAAACCACACCGCCTAAAAACAAATCGCTTGGTACACATATAGAAAACATATTCAACGAATAGATTATATTAAATTTATAAGGTTAGGGTTTTGGATTTCTATTAATTTTGAATGAAATAGACGTTTTGAACTGTGCGTACAGGCAAACTCTATGGGTTGTTTACTGTTTGATATCGCCAAAATGGCCGCGCATCCGGTTGATGACATCACGTGAATACCCTATATTGGCAGAGGTGGGGGCATGGGGAATCGAACCACTGACCTTCAGATTAGGAGTCCGACCTGGAAAAAAGTCAGACACTCTAACCACTCCGCCACAGAGAACACCACACTCCGCCCATACAATACCATTGTAATTATAAAAATAACTCCCGAAACCGACCACCTCCCTAAATGGACCATTTAAAGTCGGTCCCATCGGGCGGTCGATTTAGAGAGGTTTTACTGTATATATTTATATCGATATTAGTTAGTTAGGGGCCGGACCACACGGGATGGCTGAATAAGTTGAGCGTCCGTTTCCCGTTTTGGTAGAGGGTGGGATTCGAACCCACGGGTTCGAACCCTGGTCGAGTCAATACAATGACTTAAACATGTATACTTGTCGCTTCCAGGTCAGGTGCTCTGCATTATTAGGATAGGGCAAGGGCTGGTTGGCTGTGTCAGGATAATGTGACTGAGTGGGATATCAGGTCATGGTGCTGATGGCCTGGTCTCCGAGTGGGGTAGCACTAACAAGTCGCAATGAGTGTGCACTGTCAAGTCGGTACCCGTCCTGATATGACGTTAGATGTTGGCAGGACGTAAAATTCAAACAACGAACCTACTCCCCACCAAAGTATTACAGATCAACATGGTACATATAAGGCTAGGAAACCCCCACTAAGCCGCACTGCAAGGGGACATGTGATATGTCACGGCCCAACAGCGGGACTGCCAATGGAAGGTAACCATGCCAAAATTAACCAGACAATACACCTAACAACCACATGCAAGCCTATGATATGTAAATTTGAGTAGGCTAGTCTAGTAATAAGAGAAGAAAAAATAATATATAGACTACTAACCATACTATAAGCGACCACTTACCTGCTACTGTAATACAGGCAATCAAACGCCTTATCAGCGACTACTGTGTGATAAGATAACTCCACCACTACAGCTGGCCAGCATTGAAAACAAGCCCGAATACTCGAGCTTATATGCTATGGACAATATAAACACATCCTCAATAATAATAAAAAAATAACACTATCAGTCAAAATTAAATATCAGGAATATTTTTCACATGAAAAAGGAGAAAGCAGAAGTACAATACTTACGTGGTGCTTTCCCCATTTAAAAAATAACACAGATACATTGCTTATACCATAGAAATAATAAATAGAAAAATTAAAGTTAAAAGCATATCAACATTACCCTCAATACTGTAAATTACATCTCAATATTTATGTACTAAACTACTACGTGTTTTCCCTCTGATAAAGCTTAAATATTTTCTTTTTATACATTCGTTGAAACATATAAATGTTTTTTGAACATTTGATATTATCGTCAAGTGAATTCCATATTTTTATACCACATATTATACATGTACTTGCAAATACTTGTCTTAGGTTGTTACTCTGCCTTGTGTCATGGCTACTATCTGAACTTATTTTGAATAAAGACTGTAGATTTTTTGGCAGTAGCCCTTTGTTTGCATTGTAAATTATCATACTAGATTTGATCTTAACCAAGTCTATTCATTTTAATACATGAAGATCAAAGAACAGCTTATTAGTGTGCTCTCGATATCCAACGTTGCAAACAATTCTCACTGCTTTCTTCTGTAGCAAATAAATACACTCCATATTTGTTTTATATGCATTTCCCCATACTTCACAACAATACGATACATAAGTCAGAAATAATTAATAATACAATACTGAGCATGCATTTTTGCTTAGTACATATTTTGCCTTGTGCATAATTGCAATAGTTTTGAACATTTTAGATTTAATCATACTGCATGTGGCATCGATCATGCTCAGTGGATCCATTTGCAGTTTGGGCTATTTTCCATTTCAACCAGTGGTCCACAACTGGTTCATCAAAGGATGTGGTATGTGCTGTCCTGTCTGTGGGAACATGCATATAAAAGACCCCTTGCTGCTTATCGGAAAGAGTAGCCGATGTGGCGGCAGCAAGTTTCCTCAAAAGAAATATGTCAGAATGACCATATGTTTGAAGTCCAATAGCCGATGATAAAAAGCAATGCGCTTTAGAGGCGTCGTTAAATATAACTAAAATTAATTTTCATTGGTATTGCAGGTTTAAATTGAGTTAATATTACTTCCCCTGAAGGAATAAATGTTTGATAAATGAAGCAGTATCTAAGTTTGTTTGTTCGTTTGTTGGGGTTTTACATCCTGACAAAATCTAAAGTCATATCACGACAGGCACCGACTTGTGACAGTGCACACTCATGGTGACTTTATAGTGCTGCCCCACTGGGAAATCAGGCTGCCAGCACCATGACCTTATATCTCACTCAATCACATTATCCTGACACTAAGCCAACCAGTCCTTGCCCTATCCTACTCCTTTTAATGCTGAGCGACAAGTATAATTTTTTAAGTCATTGATTTGACTCGACAAGGGGTTCGAACACATGAACGTGTAAGTCGTTGGTTTGACTCGGCCGGGTTTCGAACTCCGGACCTTCCGCACAGGAAGCCAGTGCTCTACCCGATACAGCCACTGTGGAGGTGAGGATGTGAGGATGTGTGGGTGTGTGGGTGTGTGGGTGTGTGAGTGTGCGGGTGGGTGTGGGAGAGGGGGCGGGTGAGGTGACATTATTGTGTCATGCTCACAGGGCTGGCACCGACCCGTGTCTCGGGGCTCGTGACTGACAGAACGAGAATGTGCGAGATGTGGTGGCGAGACGACGGGCTGAAGGGTTAATGGGCACCTGGTCACTCTTCAAAGGCTATCTGGGTAATTACAAAAATGAACTAATTAGTCGTGGGTGGGTGGGGGGGGGGGGTGGGGAGGGAGGGGGCGGAGGAGCGCAGTCGAGGGGGGTGGGGGGGGTGTGTGTGTGTGTGTGTGTTTGTGTGTGTCTGTGTGAGGTGAATGGGGGAGGGAGGGAGGGGGGTCTGCGTGAGGTGAGCACAGGGGGGTGGGGGGAGGTGTCTGTGTGTGTTTGTGAGTGTGTGTGCGTCTGTGTGAGGTGAGCTGGGGGAGTGTGTGTGTGGGAGGGAGGGGAGGTGTGTGTGGGAGGGAGGGGGAGGTGTGTGTGGGAGGGAGGGGGAGGTGTGTGTGTGTGTGGGGGGTCTGTGTGAGGTGAGCTCACGGGGTGTGTGGGGGAGGAGTCTGTGTGTGTTTGTGTGTCTGTGTGAGGTGAACTGGGGGAGTGTGTGTGGGTGTGTCTGTGTGCGAATGCGTGTCTGTGTGTGAGTGTGTCTGTGTGTGAGTGTGTCTGTGTGTGTGAGTGTGTGTCTGTCCGTATGTGTGAGCATGAGTATGTGTGTGTCTGTGTTTGTTTTGTTGTTTGTTTGTTGTTGTTTTACATCCTAGCAACATCTAAGGTCATATCAGGACGGGTACCGACTTGTGACAGTGCGCACTCATGGCGACTTTATAGTGCTGTCTCACTGGGAAACCAGGCCGCCGGCACCATGACCTGGTATCCCACTCAGTCACATTATCCTGACACTGAGCACACCAGTCCTTGCCCTGTCCTAATAATGCCGAGCGCCTGGCTAGGAAGTGACAAGTACCAATTTTCAAGTCATTGGTTTGACTCGACCATGGTTCGAACCCACGACCCCACGATCTACCAGCACGGGAGGCGGACGCTCCAACTCATTCGGCCATCCCGTCTGGTCTCTGTCTGTGTTTGAGTGACTGTGTGTGTCTGTGTCTGATTGTGTGTGTTTGTATGTGGGTATGTGTGTGGGTGGGTGAGTGTATGTGTGTGGGTGGGTGAGTGTATGGGTGTGAGTGTATGTCTGGATTTGTGAGTGTGTGCGTGTATGAGTGTGTGTATGTGTGTGGATATCTGTGTGAATGTGTGCCTGTGAGTGTATATGTCTGTGTGTGTTTGTGTGTGAGTGTCTGTATGTGAGTGTCTGTGAGTGTATGTGTGCCTGTGAGTGTGTATGTCTGTGTGTGTTTGTGTGTGAGTGTATGAGTGTCTGTATGTGAGTGTCTGTGAGTGTATGTGTGCCGGTCTCTCGGTGTGTATCTGTATGTGTGTGTATTGACTTGTGACAGTGCACACTCATGGGAACTTTATAGTGCTTCCCCACTGGGAGACCAGGCTGCCAGCACCATGACCTGATATCCCAGTCAAATTATCCTGATACTGAGCTAACCAGTCTTTGCCCTATCCTATTAATGCCGATCGCCAGGCTAGGAAGCGACAGGTATAAATTTGGTAAGTCATTGGTTTGACTCGACACATGAATCCTGTGCACTACCGATTCAGCCAGTGTCTGGTTCAAAATGGCCGCCATCATATAGAATGCTCTCGTTCGAACACTCTTCGATGAACTTGTTGAAAGGTCACACTTTCTTACCTATGTCATTACCTAGGCACACCGGAAGTCAAAGTTCACCGCACTAATCAGTGGTAGCTGCTTCAGTCAGTCACGTGACCTCGAGAGATGGGTTTTAATTGGTCTACGGCAAGCCTCTAATTCTGGCGGCCATTGTTGTTGTCGCAGCATTTCTTTGCAATGCATTGTGGTTCAACAACAAAAAGGGGGACCAATTCAGAGGAGAATCGTTCATTGCACCAAGAAAATAGGGCAAAGATAGGATTAAAACTTAAAACAAATGAAATAGTTAGAACAAAATTTAATTAAATGTGGGAAGAATTTTGTTCCGTTTTGTCGCATTTCGTTAATTAAAGCTGCATAGTCCGATGAAAACATCAAATTTTCGAAACCAAAACAGCTATCTAGATTTGATTCTACATATCTAACTTAGATACTGGTGCACTTATTAAACATTTGTTTTCGTACAGAAGGGAATACTGCGGAAATTTAATAGAACATGTTTCTCGCCATGAATATGGCCTATGCTGCCGACACAGCGAAAAAGGGCCTGGCACACTACGACGTATAGCCTTAGCGTATGCCGACATATGTGATTTTCGACAAACACATCGGTGTACATCGTCATAAGTTACGTATACATTGGGCGTATGTCGGGTACGTTCTGGGTACGTCGTTATATGTCGCCTTACGTCGCTGTGCGTCGAGGCTGCGAAAAAATTGTGTGCATGCTAAAAATTTCCAACGTGTGTCGACGTGTGGATCGTACGTTGAATGTACCCTGTGTGTACATTCGGGATATGTCGGCATATGTTGGGAGTACATTAGGGATATGTTGGTATACGTTGCTGCATATTAGCCATACGTTCAGCCGGTGTGAACGTGAAGTCTGCGTCAGTCCGCATACTGCCAATGGATGCATTACATACTCCTAACGTACTTGGAACGTATGCCTGTCGTATCTCCAGCGTATTTAACATTACGCCATCCTACCAGACGGGATGGCCGAATGAGTTAGAGGATCCATCTCCCATGTTGGTAGATCATGGGGTCGAACCCTAGTCGAGTCAAAGCAATGACTTACAAATTTATACTTGTCGCTTCCTAGCCTGGCGCTCGGCATTATTAGGATAGGACAAGGACTGGTTGGCTCAGTGTCAGGATAATGTGACTGAGTGGGATATCAGGTCATGATGCTGGCGGCCTGGTCTTCCAGTGGGGCAGCACTATAAAGTCGCCATGAGTGCACACTGTCACAAGTCGGTACTCGTCCTGATATGACCCGATATCCCACTCAGTCACATTATCCTGACACTGAGCCAACCAGTGATTGCCCTATACTAATAATGCCAAGCACCAGGCTAGGAAGCGACAAGTATACATTTGTTGTTTGACTGGAACAGGGTTCGAACCCACAAACCCATGGGTTCAGATCCCCCTGATCTCCCAAAACAGGAGAGGAACGCTCTATTCATTCGGCCATCCTGTCTGGTAAATTATCAGAAGCGAGTTAGTAGCCAAAACCGGAAGTCTTCCTACAAAATCGGAACAGTTGGCATCTCTGAATATATGGAAGATAGCGGAAAGGTCCATAGAAGAGAAGGAGGGGGGGGGGGCGGAAAGGAAGTGTGCTGTGTGGGGGGGGGGGGGGGGGGGGGAGAAAGGGGGAGGAGGCCAACAGGTTGGCACCGGCTAGGCTGGGGCAGCACTATAAAGTCGCCATGAGTGCGCGGTGTCACAAGTCGGTGCACATCCTGGTATGGCCTAGGGTCTTATGGGGTGTAAAACTACACCAACCACCCAGCCTCCCCCGGCCCTCTCAGAGGACTGTGGTTGGGCTCTTACTAGTCTTAGGCTGCCTTTTTCTTTCCTCCCCCCACCCCACACCCCTCCATTTCTCTGACAACTACCCATCGGAAGCCAAATCCCGACCACATGGGACCGCTTTCACCAGTGCCCATACAGTGCTGCAGATTTGCAGCCTTCAGCGCACCAACGCGACTGAAAACTCCCTAAAAACAGCCAACAGGTGGTGTGGGTCAGGGTCATGTGGCGAGCTGGACGTACTAACTGTGAGATGGTTAGGGGAAGGAGTCTCCTGGTATTATCCACTTGTGAGTGTCACAGATACAGTGTGTTACCCTGATGTAATCACCAGCCACTAACTACCACACACACTCCCCACTCAACCACACACACACACACACACATCACACCCACACACACCCACCCTACTCAACCCCAACCGCTACCCACCCCCGCACCTCACCCCCACAAACCACCCCAACCCACCTCCTACTCAACCCCTACCCACACCACACACCCACCTGCAACCCACCTCCACACCACCCACCCACCCCTACCCACACCCCACAAACCCACCCCTACCCACATCCCCACCACCACACAACCCCCACATCTCACCCCCACACACCACCCTAACCCACCTCCCACTCAACCCCAACCCCTACCCACCCCCACACCCACCCGCCCCCAACCCACCTCCACATACCCCCACCCCCACACCACCACATCTCACCCCACACACCCCCACCAACCACCCCATACTCACCCCAACCCACCCACACCACCCCACCCCCCAGCAACACCCCCACCCCCAGCACCACCACACCCCACCCAACAGACCCCTCCCACACCCCTCCCACACCCACCATGTCTAAGCCACTACCGGCTGCCATACATCTTAGGGTGACGCATAATTAAGTAATTTCTGATAATTAGGCCTACCACCTACATATAATTAGGGCGACCACCTACATTCATAATGACAGGTGTCAACCGGCCCGATTCACTGTCGTTGCCGATTGATTGTCTAGGACTGACTGGAGTGGTATGTACCTTAGGCAGTAGAATGTCCACCTGTGTAGGTGTGGGTCATCCGATCGATCCTGCTCAGTGGACACATTTGCATTTTGGGCTATTTTCCTTTCCAGCCAGTGGTCCATAACTGGTTCATCAAAGTATGTGGTATGTGCTGTCCTGTCTGGGGGAAAGTGCATATAAAAGACCCCTTGCTACTTATCGGAAAGAGTAGCCTATGTGATATCAGCGGGCTTCCTCCAAAAGAAATATGTCAGAATGACCGTATGTTTGATGTGCAATAGTCGATGATATATAAATCAATGTGCTCTAGAGGCGTCTTTAAATAAAACAAGCTTTACTTTCATGCAGGACTGATTAATCGATTGATTGATCGACTGACTGGCATTTTGATATCCCAGCAACATCTGAAGTCATTGATCATGTTGTGGTGCAATATGGGTAATTCAGGCAGCAGGCTGTCTTGATATGGCCTTAGATGCTGCCAGGACGTAAAACTCCAACAACCAACCATCAGGAAACAGGACGCTCCTCCTTGCTCTAGTGTTGATCAGATAGCGAGTCGGAGACACAAACAGAGTACTGGCGGTAAAAGGTGAAAAGCCGGCCGGCCGGCCTCCCCCTGCAATATGTTTTTAGATCAACCCAGGTGAGGAGATCAGCAGCTGAGGGACGATAGAAGAGGTGTGGACAAAGTGGAGTCTGGACAGCAAGTGGGCGTCGATGGTTGCTTGCTTTTGTGGGGTTTGTAACCTTATGACGGTTACCGGCTGCAAAACTGCAGCAATATAGAAAGCCCCCGATAAATCGGTCCAATCTTTGGTTGAAGTTTAATCTTCAGGTGGGACGGTTGTAGAATGTGGGGATGTCTTTACAAAAATCAAACGACGAATCGTTGGGGTGGCCCCGAATCACACCGGTCCGGCGGTAGCAGAGCACTCGTATCCAGTAACAGCAGCAAGGGTTCAGTAACAACATCAAGGGACAGGTAAAGGTGGGTTCAGCAGGTTCCAGCAACAAGAACAAAGCGAGAGAAATGATAAGGGACAGGGCCCCACCCAAGCAAACAACTCCCTTGATCATCGGGAGAAGTAAGCCCAGGAGAAAAAAAAAAGGGTAGAGTATAGGAAAGAGAAATGAGGAGAGTTGAGTCAAAGGACCGTGTCTCTTTGCTCTATGGTGACCAGCCGGCGAGCCAAAGACACAGACAGAGCAAGAGTAGAAAGTGAAATGCTAAAAGCGTGTCGGCGGTGTAATAAAGCGACAGGTGTTTTCGGCTTTATCGGACTGTCGATGCAGTCAAAGCCGGGCATTACCCACTCCATCCTCACCTGCACCTCAAGTGAAACTAGGTCAACCCAACGCAACGCAACATGCACAGCAGAAGTGGTGTGTCTGTGGCTTTGGTGCAAGATCTGCAGCTTTGTGCTTAGCAAACAATAAGTAATAATGTCAAACTAAAACTAAATTTAAAAGATTTGAATCAAATTGGACTAGTGCTGCCCAGCGGTGAACACAAGGCACCTCCGTCTCCTGTGTTGGTAGATGGTGGGTTCGAACTCTGGTCGAGTCAAACCAATGACTTAAAAATTGATACTTGTCACTTCCTAGCCTGGCGCTCGGCATTATTAGGATAGGGCAAGGACTGGTTGGCTCAGTGTCAGGGAGGACGGCTGGAGGCGAGTGACTGAGGGAGGCCGGTGTGGCGGTCTCCGATGCCACAAGGCTGCCGTGCCAAATGGCGCTTCTGCGCATGCGCGGATTCGAGTGACACATCGGCGTGAAACGTCCTTACGTGCAAATAGACAATAAAATAGACAATAAAATCTCCTGGCACACAAAGAAACATAGAATACGTGATAGAGAGATAGTTTAATTAGTTAATACATAAAGTCTGCATCCCAGTAGTGTGTTGACACTTGGCGCTTCAGTTTTCTGATCTATTTGGGCGTAATCGATTAATCGACTCTGGTCACCCGAGCCACTTTTTGGCGCATGCGCACATCCTACAGACTCGGGTCGAATAATCGAATAGCATTTGAAATTCTGATGACTCGGGTGGCCCGAGTGGCTCGGATGGTGTTAATCGATTACGGCCAAACTAGAGACTTGACGCATGCGCAGACGACGCTGTTGGATTCTGACGCATGCGCAGAAGCGCCATTTGGCACGGCAGCCTTGTGGCATCGGAGACCGCCACACCGGCCGGCGGCCTTATAAGGGAAAGAGCGGGGAGGCAAGAGGCGGGGAAGGTGAGAAAGCGGCGGTGGCAGGGCGAGGGGGCGAGGTGGGAGAAAGCTGAGGGGAGGATGACAGGGAAGGTGAGAACGCCGGGCGGCGGCAGAGGCGGGGGGGGGGGGGGTCTCTTCCTTCCCTCGCATCAAACGTAATGCGAGCATTACGACCAATGTGACTGAGTGGGATATCAGGTCATGGTGCTGGTGGCCTGGTCTTGCAGTGGGGCAGCACTATAAAGTCACCATGAGTGCGCACTGTCACAAGTCGGTACCCGTCCTGATATGACCTTAGATGTTGCTAGGACTTAAAACAACAACAAACAAACAAACAAGGCACCTCCGTGGCGTGCTTGAACACGCCCCTGGGAAAAGATTATTCCTTATCTAATTATCAGTCTTTGTGTAAAAATATACGGATTTTCGGTTAAGAATTATATATTGGCAGAGAGCATTATTATTCTTGGACCGTGTTTTTATATTTGGGTTTACTCACCTCACCGGACGAGGGGATTGGTCGGTTGTTGGAGCTTGACGTCCTGGCAACATCTAAGGTCATACATATCAGGACGGGCAGACGAGGAGGCCAAACTTGTACATGTCCGCGTGGGTAGAATGATTGCATCAAGGAGCCTAGGTGGTTCATTGGGCTCAAGCCCCATCCTGGAATGGAAAGAAACATGGGTTTCAGTCCTGTTCGGGATTAAAAGAAATATATATATAATAATAATAATAATAATAATAATATTACAAACGAATATTGAAATTCGGTAATAGTAGTGGAAAATATAGAAAATTGCCGTGGTCGTGTTAGATGACCTTTAATAAATCAAATATAATCGATTGATTCTTTACGGCTTTATGCCATGTCAGCAGCAAATGCCATATTTATGGCAAGAAGTGTGTAATCTTTATTCTGCCATATTATTAATATTATTATTATTATTATTTAACAACCGGGTTTACACCGAGTGGAAAACCTTACAGAAAAATGAAAAAATGTGTGTGACACGAAAGCCATATTGTTATTATTATTTTTAAATCGCGTTTACACCGAAGGTAAAAATCTTACAATTAATTATTAAATTCGGGTCAAATGATAGTAATGTAGTGGTCTGCACTGACCTCTCAGGCAAGTAACCACATGGACAGGTAGGCGTGGGGAGTGTATTGATATCAGGGAGCCTAGGTGGTGTAATGGTTAGCACACTGGCCCGGAATGCAGAGAGATGTGGGTTCGAGTCCCGCTCTAGGCGCAATATTTCCCATTTTCATCACCCCCATGACAGTAACAAAGAACGAAACAAACAATAATCGAAAGGCATTATTTTACACATGTCACACTCAGGGTGGGTTAAAGACCTGGTGCCAAGATTTGACGGTGTATTTCTGACATGAATATTCTATGTATCTTAAGGAACTACCACAAACTATCACTATCAACCAGACGGGATGGCCGAATGAGTTAGAGCGTCCGTCTCCCGTGTTGGTAGATCTTGGGATCGTGGGTTCGAACCCTGGTCGAATTAAACCAATGACTTGAAAATTTATACTAGTCGCTTCCTAGCCAGGCGCTCGTCATTATTAGGATAGGGCAAGAAGCAGCGGAATGAGGAAGACCAATCGTCCATGATTGAAATTTCCCCTGCTTAAACAACTAATGTACCACAAAAAAATCACAATTAGACTGGGATATTTGAGCTTGAACCCAGAAGGTCGGGATTGGTCTGCCCAGCACCGTTATACCCTGAGTACACCATACTCTTGGTTGTCCATCGGTGGCGATGATGACAGCAACTCATCATTTGTTGCGAACTTGTCGATGAGTCCAATTTGTTCTCGGAATGTGTGGTGGCATGTTGGACGTACATGTGTAGCTGCAGTCGGAGAGTCTGGTGGGTGAAGGAGACGATCTTTCCGCCACCGGTTCTTTTATTTGTGACGTCAGACAGAAAAGGAAAGGGTGGATTTATAAAGGTTATAGAGCATATTCAAAAACCTTCAAATTTACTTCAAGTGATAATGGGGTTTGCAATCCTTTCCCAAGTGTGTAATATCATGGTTATTATCAGTAGTTCCATGACGTCACATAGGGAAGGGAGGGTGGACTTATAGCTATAATACAGTATAACCCCGTTAAACCAAACTTGAAGGGACCTTAGAAATTTGTTTGGATTAACCGATCATTGGCTTAACCGAGCTTTAGCTTCGACTTTGACTTGGCAAAAACGTGGGTGCATTATGAATGTAATATACAATGTTTGTGGACACTTTGATTATTGTTTTTTTAAGTATATACAGTTTAACCCCATTAAACCAAGCTTGGTTAAACCAAACGATCGGTTAATCCACACTTTTTTCGGCGGCCCGGCAAAATACTTCCATTTATCATATAAAAAAGTCCTAGATGACCTACAAGTTTGGTTTAACCGTATTGGAAGTGGCCTGGGGCGCAACAATTTTGTTTGGATTAACCGTTACTTTGGATTAACCGACTTTGGTTTAACCAACTTTTTTATATGATAAATGGTACTTTGCTAGTATTTTGCCGGGCCGTCGAAAAAAGTTTGGATTAACCGATCTTTTCATTTAACCGAGTTTGGTTTAAAGGGGTTGTACTGTATCTACTTACAGGTTATACTAAAGGAAATTTAAATGTACTTTAAGTGATAATAAGGTTTGCACTGTATTCCAAGTCTGTAATATTCTGGCTATTATTAGTAGTCCCGTGACGTCACATAGGGAAAGGAAAAGTGCAATCATACAGGTTATATGGCATACTCAAGAAACTGTAAATATACTTGAACTAACACTAGCGTTGGCACTATTTTCCAAGTCTGGAATATTATGGCTACTATTAGTAGTCCAACCCTCATTAGCTGATATTTACCTTTTGTGCTGGAGGGTCGTTTAACAAACAAACAAACAGACAAATTATTAGTAGTCCTGTGACGTCACACGGAGAAGAGATAAATGGTAGTATTTTGCCGAGCCGCCGAAAAAAGTTTGGATTAACCAATCGTTTGGTTTAACTGAGCTTGGTTTAACGGGGTCATACTGTGTATATAAACAGGTAAGCAAACTGAATAAGCTCTTGTATATCTAATAGGCGAATGGCAATTGCACGCTGTCAGACTGGTCATTACCTTAATTAGAGTTCACCAGTGTAGAATCGTGCCGGTGGCGTTGGAGATGGGGCCTGCGTTGCGTGATGCATTGTTTAATGTTATTTATCACTTTAATTATGGAGTGAAATGATTACATAGCATCATGTCCAATATCAGTTAGTGTAATAGCAGAGCGTTGACTGTGGTGTATATTTAAGACAACGGCTTTGTGATGCGAGTACATTTGGGACAATTCATCACCGGCTGATCTGGTGTCGCGGTTTTGATTTTTGTTTTTGCGTGTGTTATATATTCGAAAAATACCCGAACGGACAGGACTGCCCTCTATGGAAGATCTTCTGATCAAAAGGAATCTCTGGTCGACTGGACACCTCATGAGGATGTCATCAGACAGGCTACCAAAGCAGATCCTCTACTCTGAACTGTCTTCTGGTTACAGAAAGAGAGGGTGCCCTCGTCTCCGGTTCAAGGATACCATCAAGAGAAACCTGAAGATGAGAGACATTAAGACTGACTCATGGACATCACTCTCACAGCAGAGAGCTAAATGGAGAGCGATAGTCAAGTAATGAAAGCAGTCTTTGTCGCATCGTGACCGACAGCATGATGATGATGATATTTGTTGATTAAGCAAGGGAAATTTCAATCACCGACATATTGGACTTCCTCATCACGGAGCTCCTTGCTCTTAGTAATGCCAAATGCCAGGCTAGGTAGCGACAAGTATAAATATTTAAGTCATTTGTTTGACCCGCCTGTCATTTGAACCAAGGGAGGCGAATCCCAGGACCTACCGAAATGGGATTCAACTCAGTTGCCCCACTGGGAGACCAGGCCACCAGGACCGTGACCTGATATCCCACTCAGTTACATTATCCTGACACTGAGCCAACCAGTCCTTGCCCCATCCTAATAATGCCGAGTGCCTGGCTAGGAAGCGACAAGTATCAATTTTTTAAGTCATTGGTTTGACTCGACTACATAGGTTATAAGCCATATTCAAAAACCTGCAATATTGTCGCTATTATTAGTACATTGGGTATAAGACCTACTCAAAAAACCCATCTAGTAGTGCATCACTATTATAGTACAGTAACACCTCTCTAAATCGACCAACCAGGGTACTGACTTTAATTTAATGGTCCATTTAGGGAGGTGGTCGGTTTAGGGAGTTTACACAAATTGTTACAATGGTATTGAATCGGCGAATGTTTGGGACCCAAATAAAGCAATCGATATAGGGGAGTGGTCGATCTGTGGAGATGGTCGGTTAGAGAGGTTTTACTGTAGTCTGATATATGAGTCCCACTAAAACATGGTGGCAGTCTCCTCTACCCTGACCCATGTTGCATTAGTTTTGATTTTTGTTGTTATGAAATATCTGCCTAGACATCTGGTCACGTGATTTTACCACACATTCCTAAATTGAAAATTGTATGTATCTTGATGAAAGATCTCAGTTAGAATGGGCTATTTGAGTTGGAGCCCAGTACGTCGTGATTGATCTGCCCATACCATAAAGAGGCTGTCACACCTCGCCGGATTGGGGAAACGGAAAGAAACCTAACAAAGTCCGTTGATATCTGGCAAAGTCCGGTTTGTGTCCGTTGCATATCCATTGCATATCCGTTGATATCCGTTGATATCCGACCTGATCAGTTAGAAGTTTTGAACACACACAAAACTTGGAATGGATGCCGCTGGATTGACATCTATATTTCTTGTCCTGTTTGAGTCCGTTTAGTCCGCTTATTGTCCATTGGCTATCCATTCATGTCTGTTTCATGTCCGTTCGTCCGGCATCCTTTGACCCGATATCGCAACATTTTGACACAATTTAATACATTTTGATACTATCACACCCCAACACCACCGGACTAGACAATTCTGTCCGTTGCTCAATCCGGCATAGTGTGACAGACACTTTAGACACTGAGCACAGTATGGCTGTCATCATTGTGACGTCACACAGGAAGGGGTGTACTTACATAGGTTATAAGGCTTACTCAAAAACCTTCAAATTTATTGTCAGGAATAGTCGGGTTTGTACTATATTGCAAGTGTGTAATATGCCATAACCTACACCACTAAGGACGGTCATTAGGATTGAATGATAATAGACACAGCTTGACCACAGAAACCGACCAAACCAAATGAGTTGAGCGTCCGTCTCCTGTTTTGGGAGATCGGGGGATCCGAACCCATGGGTGCGTGGTTTCGAACCCTGGTCAAGCCAAACCAATGACTTAAAAAATTGTATACTTGTCGCTTCCTAGCCAGGCGCTCGACATTATTAGGATAGTGCAAGCTCTGGTTGGCTCAGTGTCAGCATAATGTGACTGAGTGGGGTATCAGGTCATGGTGCCTGCAGTAGGCCTGGTCTCCCAGTGGGGCAGCACTATAAAGTCGCCATGAGTGCGCACTGTCACAAGTCGGTACCTGGCCTGATATGACCTTAGATGTTGCTAGGACGTAAAACAACAAGAAGCAAACAATACCAACAGAACCACAGAAACAGGATATGAAAGAATAGGACAAAAGTGACAGAAGACGAACGTGAAAGTTAGGTTGAGTAACAAAATTACAGCAATACAGGCACAAATACTGACAGTGATAGTGAGAGCGACAAATACAATGAAAGATGAACATGAAAGTGAGGCTGAGTCTAAGAAAACGACAGCAATATAGGCACAAATACTAACAGTGATGGGGAGAGTGACAGATAATTGCAGCAGCGACAAAGATGATGAAAGTGAGGCTAAGTAAGAAAACGACAGCAATACAGGCACAAATACTGACAGTGATGGTGAGAGTGACAGATAATTGCAACAGCGACAAAAACGGTGAAAGATGAACGTGAAACTGAGGCTGAGTCTAAGTAAAATGACAGCGATACAGGCACAGATATTGACAGTGATGATGAGAGCGACAGAAATTTGAAACAGCAATAAAGACGATGAAAAATGAACATAAAGGTGAGGCCAAGTCTAACAAAATGACAGCAGTGCATACAAAGATATGGACAATGATGACGAGAGTGACAGATAATTGCAACAGCGACACAAACGATGAAAGATGAACATGAAAGTGAGGCTGAGTTTGAGGAAATGACAGTGATAGCCGGGTTGACACAGACTGTGACAGGTAACTGCCACTGTGACAAAGACGGTGACAAATGAATCCGAAAGTGAGGCTGAGTCTAAGAGAATGACAGAGATAGAAGCGTTGACACTGACTGCGAGAGATAATCCTAACATTAGTAAGAAAGACAGTGGCAGATGGACCTGAGGCGGAGGCTACTGTCACAAAGCATCATAAATGACAGCAAGAAGAGTCAAGACTGGCAAGTAATCGGAACCAGAGAGATACTGACAGAGACGCTGAGAGATGAGATGGGGAACATGGATAAGTCCGCAACACTGACAGCAACAAAAGACACTGTCACTGTCACTGACAGTGTTTCCAAGAGATTCAGGTAAAAGTAGCTGCTCCAGTGACAGTTGTTGTAAGGATGCTCCTGTTGCTGATTATGATATTGATGGTGTTGATGATGTTGATATTAATGATGATGATGATGATGAAAAGGAGGAGTAGGAGGATGTTGGTGAAGTTGAGGAGTAGGAGGAGAATGATTATGACGACAAAGATTGTAATCATGAGGAGTAGGAGGAGTAGGAGGAGGAGGAAGAAGAGGAAGAGGAGGAGGAAGAGGAGGAGGAAGAAGAAGAGGAGGAGGGATAGGGGAAGGAGGAGGGGGATGAGGAAGAAGGGAAGGACGAGGGAGGAAGAAGAGGAGGACAAAGAAGAGGAGGAAGAAGAGGAAGAGGAGGAGGATGGAGAGGAGGAGGAAGAGAAGGAGGAGGGAGAGAAGGAGGAGGGGGAAGAGAAGGAGGAGGAGGAGGAAGAGAAGGAGGAAGACGAGGAAGGAGATGAGGAGGACGAAGAGGAGGAGGAGGAAGAAGAGGATGACATTGCTGATGAGGATTTTTTTGAAGCTGTTATTGTTATTGAAGATTATGAGGAGGAGTAGGAGATATATAGATGCCCTAATCTATTGATGCGCGAAAAGGAAGACAGGAAGGCGGGGGTGGAAGGAAAGGCGTTTATTAGCGCCTCAACAACAGAGCAACAGAGCATACAGGGGAACAGAAAATAAGCAGGATGAGAAGGCAATGAGAGGGCTCATGAGGAGCAAGACAGGCTCATGAGGAGCAATGCAGTGAACGGGCTCATGAGGAGCAGAAAGAAGGATAATACATCAGGGGCTCATAGGGAGCAATGTCAGAGTTCTGGTGAGGGGGGGGGCGGGCGGCCAAAAAAGGGGAGGCCCGCTCCTGAGGCCTGGGGGAGGAGGTCCGGCGAGGGTCGAGCAGGGGGGCAGCAAACTCCTCAGGGCTGGGCGGGGTGGGAGTCGGGGTCGGGTTGGGCGGGTTCATGAAGGCGGTGTCGTGAGGGCCGGTGGCTGGGCTGTCTGGGGAGGGTCCCTCGTGAGGCTGGGCCGTGTCGTCCGAGGTGTGAGGTGCGAGGTGGTGATCCCCGGCTTCGTCTGGGCGGCGTTTCGATTGGTGGTCGCTGAGGGGTTGTCGGTGGTCGTGATGGTCGGCGGTTGTGGTCTGGGCAGAGGGTTCCTCGTGAGGCTGGGCTGGGCTGTGGTCTGAGGTGTGAGGTCCGAGGTGATGAACCCCGGCTCTGACTGGGCGGCGCTGCGGTCGGTGGACGCTGGGAGGTTGTCGGTGGAAGTCGCGGGGCTGTCGGCAGTGGTGAGGGTGAGGCGCCGGGAGGGGCCGGCCGGGGGGGGGCCGGCGGATCAAAAATCCGCCGAGGCGGCCGGGGTCTGGCGCTCACGGGCTTGCTTGGTGAGGCATTCGGCCTCGCTGTGCCTAGTTAATATGCGCCGCACGTTGGCGCAGTAGGCACAGATGTGCCGGCGCCTGTCTCCCACCTCGCCGTGGGCCTCCCCGACGTGGGCCCGATCGCACGAGGCGGGATCGCGGTTCCAGGCGGGGCAGGGGGCCCCGTGAGTGTGCCTATCGTAGGCGGTGCGGGTGTCGACTTGGGGCCGGGGCAGGTGTGTGCCTCGGGCCCATTCGCCTCGGGGCGAATCCTCGCCTCGGGAAGCTGGTGTTGCCGGAGGGGTGGGCGTGGTGATGGAGTCCATCCTCAGCGTGTTGAGGGCCACCGGGTCATGCCATCCGTGGGGGAGCCTCCCGTCCGCTATCCAGGTGAAGATGGCCTCGGAGTAGCGGCGGACGGTAGGCCACGGATGCACCAGGATGTCCCTCATCACGGTGAGGTGGTGGTGGCGTAGGCCCTGGAGGGAGTGCTCGGGGAAGGCTGGATGGCTGGCGAGGGTGAGGAGGGCGAGGTTATACTCATCCCTGGTGGCCTCCCCTCTCTTCACCGGCTTCCGCTCAGGGCCCCTCTCGACGAGATCCGAGGGGAAAATGTATCCCGAGGGGATGCCTTGGCGCCTGCCGGCGCGCTGCGCCTCGGCGGAAGCGAGGATGTCTCGGACGGCGTCGGCCGCGGATGCTGGGGTGTAGTCCTCGGCGACGTCCTGGAGGTAGGCCGGGGGGGGCGCGGGCCCGCCTCGGGCGGCGAGGCGGTCGTACTGCTGGTAGTGGGGGTGGGCTGCCCCGGGCAAAGTCGCTTGAGGTGGGGGCGGGGGCCGGGCCCCGGCGGCGGTCTGCGCCCGAGGAGCTGGGGCGGGCGGCGTGGTGTACCCTGCCTGCAGCTGCTCCGGCGCTCCTCGGGCTCCCGCCGACTCGAAGGCGTCCATGCGCGTAGTGAGGCGCTGCAGAGCCTGGAGTATGATGGCTGTGTCGGCGCCCGAGGTGGCCGAGGGGGAAGCCGGGGCCGGGGATGTTGAGGCGTCGCCGGGCGAGCCCGAGGCGGGCCCCGGCGTGGCCCGGGCGGTGACCCTGGAGCTCTTGCGGCCTCTTCCCTTTCCGTGTCCGGGCATGGTGCAGGAGCCTGAGGCGGGGCAGCGGTCCGAGGAGGAGCAGCGGTGGTGAAGAGCCAGAGGAGAAGGAGGTCAGCGGTGGAAGGCGGCAGGAGGGCGAGTGGCTGAGGGAGGCCGGCGGGCGGCCTTATAAGGGAAGGGGGGGACGGGCGACAGCAGGTGAGGTGTGAATGCTGCCGGCCCGGGGGAGGGCGAGTAAGGGTGAGCAGCGGACGTCGGGTGAGGCGCGAATGCTGCGCGACACGGGGGCGGGGGAGGAAGCGGCGCGCGGCGGCGTCTGGTGAGGGTGAGCGCAGCGCGACAGCCTGGGGCGGGGGAGGGTCTCTTCCTCTCCTCGCATCAAGCGTAATGCTTCGCATTACGACCAATGCGAATTCCTCCATACAATCGGACACAATATGACACAATATGATACAATAGGATACAATATGATAGAATAGGATATAATAGGATATACTATGATATAATAGGATATAACAGGATACAATAGGGTAGAATAGGATAGAATAAGATAGCATAAGGTAGAATATGATATAATAAGACAGTATAGAAAATGATATAATATGACAGAATAGGATATGAAAGAATAGGATAAAATTGGATAGAAGTAGTTCCAAACTGGATAGAGACTCGATCTTGCCTGTCACCTATCTAAGTATCATCCTCCACCCTCCCCCAGTTATTATGACCCTCTCCCCCCCACCCCCCACCCCCCACCCCCCACCCCATCTGACACCGCTTGGGGCCATTTGTTACCAGCACGGCTAGCGGTATCGGCGCCATCTCCGTGATTATTACACATTCTGCCGCCACCCTCAGCGCGCACTTAATCAACGACTACCTGGGTCTAATTAGTTCTAATCACCGCCGCCTGGGAGGGGGGGGGGGGCGCCACTAGGTTCTTGGCGCCGCTCCCAGGAGGCGCTGCGGGCGGCATACGTCACTGTCAGAGCCGTCAGGAGTCGCGGGACCGTGACTTAAGATTCATCACCTTCAGGGCGGGAAGGCTCCCATCGCCGCGCGCATGCGCCAAGCTCCAGAATGTCATCTGCTGCGGATAAATGTCGTCTGCTGTGATTAAATTGCGATTAAATGTCGTCTGTTGTCCTTAGATGTCGTCTGCTGTGGCTAAATGTTGTCTGCTGTGATTAAATGTTGTCTGGTGTCCTTAGATGTCGTCTGCTGGTATTAAATGTCATCTGTTGTGGTTAAATGTCGTCTGCTGCGATTAAATGTCGTCTGTTGTGGTTAAATGTTGTCTGCTGTGGTTAAATGTTGTCTGTTGTCCTTAGATTAAATGTCGTCTGTTGTGGTTAAATGTTGTCTGCTGTGATTAAATGTTATCTGCTGTGATTAAATGTTGTCTGCTGTGGTTAAATGTCATCTGCAGTGGTTAAATGTCGTCTGCTGTGGTTAAATGTCGTCTGCTGTGGCTAAATTTTGTCTGCTGTGATTAAATGTTGTCTGCTGTGGTTAAATGTTGTCTGCTGTCCTTAGATGTTGTCTGCTGGGATTAAATGTCGTCTGTTGTGGTTAAATGTTATCTGCTGTGATTAAATATTGTCTGCTGTGGTTGAATGTCGTCTGCTGTGGTTAAATATGGTCTGCTGTGATTAAATGTTGTCTGCTGTGATTAAATGTCATCTGTTGTGGTTAAATGTGCATGTATGTGTCTGCATGTGTATGCATGTGTATGTATGTATGTATGTATGTGTATGTATGTGTACATATGTGTATGTATGGGTTTGCATGTGTATGCATGTACATATATATGTGTATATATGTGTGTATGTGCATGTATGTGTATGTATGTGTGTATGTATGTGTATGTATGTGCATGTATGTGCATGTATGTGTATGTATGTATGTATATATGTGTATATATGTGTATGTATGTATGTATGCATGTATGTATGCATGTATGTATCTATGCATGTAGGTATGTATGTGCATGTATGTGTATGCATGTGTATGTATGTGTATGTATGCATGTATGTATGCATGTATGTATGTATGTACGTATGTATGCATGTAGGTATGTATGCATGTATTTATGTATCTATGTATGTATGCATGTATGCATGTATGTATGCATGTATGTCTGCATGTATGTATGCACATATGTATGTGTGTATGTACGCATGTATGCATACACATATATGCATGTATGTATGCATGTATGTCTGTACATATGTATGTATGCATGTATGTATGTATGCATGTATGTATGTCTGCATTTAATCATGTATGTTTGCATGTATGTATGTATGCAGATTCCTATGCATGTACGTATGCATGCAGGTATGTCTGCATGTATATACATGTGTATGTAGGTTTGTATGCATACATGTATGCATGTATGTATGCATGCATGTATGTCTGCATGTCTGCATGTATGTATGTATGCCCCCCCCCATAGCCGATGTCTACTTTTTGTGCTGGGGGAAGTTAAACAAAGTATGTATGCATGCTTGTATGTATGCTTGTACATGTATGTATGCATGTATGTTGTTTGTGGTGGTTTTATGTCCTAACAACTTGTTTTACAATCTAGCAACATCTAAGGTAATAATAATGAATATCAGGATGGGTATCGACTTGTGACAGTGCACACATATGGCGTTTATGGCTGTCCCACTGGCAGACCAGGTCGCCAGAACCACAACTCAATATTCCACTCAGGCACATTATCCTGACACTGAGCCAAGCAGTCCTTGCACAATCCTATTAATGCCAAGCACCAGGCTCTGTAGCGACAAATATCAAATTTGTAAGTCATTGATTTGACTCGGCTGGGTTTTCGAACTCACGACCTTCCGCATATGAACTATATGAAGCCTGCACTTGACCTATTCGGTAACCGCATCTGGTTGTGGTGGAACATGACTGCTTTGAAACTGGTGTGCTTCTTTTTGTCGTGAAAGTCTTTGAGGGAGTGCCTCTGATTTGTCCTTGTTTGATGTTGTGATAATTGCCAGCCTGTGATCCGATATGTTCAGACACCGCAGTTCTCAGGAATGACGACAGATGGCACTTAACCCGTCATAATTGCAGGGTTATAATTTTTTTTTTTTTTTTAAATTAATTTTTTTTTTATTTGTGTGTGTGTGTGGCAAATGTGGACGAAAGCAAGGCAGGTACTTAATCACTTTTTTTGTTTGTAATAAACACTTATTTAGCCTAGTGCTGTAACTTTGGTTACGCCTCGCTCAGCGAACACTGTGAGGCTAAGATAAAAGATATATACCTACGTATATATACAACGTATATACAGATGTAAGCAAATACGCACGGTGCCTCCCCCAGCGGCGTGGGTCGGAACTAGCTTAGTTCACCGTCCCGCCGCCGGGTGCTTTACATATATGCCTTGGGCTATAGCCTCCCTTCAGCCAGTCGCTATAGGCCTCCCTCGGTCAACAATTTAAAAAAATTCTTTATCTACTTATTTATTTTTATTTTTACTTTTCTCTTTTACATTACCTTTATTCCTTTTACCTACTTATTCACGTTGTTCTTCTATCGGTAGGACATTTGAGCCAAGCCAGGTGCATTTGATGTTATTCCTAATAAATATTGTACCCACCACTCTGGCTCTAGTGCTATTCTTACATCTATATATATTTTTTGTTGTTCTGTTGTTTTACGTCCTAGCAACATCTAAGGTCATATCAGGACGGGTACCGACTTGTGACAGTGCACACTCATGGTGACTTTATAGTGCTGCCCCACTGGAAGACCAGGCCACCAGCACCATGACCTGATATCCCACTCAGTCCCATTATCCTGAAACTGCACCTCTCTAACCGACCACCTCCACAGATTGACCACTCCCCTATATCGATCACTTTATTTGGGTCCCAAACGATCGCCCATACAATACCATTGTAACTGGGGGGGAGGGGGGGGGGAACCCTTCCTAAATCCACCACCTCCTAAATCGACCATTTAACGTCGGTCCCATGGACGGTCGATTTAGAGAGGTTGTACTGTACATCAGTGAGTGATTATAATTCTCACGCCATATTGATGGATAATCAACATGATGTTAAAATCCTGATCTTTAAAAAAAAAAAAAATTTTTAAATGAATCCGATGGCCTTGGTGGAGGTTAAATAATGGCTTTGAAATAAATTACCTTCAGTCAATACATTAAAATATTATTCAAAAATCTACCTTGATAACACAGCTTCAGTTCCAGCTTTGCTCTGGTTCCTAAGTCGATTGTAGTAATCGGTTGAGGCAGTGTCTTCGTCATGGTAGTCATCGAAACCCTGGAAATTTGTTATCACGTTATAAGGTAGGGCTATGTAATGAGAGAGAAACAGACGAGAGGTGGGTCGGTCACTTTTATTGTGCGACATGGCGAGCATAATAAACAGGCTTACCGGTAAAGTTTGAAATCGAGTAGCAGACTGACTCAGGTCTGCCCGTTCCGCGGCGTTGCCGGGGCAACCGGGGCAAATCGAGGCAAGTCAGCGATTGGACATAATAAATAGTGTAGATGGTAGATTAATAATAGTAATAATAATAAGGAATATATACCCCGCCTACTTATATACGCATAATTAATTATACATCCTATAACTTACATAAAGAACCTTCAAAGGTGTGACAAAAACAAACAAAAACTAACATAGTATATCTAGATATAAGATATCACTTATCAGGTGACCATGATATCTATAAATGACTAATTGCATGGGCAGATGGTGTTACAAAAGTTAAATATGTACAAAAATATAAACGAAAACTAAAACAGATTAGAAACTCCCCAATTTTACGTGTATGTATAAATGTTTACCTTTATGCAAATATTATATAAGCGGTGAAGGTGAATCTATTGTGTGCTGATTCTGGAAGGTTCTATGGTACAGCTAGAGCGGCTTGAAGCCCTGTTGCTTGTTGGAGCAGGTAAGCAAAGGCAGCTGGTCAGCAAGTGCTTCCTGTCCTAACACCGGTTGGTCACTTCTACCTTCTAACAAACTTGCAGAAATTATTGATAAACGAAATCAATCCTTATGGATTATGACCACTACTGCACAGCGGCGAAAACAAGTGCATGCACTTAATTAACCGTTATGAGCAAAATAAACAAACAATCACTAAAAAACTGGATTGGAATGAGAAGTGAGGGGTGGGGGAGTGAAAATATATTTAATAATTCTGATCAGCCAATTTTAACACACGCCACTCATGAATTCTTCTCCTACGATCTTCGATTTATAAAAATAACGCAACGGTCTTTTAGAAATGGAATCTGTGAGTGAGATTTCCATGTTACAGGTTTTGTTTGTGTCGCTCAGACAGAAGGTCTGGTATATATTACGAAACACTATATTCTTATCTCATCTATGTTATCTCCTATTTATACTTGATTAAATATAGTGTCGTGGGGGTGATGAAAATGGGAAATATTGCGCCTAGAGCGGGACTCGAACCCACATCTTTATGCATTCTGGGCAAGTGTGCTAACCATTACACCACCTAGGCTCCCTGATATCAACACACTACCCACACCTACCTGTCTATGCAGCTCCATGCCTGAGAGGTCAGTGCAGACCACTACACTCGTCCCCCTGGAATTGTAAGTCTTTTAATGCTTACAATTACATACATACATGCATCACACTTACATACATACACAGGGTAGGTTCAACAACTATACAGTGCATAGCTTGTAGAGGATCATGGTCACGGCAACCAGTGTCTTGGGGATGATGAAAATGGGAAATATTGTGCCTAGAGCGTGACGTGAACCCACATCTCTATGCATTCCGGGCCAATGTGCTAACCATTACACCACCTAGGCTCCCTGATATCAACACACTACCCATGCCTACCTGTCTAAGCGGCTCCTTGCCTGAGAGGTCAGTGCAGACTACTTATCATCATCATGCTGTCGGTCGCGATGCGACAAAGACTGCTTTCATTACTTGACTGCCGCTCTCCATTTAGCTCTCTGCTGTGAGAGTTGCGTCCATGAGTCGGTCTTAATGTCTCTCAGCTTCAGGTTTCTCTTGATGGTATCTTTGAACCGGAGACGGGGGCGCCCTCTCTTTCTGTAGCCAGTGTTGAAGTGCTCTCTCGGGGAGCAAATAGAGGTTTCACACCGGCAAGAACATGTCCAGACAGGCGCAAAACTATTTGTCCCTGCAGTGGCTGGTCGGGAGATGTTGGGAGTTCCATACATCAACCGCCCTTAATGCTGCCACAGTGACATGGTTTTCTGTTTAGGGTTTGCTCCCTTAGCCTTCGGTTCTGTCAAGGACCTGTACCACAAGGCAGTGGTTTAGAACTCTGCAAGGCAGGGGCGTCAAACTCCCTGAGGTATTGTTATACTAACCATTATACACTAACCATTACACCACATAGGCTCCCTGATATCACCACACTACCCTTGCCTACCTGTCTAAGCGGCTCCTTGCCCGAGAGGTCTGTGCAGACCACTACAATAGGATAGAATCCTCAGACACATGAATATCTTTTATGAAGTACGTGGGTTTGGAATTGGAATTTTACGACCTGGCAACATCAAAGGTCATATCAGGACGGGTACAGACTTGTGACTTGTGACTCACTCATGCCGACTTTATAGTGCTGCCCCACTGGGACACCATGGCGCGATATCCCACTCGATCACATTATCCTCATACTAAGCCAACCGTCATTCAATACCTAACTCCAAACAAGTTGTTAAATGACCTCATACATCATCATCATCATCATCATCATCGTCATGAAAGCTGCCTGCAAAAGTGTTGAAGTGCTGCTGGCTTTTGCAAGTTACCAGCGGCACTTTCTCGGGGAGCAAATAGAGGTTTCACGCTGGCAAGAACATGTCAAGACAGGCGCAAAACTATTTGTCCCTGCAGTGGCTTGTCGGGAGATGTTGGGTGTTCCACACATCAACCACCCTTAATGCTGCCACAGTGACATGGTTTTCTGTTTAGGGTTTGCTCCCTTAGCCTTCGGTTCTGTCAAGAACCTGTACCACAAGGCAGTGGTTTACAACTCTGCAAGGCAGGGGCGTCAAACTCCCTGAGGTATTGCAATACCTGCATACAATGACCCCACAAAGTCACAGCGTAAACTCAGTCTCCCTACTAACACTAGCGCAGGGGGTAGGTCTATACGAAACTGTTGCAAATGTGGCACCAAAATAAAACCCCACAAAAAAACTAACATAATTACTAATAGTAACAGTAACAGCTAAGATGACAAGGCTACTACCAAAGTGAGAGTTTTGCTGTTCAGCGATGAAAACAAGCCGCAATGTGACTTATTCATTATGGATAGGGTAAATAAAACATCACACACACAAAAAAACAACAACAAAAACCCAGTCCTTGCACTATCCTAGTAATACTGCGCGCTAGGCTAGGTAGTGACAAATATAAATTTTGTAATTCATTGGTTTGACTCGACCGGGAATCAAACTCCTGACCTTCCGGACCGAAAGCCTGTGCTCTACCACTTCGGCCACCGCGTCTGTTGAATCACTAAGTAGGTGTTGTTTTTAGTCAGGGCAGATGCGGATTAAATTTTTTATGGTGAGACCCTTTTGTAGGCGGAACCTTTATTCTTTATTGGGGGGTGGGGGTAGGGGTGTTGGGGGGGGGGGGGTTAGGGGTGGAGCAGGGGGGAGGCTTACTCTGGTAGGGTGACCTGTGACCTATCGACACACAGACACGCACCCTGACCAATGGTCAATTGTCTACTAAAATTGCTTGTTATTGTTTTACGTCCTAGCAACATCTAAGGTCATATCAGGATGGGTACTGACTTGTGACAGTGCGCAACTCATGGCGACTTTATAGTGCTGCCCCACTAGGAAATCAGGCCACCAGCACCATGACCTGATATCTCACTCAGTCACATTATCCTGACAACAAGCCACCGAGTCCTTGGCCTATCATAATAATGCCAAGTGCCAGGCTAGGAAGCGAGAAGTATCAATTTTATAAGTCGTTGGTTTGACTCGACCAAGAACGGAACTCCCACCCGCGAGTCCCGCGCTCTACCGATTCGGCCACTGCGCCCAATACCAGTCCTTGCCCTATACTAATAATGCCGAGCGCCTGGCTAGGAAAGCGACAAGTATCAATTTTCAAGTCACCGGTTTGGACTCGACCAGGGTTAAAAATCCCACGATCTACCAAAACGACAGACGGACGCTCAACTCATTCGGTCATCCCGCCTGGTCGACTAAAACTAAAACATAAAGGGTTAACACAGGAGGTAGCGGGTCTCCACACAATAACCACTTCATGTCTACCTTCACTTAAGACGGGGCCCCCTGACTCCTCCAGGGTGGGCGGTATAGGTGCGCATGCGCGCATGTTTATTTGATGGCCTTGGTCGGGCATTGTTGTGTTGCTTTACCGTGGTAATTGGTTGGGCATTAATTGGGGCCCGCCATGACTGCGCTTAATTAACAGCATCGTTACAGTAATTAACAGTGTTGCAGCTATACGCTAATTAATCACCCCCCCCCCCACTGTACAGTTTTCCAAGCTTTTAGCTTCTTTTTATTGGATAGGAAAGAGGGGTAGGATGGTAACTAATACAAATAGGGGAATGGTTCAGTGAACCAATAATATATATACAGTAAAGCACCTGTCACACCTTATGGTGCAGTCACACTACGACGCTTCTCGCCGGCGACACGGCAACGTGTAGTGATTTTGGGCGATAATAAGTGAAACGTCTGGACGCGCTGGTGGCGTTATGAGCGCGTCGGTACACGTCGGTACACTATCCTTGACGTTGATGGTCGGCGGACAACGTCGGCGTGCGTTGCCGGTCGCCCAAGGTTTTAAGCGTGTCAAAAAAAAAACAACGACCGGCAGCGCGCGCAAATATATATGGGTAAGGACGTTAGGTGCGCGTCGCGATGCATTGGACGTGCCGGAATAACGTTATGGGAACGCTAGGAAGACGGCGCACGCGTGGGAGGGTCGTTGCTCACACGTTGCGGCAAACTGGGGCGTTTTTGTTTTACGCCCTAGCAACATTTAAGGTTAGATGAAGACGTCGCGCCAAACCTTTTTTTTTTTTTCCCCAACGCGTCGACACACGTTGGCCGCGCGTGCATAATGCGCCGCGCTGACGCCGATCTTTTTCCCCAAACCGCTGAAAAGTTGGACGTTTCTCAACGCGCAAGATTTTATTTTCAACGCTGACGGGTCGCCGGGAGAAGCGTCGTAGTGTGACTACACCATTACCGGACTGAGTACCGGAGACCACCGGACAAAGAATTTTCTAGTCTGGTGCTGTCTGGTACACAAAATGTATTGAAATGTATCGAAATGGAGCGTAATTGGGTCAATTGCCGCCGGGCGACCGGACAAGTACCGTACATGTACCATACATGTACCGGACGAGAACCGGAGACATAACAGATGGGTACCAGACATGTACGGATGGGTACCGGACATGTACCGGACAAACCGGACACCAACCGGACACGTCAGTCCGGCGGTGTCTGGTAGAAGTTTTGTGCACATTCAAAACTTGTACCAGACACCGCCGGGCACCACCGGATGGGTACCGGACATGTACCGCACATCGCCGTACAGTACCGGACAGTGTCCGGTTCTCCTCCGGTTCCCCAGACCTCTCTAACCGGTAGTATAGGAGGGTTCTTTTGAGCTCTCAGAAGGGGTCATCTAAGGACTCTCTCAGAGGGGGCATTTAAAGTCAATGGACTCGCTCAGAGCCATGATTACGTAATTTTACGCTCAAAAGAACCCTCCTATACTACTCCGCCCACCTGGTCGAGTCAAGCCAATGACTTCAACAATTGATACTTGTTGCTTCCTAGCCAGGTGCTCGGTATTACAGTAAAACCTCTCTAACCGACCACCTCCACAGATCGACCACTCCCAGATATCGATCACTTTATTTGGGTCACAACAATACGATTGTAATCATATTCTAACTCCCTAAACTGAGTCGAACTCATTCCACTGCCCCTTGTCCTATCCTAGTAATGCAGAGCGCCAGGCTAGGTAGCGACAAGTATCAATTTTTAAGTCACTGCCAGAATTTTGAACACAGGAGTTTGAATCGCACGACTTACCAGCCATCGAGTTTGATTATGTATTACGTCTACGTCAAATGGCAGAAAAATACAAAAATAAAAACAAAAACTGCCCGTCCGACCCTGATTTGTGGGATCAAAAGGACGATCACCAACTTTAAAAAAATTCATATTTGGCCTAAGTTAGACACTCATACACTTTTTAAGCATTTGTTGCCACATAGAAGGAAATAATGAGGCAATTTAATAGAACCTGTTATACCCCTGTCACACTACAACCTAACGAGCCAACGTAAGCCTGACGTGCTCACGTTTCGTCATTACGTTGAGGTACGTTGGGTTACGTTATGATGACGTCAGAATGACGTTAGACTAACGTCGAGCTATGTCACGTTACGTCGTGCTACGTCGGCACGCGTCAAGGTTTTCAACATGTCCAAAACTTTCGACCTAACTCCGATGTGAGGCCGTTACGTTGGGATTACATTATGTACGCGTTACACAAACATCGATGACGTTAGACGGACGTTAGTCAAACGCTGCTCATTACATTGCACTAACGTAAGGCAACATAATTCTGGCGGTCGAATAACGTATATAACATTCCGTCAGCGTAATTATGTTGTCCTCTCTCATTGAACGACGTTATCACTACGCTTTACCCACGTTACGCTCTTGTCAACTACGCTGCATCGACGTCCAACTTGTGCCAAAATTTGCAAACTACGCCGAGAACCTCGACGTAATATGATTATTTTCACGTTGTCCCTACGCTGACGTCGTTACGTCGTAATGTGACAGGGCCTTTACAGCTGAAGGCTATGATGTCAGAGATTTGGCATGGCTGCCAAAACTAATTTGACATGTTTGCATTTTTTTCTCTGCGGGATGTCTTATTTACCCTATCCATAACGAGTAAGTTGCATCGCGGCTTGTTTTCATCGCTGAACAGCAATAGTCTTAATTTAGTAGTTGCCTTGTCATCTTAGCTGTTACCAGTGTTAGTGCCTAGCCTTCAAATGTCTCAAGATTGAGCTATTTATAAGAAACGTTACTTCAAATTAAAGTAAGGTAGATTATAAAGATCAATTTAATATATTTATCTCAGAAAGATGACAGAATCTCAAACCCATCAGACTATGCAACTTCAAACTGATAACACATTTATACAAACGTCTAAGAACCTGCTTGAACCAATAGTGTTATCAGAGCCCACTACATCCGCTCCGCCCCCCCCCCCCCCACACACACAAATAGCTAAGTCCGATATCGCCTGTCCTGCTTTAGTTTGTCTAGCTAAAGTACTTAGGATATTTCAAATTCTACTAAATCAATATTTTGCTTAGTTTTTTTTGTTTGGTACATTAGATGATTAAGCAGGGGAAATTTCAATTGGGGACGATTGGTCTTCCTCATTCCACTGCTCCTTGCCCTATCGTAAGAATGCAGAGCACCAGGTAGGAAGTGACAGATATCAATTTTTAAGTCATCGGTTTGACTCGACCAGGGTTCAAACCTACGATCCCACGATCTACCAACATGGGAGCCGGACGCTCTAACTCATTCGGCCATCCCGTCTGGTCAGTATTGAAGATTTTAAATATGTGGTGAATTACCAAAACTAGCATCCATGTGCATAGACTATGTAGGGTGTGCCTTTCTGGCAATTAAAAATAATAAATATGGCTTCGCTTCCCAATATTGGAGAGCTCCCAACACAGGCAATATACTATATTCGTTGGCCATTATATTATGACTAGCGTTATTGCCACTCTCCAAGCAGATGTCCTGGTATAAGTATTCTCCTAGCACAAAACCAGAGTGCAACCAATTCAACAGCTCTCTTTCTCTCTGCCTCTCTGTCTCCCTGTTCTCACACACACAGTACAATTTGTGATACCATATTTGTATTCAGGGTCATTTGACATCCAATAGCCGATGATAAAAACCAATGCGCTCTAGAGCCGTAATCATGGCCTGTACAGATATGAAGATATGGAATTCAAGGCTATTTCATGGCTTTTCTTAGATAAAGGATTTACCACATACATCCAGTACACGGGTGAACACACACCCTATGTAAAAGCTGGCGAAAACTGCTTTAGTATGGAACAGGAAGTAGAAACTCTGGCTCCAGTATCAAATGGCTACGATTATCGGCACAGAGTTGGTGAAATGGGAGAGAATGCAAAAAGACAAGATGGCGGCGACAAAACGCCGCCAGTTTTATTTGTAAGATTCCTTAAATTACATGTTTTATTATATATTTCAAATCAAAAGTAGCGGGTAAATATGAAGATGTATTAAGAATTTACCAGCTCAATTAATTTCCCAGCCATGTCGAAATTCTTCGGCCGTTTTTCTAATAGGTTGGTTTTCACCCCTGTACTGCAAGTAGAGGGTGAATCTTTTATCTAGGCTTTTCTGTGCTGTTTTTGATCGGAATTCAAGACTATTTTGATTTCGATTTCACTTCGGACTAATTTCCATCAGTGGGAGCAGCTCAAGGTTTTTCAATACTAATACCCAATATAGGTCAAATTCAAGGCTTTTCAAGGCCTTGAAATAGGGAAAATGAAGTTCAATACTTTTCAAGATTGTCCAGGCCCCTTACGGACCCTGTGTGTTATTAATTCATATCCATAAAATCCCTTCAGCTTTAAATGTTAAATACAAATTTAATTTGTCTCCCTCTGTGATTTAAATCTCTAATAAATCAATCAGAAACCTATCATTCAATTTTTAAATACAAGTGTCAATTTTATACTGTATCAAAGCCAGCCAGCCAGCTAGAAACCTTCACCCCCCCCCCCCCCACCTCCATGCCTCAACTCACCCTCCAAATAACAATGGACCATACGGAGAGATTGGATTCACCAGCCTATAAGAAGGATCCACCGAAATTGGGGGTTGGGGGTGGGGTAGCAACTAAAAGGAACAGCGTATTTAACAATAAAAGAAGTTGTATGACACGAGACAAAAAGAAAACAACCCAAAAGCCATCCCTACCCAAAGAAAACGCCTTCACACCACACAACAACACAATATGAAAACAAACAAAAAATAAAACGTTATCCGAAACAATTTGTAGTTTTTGTTTTATTTGTTAGGCAAACCAAGTGCATTTGTCGAGGGCTGGCAAGGAAGGGCAGCATAGGGCACGGTAGGGCAGCGTAGGGTAATGCAGGGTGTAGATAAAAGATTCACCCCTAATCAGGAAACTGTAGTACAGAGTGAATCTGCTATCTGTTCAGGGTGATGCTAGGCATGGCATGGCATGGCAAGGCATGGCAAGGCATGGCAAGGCAAGGCAAGGCAAGGCATGGCATGGCATAGGATGGAATGGCAAGGCAAGGCTAGGAAGGACAGGGTAGGGTAAGGTAGGGTAGGGCAGGGAAAGGCAGGGCAGGACAGGGCAGGGAAAGGTAGGGCAGGGAAAGGCAGGGCAGGGCAGGGCAGGGCAGGGCAGGGAAAGGTATGGCATGGCATGGCAGAGCAGGGCAGGGCAAGGCAAGGCTGTTGACTGAGTATGAAGTAGAATTTCCAACTTCCAAGTACACAACTACGTCGTGGGTGGGGTCTCATAACACCTCTCCCCCAACACACACACACACACACACCTCCTACCCTCCCTCTGCCCAGCCTTCATGACTTGGCATCGGCAGGATCCCCGATTATCGCCATCTAACACGCGATAGCCGAATTCATTCCTTTTCCCTACTGCAGAATTCAACTACATCCACTCCCCCACCCCCACCCCAATAACCCCCCCCCCCCAGCCCATCCCACCACCAGTGACTGACTCCACACACACACAAATGAATCAAAAGGAGTATTACTTTAAAAATATATATATATATATAAATATATATTTGTGAAAAAATTACTGTCGCTGCCATTTTTCCGGAAAGCATGTTGCTGCATGGAAATGGGAGAGGAAATGAGAGGGTTGGAGGAGGGGGAGGCGAGGGGGGCGAATGGAGGAGGTAGAGGGGAGGGGTGGGATGGGATGTGGAGGGCAGGGCAGGGCAGGGAGGGGAGGGAAACGGGGGGGGGAGGGGGAGGGGAGGGGAGGGGGAGGAGGGGAGAGGAGGGAGAGGAGGGGAGGGAGGGGAGGGAGTGGGAGGGGAGGGAGGGGAGGGGAGGGGAAGGGAGAAGGAGGGGATGGGAGGGGGGAGGGGGGAAGGGATGGGAGGGGAGGGGATGGGAGAGGGGACAACAGAGAGGAAGGAGAGAGAGGGGAGGGCAGGGGAGGGGAGGAGAGGGGAGGGGGGAGGGGGAGAGGAGGAGGGGATGGGAGGGGGGACGAGGAGGGGAGGGGAGGGGTGAGGGAGGGGATGTGGGTGGTGGTGGTGGGTTGGGTGCCGGTGAATTCCCTTCCTGGCTATTCATTAGCAAAGAAAACAGCTTGATTGAATGGAAATTCTCATGGGTTGTCAACACTACGCCCTGGTGTACCGACTAAAAAAAGCAGCTCTGGAACCAACTTTTTTTTTTAACCCAGCTAAGAACTTAAACACAAAATCCACGGCGCTCTGTGATGCACCTGCTAAAGAAATGACGACACGGGAACCGAAATAAAAACCCACCATCATATTTTTATTAATATGTTGTTGCAAGCTGGCAATGTGATAGTGTATTTCTATGCCTATGGTAGCAGCAATGTATGTGTGTTATTTATAAGGCAGTGGCTACCCGTACGTGACCGTATGTGTAGAGTTGAAGTCTAGGCATACGTGTGCATGCGCGGTCGTTCCTCACGTATCTTTAGCAGTTGCTAAGCGTACGTGACCGTACTGGTAGAATCGAAGTCTAGGCGTACATGCACATTCCTCACGTATCTTTAGCAGTGTCTACGCGTATGTGACGCCATACCCAGTTTCACTGAGTTTATTCATGATTTTATTTAGACCCTATGCTTAAATATATATAATAAATTAAGATTTTAATTTGGTGGAAATAGCCCTAACCCTAACCCTATAGATGCGCGCGCAGCGCACGCACGTACGCCTAGACTTCAACTCTACCCATACGGTCACGTATGGGTAGACACTACGTATTTTTAAATGGGGAAAGTACCTTTTTTTTTTTTTTTAAATATTTGTATTCATCTGAATACATATTTTGTCAGCGCTGGGGCACTGGTCTTCCAGCCATCGGAGTGGTCGCATTTCATCTGTACATAGTGGAAGTGGAATGTGTTGCATTGTGTGCAGCACAACCCATTCTGAACATAAAAGAAAGTGGGGGGAGTAGCCTATGCTGCATAGTGTACAGCATATGTACTCAACATAGTGCAAGGTATATGCATCAAGATAGAGTATGCTGTGTTTGTATATCAGTTAGAGGTTAGAGCATATGTTTCTTTTTTTCTTATCTTGTTCTTTAACTATCATTCATGTACCAATCTTTTGCTTATTTTCCTGTAATTGTCTATTTGTATATTGTTGTAGATTTGTTTACTGGGTAGAGGCAATTGTAATTAGGGCTGGAAGACCAGTGCATTAGCACTGACAACATGTTATTCAGAGGAATAAAAACACTTGAACAAAAAAAAAAAAAAGTTAGATTTGGTTTTAATAATGGTTAGTCTTTAAATAGTGCCATGTTGTGCATGTATAGTGGTTTATATTGTGTGCATTGCTGGTTGAAGATGTAGTTATTCAGTGGTGGTAATCGGTCTAAGGTAGGGGTAGTGGGTCTCGAGTCATTGAGTTATAATAGTTGTTTGTCAAATGTGGATGGGGGGGGGGGGGGGAGGGGTCCATGGGTAGGGGGAGGGGGGGCTTCATATTGTACTTCTGCTTTCTCCTTTTTCATGTGAAAAAATTACTGATATAAATATCAACTTGTGTGTACATTGATCATGTGGAAATAAATATTGTATTATTATTATTATTATTATTATTATTATATATTAACATGGGCCTACTCAGGCTACGCCTATGGCTACTGCCTGGTGAAACAAAATGTTTGTTTTTTTACGGGCTAACTTAGAAGTAATTAAACTCACATAACAAGATAATTCGGGACCGAGACTTATCAGATCTTACCGTCAATAATATGCTGTCGATGTTTTTCTTAATTTGGTTTATTATTCATGTCGGAGTGCTCGCTGTTTTGAGGAAATTTTGACAGCTCGGTCTGTGTTTTACTGTTTACTCGGTAGAAAGCAGCCTACACTGGGGTGCCGGACCATGAAAACGTCATAGTTCTCGTGATTTACAAGCTCCATACAGGCCCCCAGACCCGTGCCCTGGTATCCTGGCATGCTACCACGACTTGTCGGACCAGTATTGGCCATTGCCATCATTTCTGCACCTCTAAAAGATCATTATTAAGGGCGGTTCACAGATTTATGGCCGCCATTAAAATGATGATGATCCGGTACCCGGCAGACCCGTTCGGTTTCACGCATGCGCACCGGCCGTGTCCGGCAGGTGTCATATTCGCGCGGGGGGCGGCGGTGGTCATTTCAGCGGGGTGGGTCGGGGGGACGTGGGGTGGGGCGGGGCGGGTTTGATCATGGAAAAAAGTCGAGTTGAGGGGTGAGTTTGGCGGAGTGTGGACAGGCAGTTGAAGGTAGGGAGGGGCTGGCTTCGTTGTTTGGTTTGTTTGTTTGTATAGACACGTTGACAAATGACGTCACTATTAGTATCACGTAATTTGTTCTTGGAATGACCTTGTAGTTTTACTTATACTTACACCAGAGAACGTGCATAGAACTCGTTCTATGCTTATACTAGTTATACTTTTCCTTTTCTGTATATATATATTTTTCTTTCCTTGACGATTGTTACTGCCTATCATGGATAAGTCTGAATAGACTTGTTTTCACCATTAGACAGTTTGTCGATAGAAAACCCGAGCCTACACTTTTAGTTTACCGACCCAAGGGATTTTTAACCTCCCACACCACATAGACATGGTATGAGAGCAACCGGCCTTTGATGACGCTGTAAGTTATACACAGCGGTGGAAATCCACATTGGCAGAGGTGGGTAGGGGGGGGGGGGGTGGACACTGGAATCGAACCACTGACATTCAGATTAGGAGTCCGACCTAGAAAAAAGTCAGGCACTCTAAGCACTCTGCCACAGAGAACAAACACCACACTTAGGCATAATAAATAGCCTGTTAACAGATTCAGCTTGTCTATATATGACCTGTCATAATTATAGTGGTGTCGTTTTGCATATAGGCCTACATCAATAGAGTAATACTTGAATTGAATTGATAATTTTCGTTGTATTTTAACTGACAAAACTGGTCTAAGCTTATTTTGTTTGTTTGTATAAACACGTTGGCCAATGTCTATGACGTCATTGTCACGTGATTTGCTCTTGGAATGACCCTAGTTGGCAAAACAAAGCAGGTGGGTGTCGTTTTGCACGAGGGGGGGGGGCGGGACCAATATAGTATTCCTAATAGTAATATCTCAGGGAGTTTGACACCGCGGCCCTGCAGAGTTGTAAACCACTGCCTTGTGGTACAGGTTCTTGACAGAACCGAAGGCTAAGGGAGCAAACCCTAAACAGAAAACCATGTCACTATGGCAGCATTAAGGGTGGTTGATGTATGGAACTCCCAACATCTCCCGACCAGACACTGCAGGGTCAAATAGCTTTGTGCCTGTCTGGACATGTTCTTGCCGGTGTGAAACCTCTATTTGCCCCCCGAGAGCGTGCCGCTGGTAGCTTGCAAAAGCCAGCAGCACTTCAACACTTTTGCAGGCAGCTTTCCTGAATTGTTGACATTAAGACCGACTCATGGACATCACTGTCACAGCAGAGAGCTAAATGGAGAGTGGAAGTCAAGTAATGAAAGCACTCTTTGTTGCATCGCGACCGACAGCATGATGATGAATAGTAATACTTCAATTGACTTGATCATTTTCATTATGTTTTAACTGGCATAACTGTTAAAGCTTTGTTTGCTTGTGTCATAATTTGCATTACCCTGTCACATCTCTGGTAAGAAGCGACATAGACAGGTAGGGTGATGCAACAAGGAGTCTAGGTAGTGTAATGGTTAGCATGCTAGGCCTGGAATAGCAAGAAGTGTGGGCTCGAAACCTGCTCTAGCATCAAGATTTCCCATTTCTCATTACAGGGGCTGTATGCAGGGAGCAGTGTTAGTGACTCAAAACTGGTTTTGTACGGGATTTCTAGTTTAGCGGCGAAAAGTCACTATGCATGGAGCAGTGTTATGGAAACACTGTGAGTTTAACATCACGTACACTAACACCACACCGTAGCAAGTTTACAGGTGCTGTTAGGTACCGATTAGGCCCAAATCTATTCAATGCTATCATATTTAACAGAATTACATCCTCAAAAAGTGAAATTTCATCAAATTAACCCTAAATTCGAAGCGGTTTTAACGCCGCCGCTACATCGGTGGTGATATTCATACTGTCGAATCTAAACAAAACAAATCGCCGCTGCCGCCATCGCCACCACCGCCGCATCGGCGGCAATATATTAGGCCCAAATCTATTCAATGCTATCATATTTAACAGAATTACATACTCAGAAAGTGAAATTTCATCAAATTAACCCTAAACTCAAAGCCATATTAACTACATCGGCGGCGATATTCATATTGTCGAATGCTATTTGTTTTATTTACATACACTTGTAAACCGGCTAGTTCTAACTGACTAAAGACACAAATAGCGGTGCTCGCCGGGAACAGGCTCAGAGGGATTTCCCAAATCTATAAATAACTTATAGGTGAGCTAACACCTCCGCGCTTTGGATCCGTACATACCCCGTGACCCTTTTTCCAACACCGGTGTTAGCTAACCCGAACTCCGCCCTTAACACCAGAGCCGATAAATAATTCTTCATGCATACGGCCCCAGGTCTCTATAGTTGGGAAGCATTTATTGGCTGACTGGGAAACAAACTGATTTCAAAAGAGTCGCCATGAGTACACGCTGACACAAGTCAGTACCCGTCCTGATATGACCTTAGATGTTGCCAGGACGTAAAACTCCAAAAACCAACCACCAAGCTCAGTGAGGTTCCAGGGCCTGTATGCAGGAGTCGGTGGTAGCGGGTTTTGGTGTTACAGCCTATTACCGGGTAGCTATCGCCGACGTCGAGAACTGTGTCAAGTCATATGCAGGAGAGTGTAACACTTTGATTATAGCTACCCGTGAATTTATTTATAGATTTGGGAAATCCCTCTGCGTCTGTACCCATATATTAGGCTTAAATCTATTCAATGCGACCATATTTAACAGAATTACATACGCAATAAGTGAAATTTTATCAATTTAACCCTAAATTCGAAGCGTTATTAAGGCTACCAGCGCATTGGCGGCGATATTAATAGTTATATTTTCGAATCGATGAAGGTACAGTAAACAAACCGCCGCCGCCCCCAGTCTGGAAAGCGACGTCGATGCGGCGGCTGCGGCGATTTGTTTACTTTACATTCGTCGATTCGAAAATATAACTATTAATATTGCCGCCAATGCAGCAGTAGCCTTAATAACGCTTCGAATTTAGGGTTAAATTGATAAAATTTCACTTATTGCGTATGTAATCTTGTTAAATATGGTCGCATTGAATAGATTTGGGCCTAATGCACTCGCTATACCTACTATTTACCAGGGGTAGGGTAACACCGGGTAAGCTTTTGGTGTTAGGCCTATCACTGCTTCATGCATACCATTTTTTGCTGCTAACCGGGAAATTCCCAATTACCACTGTTTTGCCTCGCTACCACCGAATAGCACCGGCTCCTGCATACAGGCCCTGGTTTCTCCACTGGCTCCCTCATACACAGTAAAACCTTTCTAAATCGACCGACGTTGGGACCGACTTTCAGTGGTCCATTTACGGAGGTAGTTAGAACATGGTTACAATGGTACTTTTGGGACCCAAATAAAGTGATCGATATAGGGGAGTGGTGGATCTGTGGAGGTGGTCGGCTAGGGGGGTTTTACTGTATATGTGAGGTTGAAATTTGGCGGCCACTGGGGCGCGTATTTGGCAGGGCCCCCTACCACCTCACCAACATGCTAAGCAAGTGTCTGCAGCTTGATTTACAGCTCCCAGGACCCCCCACGGTATTATCAACATGTTAACGGAGAGGAGGCTATGATTTACAACTCCCGTGTCTAAGCAATGCTGTGACCTTCCCGTTACAACGCATTGACCTTTTGAACTCCAAGGTCACGGTGACGTATTACTATTACCGTTAACTCTCTCAACACTCGTATCTCCTACCACCCCCTCACCCCACCTACCTCCACCGCACCCCACCCGATCACCCCCATCCCACCTACCTCCACCCCACCCCACCCCACCACAAGCCGCCCCACCTACCTCCACCCCACGCCATCCTACCCCACCCAACAGCACTCCACCCCACCTACCAACACCCCAACCCACCCAACCACACTCCACCACACCCCACCTCTACCACACCCACCGGGTGCAGTGGCCGAATCGGTAGAGCGGCGGCCTCGCGTGCGGAAGGTCGGGAGTTCGGTTCCCGTTCCAGTCAAACCAATGACTTATCAAATTGATATGTGTCGCTTCCTAGCCTGGCACTTGACATTAATAGGATAGGGCAAGGACTGGTTAGCTCAGGGTAAGGATAATGTGACTGAGTTGGACATCGGGTCATGGTACCCATGGCCTGATTTCCCAGTGGGGCAGCACTGTGAAGTCGCCATGAGTGCACACTATCACAAGTCAGTCCCCATCCTGATATGACCTTAGATGTTGCCAGGACATAAAATTCCAACAACCAACGAACCAATCCACCCCACCCCACTCCACCTCACCTACCTCCACCCCACCTACCTCCACCCCACCCATCCCAGCTCACCCCCACACCACCCCCATCCCACCCTTCAACACCACCTGCTCTGATAATAAATCTCACTGGCTACGACGAATACAAGGAAACACGAGTTTGTCAACTATGGACCTTTTCCACGGAGCAGTTGGCTAGTTGTTGGAGTTTCACGTCCTGGCACCATCTGAGGTCATATCAGGACGGGTACTGACTTGTGACAGTGCGCACTCATGACGACTTTATAGTGCTGTCTCACTTGGACACCAGGTCCCTAGCACCATGACTTGATATCCAACTCAGTCACATTATCCTGACACTGAGCCAACCAGTCCTTGCCTGATCCTAATATAGTAAAACTTCTCTAAATCGACGACCTTGGGACCGACTTTAGGTGGTCGATTTAGGGAGGTGGTCAGTTTAGGGAGTTAGAATATTGTTACAATGGTATTGTTGGGACCCAAATAAAGTGATCAATATAGGGGAGTGGTCGATCTGTGGAGGTGGTCGGTTAGAGAGGTTTTATTGTAATACCGAGCACCTGGCTAGGAAGCAACAAGTATCAATTGTTGAAGTCATTGGCTTGACTCGATCACCACACCAACAACGAAAGGTTTGAATCTCACGATCTACCAAAACAGGAGACAAACGCTCAACTCATTCGACCATCCCGTCAGTTAGTTCAATAGTTGGATATGTAGAATCAAATCTTTGTTAAAGCCACATAGTCCGCTGAAATATCAAATTTTCAAAACCAAACCAATTATCTAGATTTGATTTGACATATCTAACTTAGATACTGATGCACTTATTAAGCATTTGTTTCTGCGTAGAAGGCAATACTGAGTCGATTTAACAGAACCTGTTACTGCCGCAGTCTATGGTGTCAGAATTTTGGCAAGCTTGCCAAAACAAATTTTCCATGTTTGCACTCAAAATATCTCAAAAGTTTACCATTTAAAAAAAAAGTAACTTTGAACTAATGTAAAGTAGATACTAGTGATCGATCTAATAGATTTATCTCAGAAAAAATTCAGAAATTCAAAACCATCGGACTATGCAACTTTAAGTGTTTTGGGTTAAAAATTGCAGGTTTTCATCGAACTATTCAGCTTTAACGTATCGGAAAAAAATGTGAGTTAATTTTTAAAAAAAAAAAAAAAAAAAAATATAGAACCAATTCACTTCAGTTACTGTTCCTTGAAGGTACACTACTATATTGGTATATATATATATATATATATATATATATATATATATATATATATATATCCACACAGCTCAGCAGTGACTATGGTGTTGGCCGAACTAACACCGAGATAAACCTCATGGCTCCTGTACGTGGTCAGTCGTGTAGGAACCAGGAAACAAGCAAGACCCCCCCCCCCCCCACCTGTACCCACCCACCCACCTACCCACCCATCGCCACCATTAGTAAGGCCAGGGTTAAAGTTACATAGTCTGGGGCCAAATGTATGAACAACTTTTTATCGGCTCTGGTGCTAAGGGCGGCCGGCGGGTTAGCTAAAGTCGGTGTTGGAATATGTGTCACAGGAAATGTATGTGGCCAACACATGGCGGAGTTAGCTAACCAATGCGTTATTTATAGATTTGGGAAATCCCTCTGAGCCTGTTGCCGGCGACCACCGCTATTTGACAATATCACCACCGATCCGGCGGCGGTGGCGGCGTTAATATCGGTTCGATTTTATGGTTAATTTAATGAAATTTCACGTTTTGAGTATGTAATTCTGTTAAATATGATCGCATTGAATAGATGTGGCCGTAAACGGTACCTAACACTGCCGGGCACCAGCAAGCCTTGTTACTGGTGAGCCTGTTCCTGGCGAGTGGCAGCGATTTGTTTAGTTTACATTCGTCGATTCGACAATATTAATATCGCCGCCGCTAGATCGGCGGCGTTAATATCAGTTCGATTTTAGGGTTAATTGAATGAAATCTGACGTTTTGAGTATGTAATTCTGTTAAATATGATCGCATTGAATAGATTTGGTCCTAAACGGTACCTAACACTGCCGGGCACCAGCGAGCCTTGTTACTGGTGAGCCTGTTCCCAGCGAGTGGCGGTGATTTGTTTAGTTTACATTCGTCGATTCGACAATATTGATATCGCCGATTTAGCAGCGGCGTTAATATCGTGTCGATTTTAGGGTTAATTTGATGAAATTTCACTTATTGCGTATGTAATTCTGTTAAATATGATAGCATTGATTAGATTTTGCCCTAATCGGTCCCTAACACCGACGGTAAACTTGATATGTCTTGGTGTTAGTGTAGTCTATACAGGCTAAAGTAGCAATGAGATACTGTGTGGACAGAAGGTGAGGGGTTAGGGTGATAGGTCACTGATAGGTGAGCAGGAGTTGATGCCAATAAAGCACAACATCCTCACTGTCTATCTTTGTGACTTGTCTTCCTTTCTTCCTTAGTATTAGTTCCAGAGTTGGTAATATTGGTTTAGTATGACTGCATCACAGGTGAAATGAAGGGGGAGAGTTGTGTAGTATTATCTGGTGTTCACGACGGCTGAACCCAGTAATATTATATGGTGTCACCACGCTACCCACGCCTACCTGTATATGCAGCTACTTGCGCGAGAGGTCAGTACAGACTACTACAACAGTAACATGATCTATTAAATTGGCATTGTATGCGAATCTATGTAGCAATATATACTTAATAAGCACACCAGTAATAAGCACACCAGTAATAAGCACACCAGTAATAAGCACACCAGTAATAAGCACACCAGTAATAAGCACACCAGTAATAAGCACACCAGTAATAAGCACACCTGTAATAAGCACACCAGTAATAAGCACACCAGTAATAAACACACCAGTAATAAGCACACCAGTAATAAGCACACCTGTAATAAGCACACCAGTAATAAGCACACCAGTAATAAGCACACCTGTAATAAGCACACCAGTAATAAGCACACCAGTAATAAGCACACCAGTAATAAGCACACCAGTAATAAGCACACCAGTAATGAGCACACCAGAAATAAGCACACCGGTAATAAGCACACCGGTAATAAGCACACCAGTAATAAGTACACTGGTAATAAGCACACCAGTAATAAGCACACCAGTAATAAACACCAGTAATAAGCACACCAGTAATGAGCACACTAGTAAAAAGCACACCAGTAATAAGCACACCAGTAATAAGCACACTGGTAATAAGCACACCAGTAATAAGCACACCAGTAATAAGTACACTGGTAATAAGCACACCAGTAATAAGCACACTAGTAATAAGCACAACGGTAAAAAGCACACCGGTAAAAAGCACACCAGTAATAAGCACACCTGTAATAAGCACACCTGTAATAAGCACACTAGTAATAAGCACACCAGTAATAAGCACATCAGTAATAAGCACAACAGTAATGAGCACACCAGTAATAAGCACACCAGTAATAAGCACACCAGTAATAAGCACACCTGTAATAAGCACACCAGTAATAAGCACACCAGTAATAAGCACACCAGTAATAAGCACACCAGTAATAAACACACCTGTAATGAGCACACCAGTAATAAGCACACCAGTATTAAGCACACTAGTAATAAGCACACCAGTATTAAGCACACCAGTAATAAGCACACCTGTAATAAGCACACCAGTAATAAGCACACCAGTAATAAGCACACCAGTAATAAGCACACCAGTAATAAGCACACTAGTTATAAGCACACCGGTAATAAGCACACCAGTAATAAGCACTGGAAAACCAGGTCCTCGGCGCTGACAAAATATGTATCCAGACTAATAAAATATTTACAAAAAAAAAGAGAAAAAGTCTCTAAAGGCCCTATCACACTACCACGTAACGACGTCAGCGTAGGGAGAACGTGAAGAACGTTGAACTTCTCGGCGTAGTATGCAAATATGGGCACAAGTTGAAAGTGGATGCAGCGTAGTTGACGAGAGCGTAATGTCGGTAAAGCGTAGTGAGGATGAGAGAGGACAACGTAATTACACTGACGGGACGTTATTAACGTTATTCGATCACAAGAACTACGTTGCTTTACGTTACCTTACATTACTTACGTCATGAAATGGTGGCAAAATGGTAAACGTACGTTGGACGTCCATTAGGCGTCCGTTATCCCGACGTTTTCACGACATGGACTGCACGTTCCCGCCACCTTTAATGTGGGTCAACGTAATGCAATGTAATGCAACGTAGTGCAACGTAGTGCAACATAGTGCAACGTAGTGACCAGCATTTCATTGACGTTCACCAAACGTGTACAGAACGTACGGCGAACGTAAACCCTTACGTTCTAGTTACGTCGAAAGTTTTGAACAGGTTCAAAACTTTGACGCGTGCCGACGTAACACGACGTAACCTGACGTAGCCCGACATCAGTCTAACGTCATTCTGACGTCATCATAACGTAACCCAACGTACGTCAACGTAATGACGAAAAGTGATCACGTCAGGCTTACGTTTGCTCGTTACGTCATAGTGTGACAGGGGTATAAGTTGGTCAGAGACTAATAAACTAATTCAAGAAGCTGCAGTCTGAGCAATATTCTCCGTTCTCGTGTTATGCCCATATATGGGATGTGCTTATTACTTTCTGCATGCGATTAAAAGGAAAGCGATAATAATGTTTGGGAAGCATTTATTGGCTGGCTAGGAAAGAGGCGCCCATCGTCTTAGTTATGTGACATGTTAGAAAAGACTTCCCAGTCGAGTCAAACCAATGACTTATCAAATTGATACTTGTCGCTTCCTAGCCTGGCACTCGGCATTAATAGGATAGGACAAGGACTGGTTGGCTCAGTGTCAGGAATATGTGACTGAGTGGGATATCGGGTCATGATGCCGGTGGACTGATTTCCCAGTGGGTAGCACTATAAAAGTTCCTATTAGTGCGCATTGTCACAAGTCGGTACTTAGATGTTGTCAGGATCTAAAACTCCAACAACTAGCAGCCACGTGGTCTCTATAGAATGTTGGCGCAATCAGACACACTACCGATCTAAATCAGGTAGAAATGCATAGGTGAGCTGAGAGATCTGCTTATCGCTAGTTACCCCAATGCATAGTGTACATTGCTGGAGATAGCTAGGAGTGGGTGGAGTGTGGTTATTATAGTTTGGGTGGTGAGGTGGGGGTGGAGATATTTCGGGTGGAGTGTAGTTTTTGGGGAGTTTTCAGTCGTATTGGTGCGCTGAAGGCTGCAAATCTGCAGCACTGAATGGGCACTGCTGAAAGCACCCATGTGGTTGGGAGTTGGCTTCCGATGGGTAGTGATCAATTGCAGAGGAATTGGGGGGGGGGGGGGGGGGGAGGAAGGAAAAAGGCAGCTGAAGAGCCCAACCAGTCCTCTGAGAGGGCCGGGGGAGGCTGGATGGTTGGTGTAGTTTTACGCCCCAGTAAGACCCTAGGCCATACCAAGACGTGCACCGACTTGTGACAGCGCGCACTCATGACGACTTTATAGTGCTGCCCCACTGGGAAATCAGGCCGCCGGAACCATGACCTGATGTCCCACCGAGTCACATTATCCTGACACTGTGGTTGTAGTTGGGGTGGGGTGAGGCAGAATGAGTCCAGTGCACATTGGTCTAGAGACTAGATCGCCATTCCAGCCGGACGGTGCATTGTGGGATGCATGGAAGAAAAACAACCCCCCGCAAAGCACATGGCTAATGCTAATTAATACATTGGGTGCAGCTATGAAATGTGCTAGTTTCAGCTCATCTCAGCTCTTGTTTGAAACATAGAATATCTACTAAACATATATATATTATAGCATTGCATTTACATCAATCTAATCAGCAGATCTTATACCATCTGCATTTAGATTGAAACAAATCTGGGCACTCAGACTAGTGTTAGAGCCATAGTTAGTTTTACTTATTTGATTCATGGTTTTATTAATATCCTATGGCATTGGTTATATATTTCTTTGAAACAAGTTTTTGTTGACACATTTGATATTTTAATATTTAGAACAAGAATTACTTATGTGTAATCAGTTGTGATGTAAACATCAGCCTGTAAAGTGACTGAAATTGTATGTATATTAGCTCAAAATGCTGAATTATGGAGAGTTGTGTCCTATACATATTCATTATATTAATATAGTGCATGCATCTATCCATGTTTCAGCTAAATTATTATGTATTTTTAATAATTTTGAATAAAATCGAAGTTTTGCCCTACGCGAATTGGCAAACTCAATAGCCAAGCGCCTTTGTTTTTCTCTCGACGCCGTTTTCAGCGCATGCGCAGTCGGAATGGCCATCTCGTCTATTGTCTAGTGTCCAATGAGAGACATCAGCATTGCACGTGCCCCTAGCGTCGAACCCGCGAACCACAATGGTGGTGACCAGGCAGAATAGAGTTGTCGGAGCCCCTTCGCTCTACACCCGTATACAGCAGGCTGTATACAATATATATATATATATATATATATATAGTGGCCAGACGCAGCTGGTATCCGGGTGGCCAGGAGCCACTCACAGGTGGCACCCTAGTGGCGGAGGCAGGAACTAACTCCTATGACAGTAGTACAGTAGGTAATAACTAATATAGAGAGAACTGATAAGTGATAGTGTCCTTGTTTATATTCCCATAATATATATATATATATATATTTATATATATATATATATATATATATATATATATATGTATGATGTTTGAGAATTATGAGAGTTAAAATTAAAGCTGCATAGTCCGATGAAAGCATCAGATTTTCAAAAACAAAACACTTACCTAGATTTGATTTTACATAATCTCACTTAGATAATGATGCACTTATTAATATTATTAATATTAAGCATTTGTTGCCACATAGAAGGGCACACTGAGTAAATTTAATAGAACCTGTTACGGCTGAAGCCTATGGTGTCAGAGTTAACTGTGCATCTTGCGCTTTAAATATCTCAAAAGTTAGTCACTTAAAATAAACATTACTTTAAACTAAAATAAAGTAAGGTAGATTATAACAATCAATTTAATAATATATTTAGCTCAGAAAAATTACAGAAACTCAAAACCATCGGACTACGCAACTTTAATGGCAGTTCTAACTAGATTAATTGATGCTATTTCAATGAGTTCATATTAAGATAGGTGGCGCCCCCAAAGGATCCTCACCACACTAACCACGACAGGTTTCACCTCCTACTTATATATATATATATATATATATATATATATATATATTTAAGCCACTACGGCGACATAAGGATAACCAAACACAGAGTTGGGCTGAGTTCATTTATTTTTATCTCTGGCGGAGACAAAATATGCCCCACCGTAAAAGGAAAATTGTTGTCCAAGTGAGATCGATATAGTTGTATTACTGCGCGACACAGGTAGCGCCCCATACGCGCGCGCGCATAACAAGGTGGGTGCGCGACTCCAATAATTCATTCAATAGTACAATAATAAATAAATAATAATTAAATAAGTAATACCTTAGAGTTCGGCTCCGTTCTTTATATTATTATAATCCATTATAATACACATAATAAAAAACTTACTACAACTTTACCAACAGAAGAAAACTTCTGCTTACATTCTAAATACTATGTAAATACTCACATTGATCTGACTAGTATTGATCTAGTTATATGACACTACTGTTACCATATTGCTATGGAACTTTTGGGTTACAGAATTTCACTGCATTACATGCTGCAAATTGTGTATTCAACAGTTATTGTATACCTTATTCTATATACCTTTTGCGTAAATAATCCTGAATTGAAAAATGGCTGGAAGACCAGCGCTTCGGCACTGACAAAAGACTTATTCAGCAGAATAAACATTTTTACCCAAAAAATATATTTAAAAAATACTAATTACTAGTTTACCATCTGCTATTTCCGAAATCAGTAAATCTTGAAATGAACCTATTAATTTAATCCGGGGCATAACTCATGATGATTCATTCCCTCCTACCATGACACGACTACACGATGACAGGAAACTTCCAAGATCATCTCCAATACAAGGTGTCCACCTGCAAAAGATATCACCCAATTCCCGAACCAAAAACTCCTAAAAAATACTGCTATTTTCGGACAAAATCATGACGAAAATGTTGCAGAGAAAGATTTCTCTTTAGCAGACATATAATTCTAGTTTTGAAGGTATAATAATGGATTCAATTCCAGTTGATTCGTTTTGATTATAAGTGAGCAGACGACATTTAGTCGGAGCAGACGACAAGCTGGGTCTGATTGGAGGAGGGCGGGCGTTCGGGGCCCTTTGTGGTATGTTTCCGGTTTACTGTATCACGTGACAGCCGACAGGAAGAGATCACTTCTCGCGCGTTCGTGTTTTACGGGGTGACGTTGCTGAATGTGGATGTGTGTATGTATGTACGTATGTATGTATGTATGTATGTATGTATGTATGTATGTATGTATGTATGTATGTATGTACATATGTATGTATGTATGTATGTATGTGTGTATGTGGATATGTGTGTATGTATGTATGTGTGGGTATGTATGTATGTATGCATGCATGTATGTATGCATGTATGTGTGTATGTGGATATGTGCGTATGTGGGTATATGTGTGTGTATGTGTGGGTATGCATGTATGTATGTATGTACGTATGTGTGCATGTGGATATGGGTGTATGTAGGTATGTATGTGTGGGTATGTATGTATGTATACATGCATGTATGTATGTATGCATGTATGTGTGTGTATGTGGGTATGTGTGTATGTGGGTATATGTGCATGTATGTGTGGGTATGCATGTATGTATGTATGCATGTGTGTGTATGTGTATGTGGGTATGTGGCTATGTACATATGTATGTATGTGTGTATGTGTGTATATGTGTATGTGTGTATGTGTGGGTATGTATGTATGCATACTGTCCAGCATTTCAACGCGCACACCAATATTAATTTGGTATATTTTCACTTCAAATATATGCAGTCAATCCCCCAAAAATAAAGTTACTTCAAGCTAAAGTAAAGTAGATTATAATTATCAACCTAATATATATATAATATCTATAAATGAGACTGTCTCAAAAGGCGCTAAGCAAAGTGGGACAAAACTGTGTGTATTGTAACGATCAACATACTATTTGCTCAGGATAAACTGATTTGCTTTTTACATGGTGTTTCATAATCCCAATAGAATACATATTGATTTGAAGCAAATGTCCTTGTGTTTTCTGTGTAACCGTTTCTGTGCTGTTTTGTGTCAATCGTTACAATGGACAAAATCATATACATAATATATCCATCTCCCATTGGATCAGCTGTGTTACATAGCAAACCGGCTGTGTAGTTGATGGAGACATTTGTTTTTTTCTTGAAGATTTATACTGCCTATCATGGATAAGTCTGAATAGACTTGTTTTCACCATTAGACAGTTTGTCGATAGAAAGCCTGAGTCTACACTTTTACCGACCAAAGGGATTTTTAACCTCCCACACCACATAGACATGGTATGAGAGCAACTGGCCTTTGATGACACTGTAAGTTATACACAGCGGTGGAAATCCAAATTGGCAGAGGTGAGGGCACGGGGAATAGAACCAGCGACCTTCAGATAAGGAGTCCGACCTAGAAAAAAGTCAGACACTCTAACGACTCCACCAGAGAGAACACCAAAATAAAATAAAAGTAACTTCAAGTTAAATTAAAGCAGACTATAATTATCAACCTAACATATATATTATATATACACCTAATATATCCATATCCCATTGGATCAGCTGTGTTGCGGAGCAACCCGGCTGTGTAGTTGATGGAGACATCTGTGGTTTATGTCCCCGTTTCCCCACTCCATCAAAGGCCGGCTTATCCACTTATTTTGCAATAAATATAAAAGAAAATAACCTACACAAATTTGAAAGCCCGGCGCGAAATGGCCGAGTGGAGATTCGCGACGGACCAACACGCGGTGGCGCTGCAGTAGCGCAGCCCATGATCGATCAAGCCGGGCAGCGATTGGTCGATATACATATTAATCGCAATTAAATAGCAAACATATTAGTGCACAGTAATAATCCGAATAACAATAATGGAAAAGCCACTCCGCCTTTTTATATAATGATAATAAATTATCCTGTCTATATATACCTCGATTTTCTAGAGATTATATTGCCCTGCCCCCCTTCCTCTTCCCTCTTCCTTCTTCCTTCTTCCCCTTCTCCCCCTACAGCCCATCTTGACGCAAAACCGACGGGGTGTCTGACTGAATTTGAAAGCCCGGAGTCGCAGTTTCAGATCTCCGCCAATTTCGGATCTCCGCATCGCTTCTGCGCATGCGTCAAAGTCTAACAGCATCGTCAAGGCATTGTCAACGGTCGTGAGCAATCTTCATACAGAAAAAGTGAAATATCTCTAAAAGCACACCACCTAGAAACAAATCGCTTGGTACACATATAGAAAACATGCTTACCAAAAAGATTATATTAAATTAATATGGTTAGGGTTCGGATTTCTATTAATTTTGAATAAAGTTTTGCAGTGCGCGTACCGGCGAACTCAAGGCATTGTCAATGGTCGTGAGCAATCTTCATACAGAAAAAATGAAATATTCTAAAACCACACCACCTAGAAACAAATCGCTTGGTACACATATAGAAAACATATTTATCGAAAAGAGTATATTAAATTTATAAGGTTAGTGACACTGACACTATAGTGACAGTATGAGTGCAGCGATTTGCGGCAAGCAACGACGGTTTGAATCTGGCTCGATGTTGACACATGTGCAGACGATGCTGTTCGATTTTGATGTATGCGCAGAAGCCAGGCGGAGACCTGAATCTGGCGGAGATCTGAAACCGCGACACCGGCGTGAAATGGCCGAGTTGAGGATCGCCCGCCGTCAAAGTGTGGTGGCGCTGCAGTAGCGGAGCCAGCGATTGGTCAATACAGTCAAATCTCTCTAAATCGATTTTAAGTGGTCCATTTAGGGAGGTGGTCGGTTTAGAGAGTTAGAATATCCTTACAACTGTATTGTTGGGGCCCAAATAAAGCAATCGATATAGGGGAGTGGTCGATCTGTGAAGGGATTGGTATAGAGAGGTTTTACTGTATACATATTAATCGCAGTACACACATTTAAAGCAGGATAATAGGACAGTAATATCACCGATTAATGATAATAAGGAAGACACTAATCATAGAGCGGTCCGCCATTTTATATAATGATAATGAAATATCCAGTCTATATATATATATATATATATATATATATATATATATATATGAGACTGTCTCAAAAGGTGCTAAGCAATATGGGACAAAACTGTGTCCATTGTAATGATCAACACACTATCTACTTATGCATTTGCTCATGATGAACTGATTTGTAGTTTACATGGTGTTTCATAATCCCAATAGAATACATATTGATTTGAAGCAAATGTCCTTGTGTTTTCAGTGTAACCGTTTCTGTGCTGTTTTGTGTAAATCATTACAATGGACAAACAAACAAAGAGTTAACACCTTTTGAGACAGGCTCATATCGATGGTCTTTTCCCTTCTATCTTCGCTTCCAGTATTCTTCTCTGTGATTCCTGGTGTCGTATCATGTGGCCAAAGTATTTAATTTGTCTGTTTTTGATCATTTGTATTATCTGTCTCTTTATTTTCATTCTTGTTAGGACCTCCATGGAATTTTTAACATTCTTCTGTATTGCCACATTTCAAATGCCTCGAGCTTTGTTGTTATTGCTTTCTTCAAAGTCCATGTCTCGCAGCAATATAAAAGTGTAGACCACACATAGCATTTTAGCAGTCGGAGTCTTGTTTTTATATTTATGTCTCTAGATGTTAGTACTTTCTGCATCTTTAGAAATGTTGCTTTGGCAATTTTTATTCTCCGTTTAATCTCTCTTTCACATCCGCCATCACTAGTTATTAAATGGCCCAGATACACAAATGACTCTATAGGTTTTACTGTATATATATATTTATATACATACAGTAAAACCTATATATATGTACAAATCACAATTCTTACTGAGAAAAAATATGGTTTGACTCGGCTTCCTGTGCGGGAGGTCGAGTGCTTTAATCCCTGCCGAGTCAAACCAATGATACTTGTTGCTCCCTAGCTTGACGCCCATCATAAATAGGATAGAGTACGGACTGTGGTACACATGGATGGGACTGGAACCCACACCTCTGCCATTCTGGAGCCTAGCATCTTTCTCTAATGTGATCACCATACAAACGCCATCTGTGTATGTGGCATTTCATCTAGGGAGGTCAGTGCACCTCACTGTAGAACTCTGTGCCATTCATATGGTACTAGTGCCATTCATATGGTACTAGTTCTATTGATATGGACCTAGTGCCTTTCATATGGACCTATTGCCATTCATATGGTACTAGTGCCATTCATATGGTACTAGTGCCATTCATACGGAACTATTGCCATTCATATGGAACTAGTGCCATTCATATGGAACTATTGCTATTCATATGGAACTATTGCCATTCATATGGTACTATTGCCTTTCACATGGAACTAGTGAAATTCACATGGAACTAGTGCCATTCACATGGAACTAGTGCCATTCATATGGTACTATTGCCATTCACATGGAACTAGTGAAATTCACATGGAACTAGTGCCATTCACATGGAACTAGTGCCTTTCACATGGAACTAGTTCCATTCATATGGAACTAGTGCCATTCACATGGAACTAGTGCCATTCATATGGATCTAGTGCCATTCATATGGTACTAGTGCCATTCATATGGGACTAGTGCCATGCATATGAAACTAGTGTCATTCATATGGAAGTAGTGCCATTCATATGAAACCAGTGCCATTGATATGGAACTAGGTCCATTCATATGGAACTAGGTCCATTCATATGGTAAGTGCCATTCATATGGAACTAGTGCCATTCATATGGTACTAGTGCCCTTCATATTGTACTAGTGCAATTCATATGGTACTAGTGCCATTCATATGGTACCAGTGCCATTCATATGAAACTAGTGCCATTCATATGGAACTAGGTGCATTCATATGGAACTAGGTCCATTCATATGGTACTACTGTCATTCATATGGAATTAGTGCCATTCATATGGCAATATTTCCATTCATATGGCACTAGTTCCACGACACTAGTGCCATTCATATGGTACTTGTGCCATTCATCGGAACAGAAAGCACCCCAGGATTAAAGCTGCATGCGTATAATGAATACACATTAGTAGTCTGGCATGGGTAGTGTGGTGACATCAGGGAGCCTAGGTGGTGTAATGGTTAGTGTAGTAGTCTGCACTGACCTCTCAGGCAAGGAGCCGCATAGACAGGTAGGTGTGGGTAGAGTGGTGACATCAGGGAGCCTAGGTGGTGTAATGGTTAGTGTAGTAGTCTGCACTGACCTCTCAGGCAAGGAGCCGCATAGACAGGTAGGTGTGGGTAGTGTGGTCATCAGGGAGCCTAGGTGGTGTAAGGTTAGTGTAGTAGTCTGCACTGACCTCTCAGGCAAGGAGCCGCATAGACAGGTAGGTGTGGGTAGTGTGGTGACATCAGGGAGCCTAGGTGGTGTAATGGTTAGTGTAGTAGTCTGCACTGACCTCTCAGGCAAGTAACAACATAGACAGATAGGCGTGGGTAGTGTGGTGACATCAGGGAGCCTAGGTGGTGTAATGGTTAGTGTAGTAGTCTGCACTGACCTCTCAGGCAAGGAGCCGCATAGACAAGTAGGCGTGGGTAGTGTTGTGACATCAGGGAACCTAGGTGGTGTAATGGTTAGTGTAGTAGTCTGCACTGACCTCTCAGGCAAGGTGCCGCATAGACAGGTAGGCGTTGATAGTGTGATTTCATCAGGTAGCCTAGGTGGTGTAATGGTTAGTGTAGTAGTCTACACTGACCTCTCAGGCAAGGAGCCGCATAGACAAGTAGGCGTAGGTAGTGTTGTGACATCAGGTAGCCTAGGTGGTGTAATGGTTAGTGTAGTAGTCTGCACTGACCTCTCAGGCAAGGTGCCGCATAGACAAGTATGCATGGGTAGTGTTGTGACATCAGGGTACCTAGGTGGTGTAATGGTTAGTGTAGTAGTCTGCACTGACCTCTCAGGCAAGGAGCCGCATAGACAGGTAGGCGTTGATAGTGTGATTTCATCAGGTAGCCTAGGTGGTGTAATGGTTAGTGTAGTAGTCTGCACTGACCTCTCAGGCAATGAGCCTCATAGACAGGTAGGTGTGGGTAGTGTTGTGACATCAGCGAACCTAGGTGGTGTAATGGTTAGCATAGTAGTCTGCACTGACCTCTCAGGCAAGGAGCCACATAAACAGGTAGGCGTGGGTCGTGTGGTGATATCAGGGAGCCTAGGTGGTGTAATGGTTAGTGTAGTAGCCTGTGCTGACCTCTCAGGCAAGGAGCCATATAGACAGGTAGGCGTGGGTAGTGTGGTGACATCAGTGTGCCTAGGTGGTGAAATGGTTAGCATACTGCCCCGGAATGCAAGATAAGAGACACAGTTCCGATTCCCGCTCTAGGTGCAATATTTCCCATTTTCATCACCTCCACGACACTGGTTGCCATGACCATAATCCTGTACAAGCTATGCGGTATGGTTGTTGAATCTACCCTGTGTATATGTAAGCACATTGCCTGTATGTATGTATGTATGTATGTATGTATGTATGTATGTATGTATGTATGCATGTATGTATGTATGTATGTAATCGTAAGCATTAAATGACCATTTAAAAGACTTACAATTCCAGGGGGATGAGTGTAGTAGTCTGCACTGACCTCTCAGGCAAGGAGCCCCATAGACAGGTAGGTGTGGGTAGTGTGGTGACATCAGGGAGCATAGGTGGTGTAATGGTTAGTGTAGTAGTCTGCACTGACCTCTCAGGCAAGGAGTCCCATAGACATATAGATGTGGTGACATCAGGGAGCCCAGGTGGTGAAATTTAGCATACTGGCCCGGAATGCAAGAAATGCGGGTTCGCTTCCCGCTCTAGATGCAATATTTCCCATTTCGATCACCCCAACGACACGATGAACACACACACATATAATTTTACAACTGTATACGTTTATTGATGACAAAAACCCTCATATATCAAGTCGAATTACACACACATTATTGATATTACACAAAGGACCCAGCAGTTCCATTCTAATAATATTCGCATAAAACCTTTTTACATCACACATATGTATATGTTCTTTTGTGGTGTACGCTCTGCTATTCTTGTTATCGGTGTGTTTGTACTATACACCGCAAGGAAGAACTGTCAACTGTCTTCTTTTCAATATAGCATAGTGTAGGGTTTACTAAGAAATCTCCAATCATCTGTGGTGTTCTCTGTGGCAGAGTGGTTAGAATGTCTGACTTTTTTCTAGGTCAGACTCCTAATCTGCAGGTCGGTGGTTCGATTCCCTGTGCCCCCACCTCTACCAATTTGGATTTCCACCGCTGTGTATAACTTACAGCGTCATCAAAGGCCAGTTGCTCTCATACCATGTCTATGTGGTGTGGGAGGTTAACAATCCCTTGGGTCGGTAAAAGTGTAGGCTCGGGCTTTCTATCGACAAACTGTCTAATGGTGAAAACAAGTGTATTTAGACTTATCCATGATAGGCAGTATAAATCTTCAAGTATAAATCTTCAAGAAAAAATAAATCTGAGTCAGCATGAGGTTTACTAATCATTGCGAACTTGTCCCTTTGAGTGTGAATTCATATAACCAGACAAATAAATATTCCCACCAGCATCGTGACGCGATATCCCACACAGTCAAATTATCCTGACACTTTGTTAACCTTGTTTTATCCTATTAATGCTGAGCGCCAGGCTAGGTAGTGACAATTATCAATTCTATAACAGTATAAGTCATCGGTTTGACTCGGCTGGGATCCGAACTCCCGACCTTCCGCACGGGAAGCCTGCGCTCTACCGAATCAGCCACCGCGTCCAGTTATATTTTGGAGTTTGAGGAGAATATTAGTCTGTTAGTTTCAGCGCGACAACAATAAAACAACAACAAAAACATCAACATCAAGGGGAAAAAAGGAGGTGAGGAATTTGTAAGCGCTAGTCTTCGTCACCTGAGATGTGGTATACAAACATATAAGTGCCCCACCTAGGGGGGGGGGGAGGAGTGACTCATATTGCCCGGCATCCAGGCCCTGACACACCTGGAAATATTGTCTTACCTGTACTTACCTGTAGAGCCCCTACAGCTACTGCTTCGTTTTTGGTGGAAGCGAAGGGAGAGACAATATTTTTCGGTTTTGAAAAGTGTCTGTGTGTGTATCTATGTGTCTGTGTGTGTATGTGTGTGTGTATGTGTGTATGTATGTGTGTCTGTGTGCCTAGGTGTCTGTGTGTCTATGTGTCTGTGTGTCAGGTGTGTGTGTCTGTGTGTCTGTGTGACAGGTGTGTGTATATGTGTCTGTATGTCAGGTGTGTGTATATGTGTGTCTACGTGTCTGTGTCAGGTGTATGTGTCTGTGTGTCAGGTTTGTGTATGTGTGTGTCTACGTGTCTGTGTCAGGTGTATGTGTCAGGTGTGTGTATGTGTGTGTCTGTCTGTATGTCTGTGTATCTGTGTATCAGGTGTGTGTCTGTGTGACTGTGTGGAAGCATAGGTGTGTTTAATGAGTGCACTAGTTTCTAAGTGTATAACCACCATATGGCAACGACCAGACGAGATGGCTGAATGAGTTGAGAGTACATCTTCCATTTTGAGAGTATTTTGGGATTCGAACCCTGGTCGAGTCAAAACGATGACTTAAAAATGTATACTTGTCGCTTCCTAGCCAAGTGCTCGGCATTATTAGCATAGGGCAACGACTGGTTGGCTCAGTGTCAGGATAATGTGACTGAGTGGGATATCAGGTCATGTTGCTGGTGGTCTGTGGGGCAGCACTATAAAGTCACCATGAGTGTGCACTGTAACAACTCGGTACCCGTCCTGATATGACCTGAGATGTTGCTAGGATGCAAAGCAACAACAAACAACTATATAGCAACGTGTTATCAACAGTATCTTCCGGTGAGAGTCAGGTTTCCCGCACACGTTCGGGGCGGTGGTGGCGCCACCAGTCCCAAATGGTGTGGAGGACGCAATACAATAATAATCGTTATAATAAAAAGTTATATAACAAAAATAATTCCCTTCCATGCCTTCATACTCGCACAATGCGCTAAGGCCCTGTCACACCTCACCGGATTGGGAGAAATGGACAGCAACCGAACAAAGTCCGGTTTGTGTCCGTACAAGTTTTGAACAACTAGGAACAGATGCCGCCGGATTGACGTCTACAGTTCTTCTCTGGCTTGAGTTTGTTTCATCCGTTGGCTATCCGTTCATGTCCATTTCATGTCCATTTCATGTCTGTTTCATGTCCGTTTCATGTCTATTCGTCCATCGGCCATTGACCCGATAGCGCAACATTTTGACACATTTTAATACATTTTGATACTTATCGCCAACCGGACTACACAATTCTGTCCATTGCTCAATCCAGCGAGGTTTGACAGCCGCTTAATACATCACACACACATATACCAGGCAGAGTGACTGAGTGTGGCCAGACAAGTTACCGCGTTTCCAGACAGAATCGGCTCAGTTGCATAGTTGATGAACAATTAATAATAGATCAGTTCAGTAGATGACTTAGAATATAATAAGCAGTGAAAGTTTCTGATTAATTATACTTGTATAATGCTTATGCGTCACATATACATATATATATATATATATATATATATATATATATATATATATATATGCAAATATATATATATATATATATGTTACGTATAAAGAATTATGTGAGTATAAAGATACATAAGGGAATTATTATCATTATTCTTATACTCTGTAAGACCCAACACTATACGGGTGGTGCCAGCTGCAGCCTCCTCGCCTCCACCGGATGTAGACCAGTGTCAGTCGCACCGGAGGATTCATATATTATATATGGGGTTTATGTGTGTCTATTTCTAATCCACTGACTCCACACACCAGACGTTTTGGGAGATCGTGGGATCCGAACCCATGGGTTCGTGGGTTTGAACCCTGGTCGAGTCAAACCAAAGACTTGAAAATTGATACTTGTCGCTTCCTAGCCTGGTGCTCAGGATAATTAGGATAGGGCAAGGACTGGTCAGGATAATGTGACTAGATAGTCAGGATAATGTGTCAGGATAATGTGACTGAGTGCGATATCAGGTCATGGTGCTGGTGGCCTGGTCTCCCAGTGGGGCAACACTATAAAGTCACCATGAGGGCGCACTGTCACAAGTCGGTACCCATCCTGATATGACCTTAGATGTTGCTAGGATGCTAAACAACAACAAACAACAATGCTGACTCGACACCAGCCGTTGCATCACCGGGTCTGCAGTCACTGCCTATGTTCAGACAGACACTGAAGGCCCAGTCACATGACACGTTAGTGGTCGTAGTTGAACGTAGTTGAACGTAATGGAGGCCAACATAGCTGAACGTAGCTGAACGTAGTTGAACGTAGTTGAACGTAGTTGAACATAGTTGAACGTAGTCGAACGTAGCCGAACGTAGCCGAACGTAGCTGAACGTAGTTGAACGTAGTTGAACGTGGTTGAACGTAGTTGAACGTAGTTGAACGTAGTGGAGGCTAACATAGTTGAATGTAGTTGAACGAAGTTGAACATAGTTGAACGTAGTTGAACATAGTGGAGGCTAACATAGTTGAATGTAGTTGACTGGAGTTGAACGTAGTTGAGGCTAACATAGTTGAATGTAGTTAAATGTAGTTGAACATAGTTGAACGTAGTTGAACATAGTGGAGGCTAACATAGTTGAATGTAGTTGACCGGAGTTGAACGTAGTTGAGGCTAACATAGTTGAATGTAGTTAAATGTAGTTGAACATAGTTGAACGTAGTTGAACATAGTGGAGGCTAACATAGTTGAATGTAGTTGAACGGAGTTGAACGTAGTTGAACGTAGTTGAACATAGTTGAGGCTAACATAGTTGAATGTAGTTGAATGTGGTTGAACGTGGTTGAACGTAGTTGAACGTAGTTGAACATAGTTGAACGTGCTGGATGGTACATTCAACGATGGTACATTCAACGTTACGTTAGTCTCCACTACATTCAACTACGTCCACTAACGTGTATATGACCGTGTATATGACCGGGCCTTGAGGTTGAGTGGAGGCAGAGGATCACAATTCCCTCAATTATTGTGAATGCATTCCACATAATGCATTCCACGTAACCGAGAGCCCGCTCCGGGCCCCGCCTAAGCAGGCTCGGCTTGACGCGACCCCGGTGTGACACCGGGGGACATGCCCCCGACGGGCCCCGGCACATCTTTGAACTTTGTGGAGGCTGTCAGTGTGTCAACGGTCTGGGCTGTTGCACTAAACAATTCATCGATTTGGTGTGATACGCACTAGATTCGGTTTTTGGAGTTTCACGTCCTGGCAACATCTAGGGTCGGATCAGGACGGGTATACAGTTTGATGAAATGGGGCTCACTCGTAATTTTTGCAAACGGGTTTTTACATTTCCAAAATATATAGGCCTACACATAAGCATGCGCACAGGCCTTCCATTTCTAAAATGTGTTCACACGCATGCGCACCGACATATGTAGTCGCAGGCGCACATACAAGAAGAATGACGAGGTGCAAATATATAACGTGATGTAAGAGGAAGTCAGGAACTTCTGACACGTGATAGCTATGTGATTTTAAAGATCAGGTTAAAGGTGATTTTTTTCAACTTTGTTTCTTTTCATAATATATATATATATATATATATATATTATTGACACTACTCAGAGAGACACAACGCAATATATACAGTTATATGGAGGAGAGTCTCAGCTCTGGCTGGCTCCCAAACCACCTAATTCTTTATTTTAACAAAAAAACGATGGCCAAGTAGCCAACCGGTGGTGGTCATGTGCCCTCCTAAAACCTCACAGGCCTAGTGCCTACCTCAAAGCGCCCCACCCGCCCACCAAGCCGCTCAAGCAGCACCCACAAAAGCACTCACATGCATGCACCCACCCTTTGGATCTGTTCCATAATACCCCCATAATCCCAGGATTATACATAGACATATATGTACTATATAATTTATTATGTGGATATAAACAACGGCAGCCCCTTAAATGTTTCTCTCTAACCACCTTAACTTCCATCTTATTTGCTGCGGGTCTGATGCAGCCTTGGTCTAAATTCTGCTGATAGTTGTTTGGTTGTTGTTTTACGTCCTAGCAACATCTAAGGTCATATGAGGACAGGTACCAACTTGTGACAGTGCGCACTTATGGCGACTTTATAGTGCTGCCCCACTGGGAAATCAGGCTGCCGGCACAAGGACCTCATATCCCACTCAGTCACATTAGCTTGACACTGAGCTAACCAGTCCTTGCCCGATCCTAATAATGCCGAGCGCCTGGCGAGGAAGCGACAAGTATCAATTTTAAAGTTATATGTTTGACTCGACTGGGAACCAAACTCATGACCTTCCGCACCGCGCCCAGTCAAATTCTGTTGATAAGACATTGATATATATATATCCCATACACCAAGAAAAAATCCTCTGGTGCGACACTAACTGGTCTACATCGGGTGGAGGCCAGAAGGCCATAGGTGGCGCCACCAGTACAGTGTTGGGCCTTATGAAGTATAATAATGATAATTCCATTACATATCTTTATAATTGCATAATGCATTATACATCCCATATATATCGCATATATATCCCATATATATCCCATATATATCCCATATATATCCCATATATATCCCATATATATCCCATATATATCCATAGTGAGATTGTCGGAGAAGCAATTATAAGGATTACCAAACAAAAATTAAATTGCTTGATATCTGTTCCACATATGTTGTTTTCCCCCAGAGATAGTCCAATTTCCAGAGTTGAGCGCTCATCCTCTTTAGATTCACAGGCACCGCCCTGTCCTGCTGACGCTCAATCTTCTTTACAGACAACACCAAAGGCCGAGACAACGGTGTGTCGCTTGTGTGATTCTCCAACTGCCGGACAACGATCCAATCCTTATAAACCTGACCCCCCCCCCCCTCCCCCACACACACACATTTGATGGTGGCTTGTCCCTCATAGTTTCCCCAAACCTACGCTCACCAGGCACCCACTCCATCCTGACACTCACTCTGTGTGAAGTTTCCCCCCCCCCTTTTCTCAGATTTGTTTGTTTGTTATTGTTTTATGTCCTAGCATCATCTAAGGTCATATCAGGATGGGTACCGACTTGTGACAGTGCGCACTCAAGATGACTTTCTAGTGCTGCCTGACTGGAAGACCAGGCAGCTGGCACCATGACCTGATATCCCACTCAGGCACATTATCCTGACACTAAGCCAACCAGTCCTTGCCCTATCCTAATAATGCCGAGCGCCAGGCTAGGAAGCACCAAGTATCAATTTATAAGTCATTGGATTGACTCGACCAGGGTTCGAACCCGTGACCCCACGATCTACCAACATGGGAGATGGACGCTCTAACTCATTTGGCCATCCCGTCCCAGATTTGAAATGATACAGTCGTTACCATGCTCTCCTAAATGTCAAAATAACTACTCAACGAACAATTTATAACACACCAAAATGCAATCTCCCCTAAATAAACCAGGTAGTTTTCCTTTGATGTCAACCAGACGGGATGGCCGAATGAGTTAGAGCATCCGTCTCCCATGTTGGTAGACCATGCGATCGAGGGTTCGAACCCTGGTCGAGTCAAACCAATGACTTAAAAATTGATACTTGTTTCTTCCTAGCCAGGCGCTCGGCATTATTAGGATAGGGCAAGGACTGGTTGGCTCAGTGTCAGGATAATGTGACTGAGTGGGATATCAGGTCATGGTGCTGGCGGCCTGGCCTCCTGGTGGGGCAGCACTATAAAGTCGCCATGAGTGTGCACTGTCACAGGTCGGTACCCATCCTGATATTACCTTAGATGTTGCTATGATGTAAAACAACAACAACAAAACAAACAAACCTTTGGTGTCTGTGCTGGTGTCATGAAATAGGATCGGACAAGCAGACTGCGCGATGAAAAGTCACTCTTTCTCATGGTGTGTCTCTTAAACTTCTGTAATCTTTCAACCATGACAAGTTTTTCTTTTTCATTCGCGTTAAATTTATCACCAGGCTTGTTGGTCTAAACGGTAGAGCGCAGGCCTCACGTGTGAGAGATCGGGAGTTCGGTTCCCGGTCGAGTCAAACCATTGACTTATAAAATTGATACTTGTCGCTTCCTAGCCTGGCGTTCGGCATTAATAGGATAGGGAAAGGATTGGTTAGCTGAGTGTCAGGATAATGTGACTAAGTGGAATATTAGGTTATGGTGCCGGCTGCCTGATTTCCCAATGGTGCAGCAGTATAAAGTTGTTGCTAGGATGTAAAACCCCAACAAACAAATATATACATATAACCCCAATATGTATAAATATATAAATATTCTATATTCGGTTATTTCTCAGCCGTAACGAGTAAAGAGTCGTCAACCCAATCAGCTTATATATAAGTACAGTCAAACCTCTCTAAATCGACCGACGATGGGACCGACTTAAAATGCACCATGTAGGGAGGTGGTCGGCTTAGGGAGGTTATTTTTATCATTACAATGGGATTGTAATAAATGTGTATGGATGATCGTGTGGGACCCAAATAAAGTGATCGATATAGTGGAGTGGTCGATCTGTGGAGGAGTCGGTAAAGTGTATATATATATATATATATATATATATATATACAATACATAAATATATATATATATATATAAACAGTAAAAACCTCCCTAACCGACCACCTCCACAGATCGACCACTATACAGTAAAACCTCTCTAAACGACCACTTCCACATATCGATCGCTTTATTTGGGTCCCAATAATACCATTGTAACCATATTCTAACTCCGTAAACCGACCACCTCCCTAAATGGACCACTTAGGGTCGGTCCCAAGGTCAGTCGATTTAGAGAGGTTTTACTGTATATATAACATATATATACATATATGTGTATATATATACACACATACACATAGCTGGCAGTTAAAAAGGGGGCCAAAGATTGATGGCTGCCGGTGTAACCCTACCCGTTGCAAGAGCGGCGGGCGCGCCCCCTACCGGATGGATGGATAACTAGGAACCGTCACAAGTGAAAACGGCCGCACGGCTTTGATCCGCCGAGTAGATTTAGTGCGGCGACGCCTCAACGAGTCTGCGCTGGCCGGAGTGGTGCACCGCGGTACACTGAACACAATTAAAGTGAGAGGGACTAGGGTGTGTGATGGGCGCCCTTGTAGGCTTAGATCTTTAAAAATATAATATGTGTGATGTATAACGCATTATACGAGTATAAATGCGAGGGGAACATATAGTGTATATATATCTATTCCTCCATGGCGCATTGGGGGTGCCCGCCCCCCTAGATGTTGAGGTAATTGGTGGGCATGCCACACACACTGGAGGAATTTATATCTATATATCCTCCAGTGCGACTGACATTGGTCAATATCCGGCGGAGGTGAGGTGGGCAAGATGGCGCCACCGGTAAAGTGTTGCATCTTACGGAGGAGAACAATAATAATAATAAGTAATATTTCCTTATGTATCTTTGTAATCGCATAATACGTTACACATCACATACACATATATATCGGAGGTATATATACATATATATATATGTGATGCATTACGCATTATACAAGTATATATGATAGGGGAACATATATAGGTCTACTTTGCTACTTCCTCCATCGGCGCATTGATGGAGTGCCCCCCTCCCCAGCTGTCGGGGAGTTGTATGCGGGTGGCCCACCCTCGCACCACACACACTGGAGGATATTAATCCCTATGGCAGGCTATTAATCCCTATGCCAGAGATTAAACTCAGACCCAACTCATTCTCATCCTTATGTTATTTGCGCACTGCTAATTTATATATATATTATATATATTATATATATATTATATATTTACTGTAAAACTTCTCTAAATCGGCCGACCTTGGGACTGACTTTAAGTGGTCCATTTAGGGAGGTGGTCAGCTAAGGGAGTTAGAATATGGTTACTTACAATGGTATTGTTGGGACCCAAATAAAGTGATCGAAATAGGGGAGTGGTCGATCTGTGGGGGTGGTCGGTTAGAGAGGTTTTACTGTATATATCTATATCTATATCTATATTATATATACATATATTATATTTCCTCCATTGTATGTGGCACGAGGGGGGCCCTGCCCACCAATTACCCAAAGAGCTGGGGGGGGGGGCAACACCAATCCGCCAAGGAAGATTAGATATATACAGTAGATGTTCCCCTTGCATTTATACTTGTATAATCCGTTATACATCACATATATTATATATTTTTATTTTTTTATTGACGAGGTATTTACTCTGCCCATAAAGTATAAGCTCCTGTCAGGGTGCTTGTTTTCAACGCTGGACAGCTGTGGCGCTGTCTTCATCTGTTCCTTTGCCCAGGAGTGTTTACCTGTGTCTGCTCGGGTCAGCCTTCTGCAATTTTGGTTGTTAGTAATAGCCTATATTAGTTTTTTTGTAATGTGATGTATAACGCGTATAACCAATGACTTAAAAATCATATATATATATATATATATATGTATATATAGATATCGTAGATGCGAGGAAAATGGGAAATATTGCGTCTAGAGCGGGAATCGAACCCACATCTCTTGCATTCTGGGCCAGAGTCCTAACCATTGCACCAACTAGGGTCTCTGATACTTATACCTATACCTATATTTATTCTTATACTTATACGATAGCGATTCACAGGTCTCCAGCATTAATCAAGGCAGGAATACAGATATAATTATTCCTAATTACACTCTGAATAAAGAGCACATTTTACGCCTCATTTAATGGAAAGCTTTTCTGGAAATTAAACCAAAGATTGCCTGCCTGACTTTAACAATGCCCTTCCTAAGTAAAGTACTTTTGGAGAAGAATTTGTTAAAATGATGAAAAGAAAATGGATACAATACAGCTGAAGAGATTAGTATTTGATGGAGGAGGCATGTTTAGTCATGTTTGAGGTATTTATTTAAAGAGGAGGTATTGTGAGAGCAGGAGGAGTGCACTAGCGTTTGGCTTTGCGATCTGAATTATAAAGAAAGTAGGCTGAGGTCTTTTCATCAAATGGCTCCAGGGACTTGAGAACATTCAGCGGCTTTCTGTCAAATAAACTAATCAGACGTCATAAAAAGGGGGGTGGGACGGGGGTGGGTTGGGAGAGGGGTGGGGAGAGGAGGTGTGGTGGGTGGAGGAGGAGGGGGTAGAGTGGAGGGGCGGGGAAGGGAGGAGTGGAAGGGAGGAGTGGGGGGATATGTGGAGGGGGTGGGGAGGGGAGGGGGGGGAAGGGAGGAGGGGACAGAGGAAGGAAGGGAGGAGGGGGGAGGAGAGGGAGGAGAGGAGGAGAGGGAGGAAGAGGGAGGGGAGGGAAGGAGAGGAAGGAGAGGAGGGGTTATAGAGGGGATGGAGGTAGAGTGGGAGAGGTGGGAGTGGAGGGGAAGCACGGGTGGAGGGGAGGAGGGGGGGGGGAGAGGAGGAGGGGGGATGAGGGGAGGAGAGATGAGCGGGAGGAGGGGAGGAGGGGGAGGAGGGGAAGGAGCGTGAGCGGGAGGAGGGGAGGAGGGCGAAGAGGGAAAGAGGGAAAAGGGAAGAGGGGAAGGGGGAGGAGGGGAAATGGGAATGGAGGGAGAGGAGGAGAGGAGAGGAAGAGAGGAGAGGAGAGGAGGAGAGGAAGAGAGGAGAGGAGGGGGAGGAGAGGGAGGATGGAGAGGAGGGGAGAGAGGAGGGGGAGAGAGGGTGGGGGATATGATAAAATGGCGCGCGCACCCCCAAAACCGCAGCAGCCGACACTGCCACACGCGTTCCCGCAACTACCCTCCAGTCGGGCACAATAGCCTCGAACCGAGCACGATAATCTCGAATCCGAGCACAATAGCCTCCAAGTGGGCAGCAATAACGACTCTGGCAAACCCACCGCTACCCCCACACACACACCCCTCCCACCCTCCCCTGCGCAGTCGGTGAGTTGCTGCGCACGCACCTCATTCGCGCACTTCCGGTGTTCGGCAGTAAATGAGGGCTCCTCGGGGCGGGCATTGCTTTATTGTGTCCTGTGTCGTCTGCTGCCGCTCGCGTGGTTCGCACAAAGCCCGCGTGGGGGCGCCATTGTCGCCGCCGGTCCTTGATTGCGCCGGCGTCCGCTAGGTGGGGGTGGTAAAAGGGTTGTATTTGGTCTTGCAGTGACGGATCGCGCTCACGCGAAACCACGTGAGACCACGCGAGGCGCTTGCAGTTCAGCAAATAGAGGACGTAGCTTCAGATAGAAGACGCAGTTACTTTGTGTGTCTTTTTGTTGTTGTTGCTTCTTTTTTTTTTACCGGGTGCGGTGGCCGAATCTGTAGAGCGGGGGCCTCGTGTGCGGGAGATCGGGAGTTCGGTTCCCGGTTGAGACAAATCAATGAATTATAAAATTGATACTTGTCGCTTCCTAGTCTGGCGCTCGGCATTAATAGGATAGGGCAAGGACTGGTCAGGTCGGTGTCAGGATAATATTACTGAGTGGGATATCGGGTCATGGTGGCAGTGGCCTGATTTCCCAGTGGGGCAGCACTATAAAGTTGCCATGAGTGTGCACTGTCACAAGTCGATGCCCATCCTGATATGACCTGAGATGTTGCCAGGATGTAAAGCAACAACAACCAACCAATGATGCTTGTCTCCTTTTTTTTTCACTATTAAAGTTGCATGGTCCGATGGAAACTTCAAATTTTCAAAACCAATACAATTATCTAGATTTGATTCTAACTATCTAACCTAGATACTGGTGCAGTTATTAAACAGTTGTCGTCACATAGAAGGGAATACTGTGTCAATTTAATAGAACCTGTTTCTGTAGAAGCCTATGATGGTAGAGTTTTGGCGTGCTTGTCAAAATTAATTAATGATGTTTGCATTTCAAATATCTCAAAAGTTAGCCAATTAAAATAAAAGTTACTTCAAAGTAATGTAAGGGAGCTTATAATGATCAACCTAATATGTTTATCTCCGAAAATGAGAGAAACTCAAAACCATCGGACTATGCAACTTAAGTGTTTTCTCTTATATTGATCGCTCTTCTGGCTATTCCATTGAAGTTTTAAATGGCTAACTGTTGATATTTTTAAAGTGCAAACATGCTAAATAAATCTTGGCAAGGACACAGTAGGCTTCCACAGTAATAAATTGCCTCAGTATTCACTTCTATGTGGTGACAAAATGTTTAATAAATGCACCATAATTAGATATGTAGAATCAAATCTAGATAATTGTCTTGGTTTTGAAAATTTGATGTTTTCATCAGACTATGCAGCTTTAATTAATATTGTCATGGGGGTGATGAAAATGGTAAATATTGTGCCTAGAGCAGGATTCGAACCCATACATTTTGCCATTCCGGGCTAATCTCCTAACCATGACATTAGCGGATGCAATCATCTTATCCACACAGTGGGATAAACTAGTGGTTAGAGTGCCTGCTTCGCAGAATAAGAGGTCGTGGGTTCGAGCATTAGCAGAGTCAAACCAAACTCATCCCCCTTGCTTCATGAATCCATGAATTCCTGAATGTGAAGATATGGAATTCAACGCAATTGCAAGACTTTTCAAGGCTGTTTTTGATAGGAATTCAAGAGTATTTTCACTAGATTGTCAGTGAAACTGAAAGAATAACAATAGCGAATGGTGATTTCAGACTAATTCAGATCAGTGGGGACAGTTTAATGGGATTCAAGGCTTTTCAAGCTAATTACCCAAAATAGGTTAAATTCAAGGCTTTTCAAGAGTAATTACCCAAAATAGGTTCAATTCAAGGCCTTTCACGAGTAATTACCCAAAATAGGTTAAATTCAAGGCTTTTCAAGACTAATTACCCAAAATAGATTAAATTCAAGGCTTTTCAAGACTAATTACCCAAAATAGGTTAAATTCAAGGCTTTTCAAGACTAATTACCAAAAATAGGTTAAATTCAAGGCTTTTCAAGACGAAATACACAAAATAGCTTAAATTCAAGGCTTTTCAAGACTAAATACCCAACATAGGTTAAATTCAAGGCTTTCCAAGACGAATTACCCCAAATCGGTTAAATTCAAGGCTTTCCAAGACTAATTACCCAAAATAGGTTGAATTCAACGCCTTGAAATAGGGCAGATGAATCACTGCAGTCGGTGCCATATTTATATATAAGATGGTGTTCTCTGTGGTGGAGTGGTTAGAGTGTCTGACTTTTTTCTAGGTCGGACTCCTAATCTGAAGGTCGGTGGTTCGATTCCCCGTGCCCCCACCTCTGCCAATTGGGATTTCCACCGCTGTGTATAACTTACAGCGTCATCAAAGGCCAGTTGCTCTCATACCATGTCTATGTGGTGTGGGAGGTTAAAAATCCCTTGGGTCGGTAAAAGTGTAGACTCAGGCTTTCTATCGACAAACTGTCTAATGGTGAAAACAAGTCTATTCAGACTTATCCATGAGAGGCAGTATAAATCTTCAAGAAAAGAATGCATACACATTTGTTGCAGTCCTTGTGGGTTGGCGGAGTGATTTGAAATGGGTCGAAGCCGAAGGCTGAGCCCAACTTGAAATTACTCCGTCCACGCACGAATGTAATTTTGCGTCTTTCACTTCTTATTGCACATTTGCAAAGCTATTTTTGATTTCATACAGTACTAGTGCCATCGGCCAAACGCGCGAGTAAAAAAACGTGGTTGTCTGATGTAAGAACTGACTGAGTAGTTTCAGTTCACTTTCTACAGTGCAAACTACCCCCCCCCGATACTCCCCCCGATACTCCCCCCGATACTCCCCTGATACTCCCGTCGATACTGCCTCCGATACGTCTCCGATACGCCCCCGATACCCCCCGATACTGTCCCGATACTCCCCCCGATACTCCCGCTGATACTCCCCCCGATACTCCCGCCGATACTGCCTCCGATACGCCTCCGATACTCCCCCGATTCTCACCCCGATACTTCGCCCATCCTCCCCACATACACCCCATACTCCCCCATACTCCATCCCTCGTACTCCCCTCATACTCCCTCCATACACTCCCCCATACCCCGCTCCAATACTCCACAATACTCTCCACGCTCCAATACTCCACACTCCCAATTACCTCCCCATACTCCATCCCTAATACGCACCCCTTCATACTCTCACCACCCCCATACATCCCCCTCCACACCCACCTACTCCACCCCAGTCTCCGTTGCCATTGATTGACTGACTTCCGTGCATTCCTTCAATGCTTACTCCGACTCCTTCCCATCTCCCTCCTCCCCCCTCACCCCCTCTGCTCCCCATTCTTCTCCTCCCTCCTCTCATCTCTCGTACTCTCCTCTCCCCTCCCCCCTCCACACTACCCGCCTCCTCCCTCTCCCCTCCCTCCTTCACCTCCCTCCTTCCTCTCCCCTCACCTTTCACCCCTCCTCACCTCATACCCACCTCTTCCTCTCCCCTCCTCCTCTACCGCCTCCTTCCTCTACCACCTCCTTCTCTCCGCTCCCTTCCCCTCCCTTCCTCTCCTCCTTCCTCTCCTCCTTCCTCTCCTCCTTCCTCTCCCTCCTTCCTACCCCTCCCTTCCTCTCCCTCCTCCCTCTCCTTCCCCCTCCACCCTCCCTCCTCTCCCCTCCCCCTCCTACCGCTACTCCTCCTCTCTCTCCTCCCTTCCGCCATCTTCCTCTCTCCCCCTCCATATCATCCTCCTCTACCCCCATCCCCTCCTCATACCCCACCTCTCCTTCCCCTCCCTTCCTTCCCCTCCCTTCCTCTCCCCTCCCCCCTCCACCCCTCCTCACTACCCCCTCCCACCCCCTCCTCCTACCCCCTCTCCCGATGCCTCCTCCTGTGGCATCCATCCTCTACCATCCTCTACCATCTAGGCAATCTTCAGTGAGTCCTAGATAATAACATGGTTGCCGCATCCCTCCCCTCCCTCCACCACCTTTCATTACAAGCACTCCACTCAATCAGGGCCCGGTCCGTCCGGACCCAGCGCGAACCGGGCTCTGAGCCGGTGTCGCAGTTTCAGCGCCCGGTCAGTTTCAGCGCCCGGTCAGTTTCATGCGGGTGCATCAAAATCTAACATCATCGTCACTAACCTTATAAATTTAATATAATGTTTTTGGTAAAGATGTTTTCTACATGTGTACAAAGCGATTTGTTTCTAGGTGGTGTGGTTTTAGAGATATATCACTTTTCCTGTATTTTCTGTATGAAGATTGCTAGGACCATTGACAATGCCTTGAGTTTGACGGTACGCGCAGTGCAAAACCTTAGTTTTATTCAAAATTAATACAAATCAAGAACCCTAACCTTATAAATTTAATACAGTCTTTTTGGTAAAGATGTTTTCTATATGTGTACCAAGCGATTTGTTAATAGGTGGTGTAGTTTTAGAGATATTTCACTTTTGCTGTATTTTCTGTATGAAGATTGCTCACGACCATTGACAATGCCTTGAGTTTGAGTCTATACGGGCCGCTGAAACTGACCGGGCGCTGAAACTGCGACACCGGGACCCGAGCCTGGGCCCGAACCGGTGTAGGACATTCAAAACACTATCCCGTTGAAAACACTACGGTAGTGTTTTCAACTTAAGTTCAAAACACTACTGTTAAGATCAAAACACTACCCCTACAGACGTCCAAAACACTACACAAGTTCAAAACACTATCATAACACAGCAGTGGGGGCTGTAAGTGTAATGCCGCAAAATTTAACGTACTGGTATATATTGGTATCCTGACCATGCTGTGGCGTTTGAAGCACATACTATTTGGCTTGGTTGTTGGGAGTTCTATGTCCTGGGAACATAAAAGGTCATATAAGGATGCACATACTTGTAGTATGCGCTGATAGAACTGCGGCATCTGCGCCACATATTAGTATACGCTGATGGTGCTGCAGCAAATGCACCACGTATTAGTATACGCTGATGGTGCTGCAGCAAATGCACCACGTATTAGACTACGCTGATGGTGCTGCGACATTAGATTGATTGATTGTTGTTGTTTTACATCATAGCCACATCTATGGTCATCTCAGGACGGGTACTGACTTGTGACAGTGCCCACTCATAGCAACTTTATAGTGCTGCCCCACTGGGAGACCAGGCTGTTGCACCATGAGAGTAGTGTTTTAAACTTAAAGAGAGTGTTTTGAACTTAAGGATAGTGTTTTGAGCGTGGCCACAGTAGTGTTTTGAACCTACCTGTAACTAAGTTGAAAACACTATGGTAGTGTTTTGAACCTAGGTTGAAACCACTACTGTTTTTGTGGGGTAGTCTTTTGAACTTACTACACCGGGCCCGAGAAGAGGGGTGGATCGGAAGGAAGGAGGCTTTTTTTTTTGTAAATATTTTTATTCATCTGAATACATATTTTTTCAGCGCCGGGGCACTGGTCTTCCAGCCGTTGGAGTGGTCGCATTTGATCTGTACATAGTGGAAGTGGAATGTGTTGCATTGTGTGCAGCACAACCCATTCTGAACATAAAAAGAAAGTGGGTGAGCAGCCTATGCTGCATAGTGTACAGCATATGTACTCAACATAGTGCAAGGTATATGCATCAAGATAGAGCGTGCAGTAATGTACACTAGTGGTTAAATCATATGCTGTGTTTGTATATCAGTTAGATTTGGTTTTAATAAAGCAGGAGGGGAGGATGATATTACGTCACGGTGCAGGAAGCCTAGTCTCCAAGTGAGGCTACCTAGCATGGCACTCGGCATTATTAGGATAGAGCTGCTTTGTTTGTTTGTTTGTTGCTGTTTTACGTCCTAGCAACATCTAAGGTCATAACAGGACAGATACCGACTTGTGACAGTACGCACTCATGGCGATTTTATAGTGCTGCCCCACTGGGAAATCAGGCCGCTGGCACCATGACCCGAAAACCCACTCAGTCACATTATCCTGACACCGAGCTAACCAGTCCTTGCCCTATCCTAATAATGCCGAGCACCAGGCTAGGAAGCGACAAGTATAAATTTTAAAGTCATTGGTTTGACTCGACCGGGAACCAAACTCGCGAACTCCCGATCTTCCGCACGCAAGGCCTGCGCTCTACCGATTCGGCCACCGCACCCGGTTTAGGATAGAGCAAGGACTTGTTAGCTCAGTGTTAGCATAATGTGACTGAGTTGGATATCAGCGATTTTAGAGTTGCCATGACAACAAACAAATAAAACAAATAAAACAAATAAAACAAATAACACAAATAACACAAATAAAACAAATAAAACAAATAAAACAAATAAAACAAATAAACAATAAACACAAATAACAAATAAAACAAATGAAACAAATGAAACAAATAAAACTAATAAAACAAATAAACAAATAAAACAAATAAAACAAATAAAACAAATAAAACAAATAACACAAATGAAACAAATGAAAACAAATAAAAACAAATAAAACAAAATAAAACAAATGAAACAAATGAAACAAATAAAACAAATAAAACAAATAAAACAAATAAAACAAATAACACAAATAAAACAAATAAAACAAATAAAACAAATAAAACAAATAAAACAAATAAAACAAATAAAACAAATAAAACAAATAAAACAAATAAAACAAATAAAACAAACAAATAAAACAAATAAAACAAACAAATAAAACAAACAAATAAAACAAACAAAACAAATAAAACAAACAAATAAAACAAATAAATAAAACAAACAAATAAAACAAACAAATAAAACAAACAAATAAAACAAA
>CM059203.1:7137838-7184745 GCA_030323885.1 Branchipolynoe longqiensis
CCACCGTGGTATCCGACAATGGGCCACAATTTGCTAGCGCTGACTACAAAGAATTTGCACATGAATATGGGTTCGAAACAAAGTTCTCCAGCCCCCACTATCCACAAAGCAATGGCCAGGCCGAAAGACACATACAAACGATAAAAACAATGATAAAAAAAGCTAATCACGAAAACAAAGATTACAACCTTTTCCTATTAAACTTTCGAAACACACCTCTCGTAGGTTTAGAAGCATCACCCGCGCAGCTCTTAATGAGCAGAAAGTTGCGTTCAAAACTACCGTCTACAGACAGACAGTTGAAAGCCAAAACGGTGAGAGTAAAGCAAAGCCAGATCGAAAAGGTACAAAATAACCAAAAGAAATTTTTTGACCGCCACGCGGGACGAAAATTCATCGAGTTGAAACCTGGCGCGCATGTTCAGTACAGAACACACAAAGAAAGTTGGGCACCGGGTAGAATTTCAAAAGGAGTAGGAGAAGCATCACGGAATTATGAAATTCGAAACGAACAAAACCACACGGTTAAAAGAAACAGGAAACATATATTTCCGACACCAACCACAACCAACAAACACAAACACAGAAACCGAAACCCAAATACAGACAACGCGCAACCTAACTATGTAACTCGCAGCGGCAGAGAAGTAAGACCGGTGAGAAGATTAGCCTATCAGTAAGGCACAGTAAATTAGTACATAAACTATTAACATAGTCGAAATAAACACATAGAGCAGGTTGTAACATCAACACAGTGCAGGTCGAAGATAAAGTTCATGAGATAACCAGGAAAAGCGTGTGAACGGCACGAGCCCTAGTAAGTGAGTAAGAAAGGTCAGGCCGCAGGGCCACATCAAAGAAAAGATAAGAAACCAAGACATGAGTAATGGCGTGGCAGCTAATCGCTGGAAAGGACACACGTGATAAAATCATCTGGTCATAACATAGTCCATGCATGCTCATATCTCAACGAGAAAACAAACAATTAAATAATTGTATTGCTTAAAGAGCCAATGCCAATAACATGTTCACAGATTGTGTCATAAACTGTAAACCATTGTATATGTACTTATCTAAATGTCATTTGGGAAGGGGGAGGTGTGTGCGGGCCAGTTGAACCAAGCTGGTATGAACGGTATGAGATCAGACCGCACAAACTAACGAACTGTACGGTCTGTCGACCGAAAGGACACAACGAACTCAAACTAGCCAGCACAAAGACTGCGAGATACATACCGCAAACTAAGGCAACGTGCAAAGACAGTAGAAGGCGCACAACAAATCCTAAATGAAAATACTTAACGGGCTGTCACATGTCAGTCAAATTGCATTGTATTTTATTCCAGAATTACATCATGTTGTTTCTCCATATGAAAGGGAGATGTTATGTATGGTGTTATCTGCAGGGCAGCGGCGCGACGGCCGGGACCGAGCAGAGCGGAGGAACCAGTGTAGTGGTATCGCACGGACTGAATAAAGCATTAAGTAACTAGACCTCAACGTGTGCAGTCGTTGGTCGCTTAATCACATTACAGTGGGGGTGATGAAAATGGGAAATATTGCGCCACGGCGGGACTCAATTTTTATCTCTTTGCATTCCGGGCCAGTGTGCTAACCATTACACCACCTAGGCTCGCTGATATCACCACACTACCCACGCCTACCTGTCTATGCAGCTCCTTGCCTGAGAGGTCAGTGCAGACCACTACACTCGTTCCCCTGGAATTGTAAGTCTTTTAATGCTTACAATTACATACATACAGGCAATTCATTTACACATACATACACAGGGTAGGTTCAACAACTATACAGAGCATAGCTTGTACAGGATCATGGTCACGGCAAACAGTGTCATGGGGGTGATGAAGATCCGAAATATTGCACCTAGAGCGGGACTCGAACCCACATCTCTTTGCATTCCGGGCCAGTGTGCTAACCATTACACCACCTAGGCTCCCTGATATCACCATACTACCCACGCCTACCTGTCTATGCAGCTCCTTGCCTGAGAGGTCAGTGCAGACCACTACAACAGTATAAGTTGTGGTGTTCTCTGCTGGAGTGGTTAGAGTGTCTGACTTTTTTCTAGGTCTGAATCCTAATCTGAAGGTCAGTGGTTCGATTCCCCGTGCCCCCTCCTCTGCCAATTTTGATTTCCACCGCTGTGTATAACTTACAGTGTCATCAAAGGCCAGTTGCTCTCATACCATGTCTATGTGGTGTGGGAGGTTAAAAATCCATTGTGTTGGTAAAAGTGTAGGCTCGGGCTTTCTATCGGAGGTGGTCAGTTTAGACAGCTTTTTATCGTTAAAATGGTATTGTATGGGCGACAGTTTGGGACCCAAATAAATCGTTTGGGACCCACATATAGGGGAGTGGTTGATCTGTGGAGGTGGTCGGTTAGAGAGGCTTTACTGTAATTTCTTTTTGAGGTAGAGAACAAAAAGCCCCCCCCCCCGTGTAGATTTAATGGCCGCTCCTCTGGCGTTCACACCATGCGTGGCATGCTTCCGGTGCGCATGCGTGGTTGTCGCCCGATCCCGGCTGAGGTGTGAGGCCGGTGTGGCTGATTGGGGGATGGTGTGAGGGGTTGTTGATGTGAGGTGTGTGTGTGGTGTGTGGGGGGATGGGGGAAGCAGTGCAGGAGGTGGTACCACACACACACACCATACCCCACCACACACACACTGACACACACCAAACACACACACGCACATACACACTGACACACATACACATGCACACACACCATACACACCACCCTCCCCAATACACCACACACTGACACACACACCACCACACACACACAACATACCCCACCACACACACACACACATACACACTCACACATACACATGCACACAAACCATACACACCACCCTCCCCAATACACCACACACTCACACACACGCACACCACACACCACACACCACCACACACACACCATACCCCACACACACACTCACACACACCAAACACACGCCACACATACACACTCACACATACACATGCACACACACCGCAGACACACCACCCTCCCCCAATACACCACACACTGACATACACACTCTCACACACACCAAACACACACACCACACATACACACTCACACACTCACATGCAAACACCACCACATACACAATGCCACACACACAACATACACACACTACACACACCACCACACACATACTGCTACATACTCTGTCACACGCGTACACCACACACACACCACACATACCACACACCACCACACACACGATCAAGCACACTCATACATGCACACCACCACACACACACTCACAGATGCACACCACCACACACACACCACCACACACCACCACCACACACACACCACACACACTCACACACCGTCACACATGCACCACACATACACCACACACACACTCACACGCACATACCACCACCCACATACCACCACCCACACACCACACACACTCACACACACACCACACACACCACACACACACCACACACACACCACACACACGTCACACACACTCACACACACACCACACACACCACACACACCACACACACACCACACACACTCACACACCATCACACACACACACCACACACACCACACACACCACTCACACACACTCACACACACACAATCACACACTCACACATACACCCCACCCCCACCACACACCCCCGCGATGTGAATGATGGCCGAATGCAAATATATGCAGAAGGTCACGGGGTCACAATCTGGGGAGAGAAAATCACCGGAAGTTGCCTCTGAGTCTGAGCAGCTCACATGACACGTCACGTGACGCCGGTGCGCGCGATATTTGAGTAGAATCGGAAATGGTGCCCTGGTGGGCAGGTGGTGAACTAACTATAGAGTCTACTCACGGTGTGTTTTTTCTGGTGTGCACAAGGTAATACTAGTAGGCACGCTCCGATCTGACAGTGTTTCATTAAAAAAAAAAAAATTGTTTATTGTTACTATTATCTTTTATTATATAAATTTAGGCTAGGTAAAGGAAAGAGAGAGAACAATGAGTAGTGGTGGGGAACCTTCTTTTATTTTTGTTTGAAGGTCCCTTGGCCGGGCAAAATAACAGCCCTACCTAAAGCTAAAAATATGTGGTGCTAGGAGTGCAATCAAGGCTGGAATGAGCCAAGCGGCACTGAAATGGTAGTCCCGGGGCAAAAGAGTGGCCTGGGGTGAATATACAGTGAAGAATAAATAAGAAATAAATAATTAATTAAAGAAGAGAAGGGGGAAACTCCGCCTCCTATATATATATAATAAATTATATTCTACATATATATATTTTTTAATTTATGTTATCATTATTAGGATATGGCGTGGACTGGTGAGGTTAGTATCAGGATAATGCTTCCTAAAAGGTGAGATGTAATATTTAAATATTGTAGTGGTCTGCACTGACCTCTCAGGCAAGTAACCACATAGACAGGTAGGCGTGGGTAGTGTGGTGATATCAGGCAGCATAGGTGGTATAATGGTTAGCACACTGGCCCGGAATGCAAAGAGATGTGGGTTCGAGTCCAGCTCGAGGCGCAATATTTCCCATTTTCATCACCCCCACGACACTGGTTGCCGTGACCATGATCCTGTACAAGCTACACGTTATGGTTGTTGAACCTACCCTGTGTATGTATGTGTTAGTGCATTGTCTGTATGCATGTAATTGTAAGCATTAAAAGACTTACAATTCCAGGGGGACGAGTATAGTGGTCTGCATATATCTCTCTTGAAGATTTATACTGCCTATCATGGATAAGTCTGAATAGACTTGTTTTCACCATTAGACAGTTTGTCGGGAGAGAGCCCGAGCCTACACTTTTACCGACCCAAGGGATTTTTAACCTCCCACACCACATAGACATGGTATGAGAGCAACTGGCCTTTGATGACGCTGTAAGTTATACACAGCAGTGGAAATCCAAATTGCAGAGGTGGGGGCATGGGGAATTGAACCACCAACCTTCAGATTAGGAGTCCGACCTAGAAAAAAAGTCAGACACTCTAACCACTCTGCCACAGAGAACACCACATAAATATATATATACAGTAAAACCTCTCTACACCGACCCCTCCACAAATCGACCACTCCCCTATATTGATCACTTCATTTGGGTCCCAACAATACCATTATAAGGATATTCTAACTCTCTAAACCGACCACTTCCCTAAATGGACCACTTAAAGTCGGTCCCATGGTCAGTCGATTTAGAGAGGTTTTACTGTAGTAGGGTGATCATTATAATCTATCTTTCTTTAGTTTGAAGAAACGGAGAGATTTTATCTCTAAATATGCCACACATATCCAACAACAATATAAATCAAATCAAATTCAAACAAACATAACTCAACCACCTATTACGTACAGGCCTATGGACATGTAAATAAAATAGGCTAGTATAGAATTAAGTAGAAAAAAGCGGAAAACTCTTCCCAAGAAAACCCCAAAACACTAACATAGAACCCTAAGAAAACAACTAACATAGTAATAAGAATAGAACAAAAATTCAATGCCAAGAGGGCCCAAAAAAACTAACATAGGCTACTAAACGTACCAACAGATCTATCTGCTACTGAAATGCAGACAATCAAATAACTTATCAGCAGCTACTGCTTGGTAAGACAACACCAACACTACAGCTGGCCAGCATTGAAAACAAGCCTGGATACCCGGGCTTACATGCTATGGACAGTATAAATACAGCCTCAATAAAAATAAAAAAATTTTAAAAATGCCAAATTAATTTTGACGTGCTTGTCAAAACTCTGACACCCATATGCCTTCAGCACTAACATTGACTCAATATGGCCTTCCATCTGGTTTCTCCGGTATATAGTTTTGCTCCCAACATCTCCCGACCAGCCACTGCAGGGACAAATAGTTTTGCGCCTGTCTGGACATGTTCTTGCCAGTTTGAAACCTCTATTTGCTCCCCGAGAGAGTGCCGCTGGTAACTTGCAAAAGCCAGCAGCACTTCAACGCCTTTGCAGGCAGCTTTCATAAGAAAAGACCGACTCATGGACGCAACTCTCACAGCAGAGAGCTAAATGGAGAGCGGCAGTCAAGTAATGAAAGCAGTCTTTGTCGCATCGCGACCGACAGCATGATGATGATGATGATGAGTTTTGCTTTCGACAATTTTATCTTTTTATCAGACTATACAACTTTAAATTAACTTAATATTCCTTCTATGCAACAATAACTAGTTAAGCTATCCCGCCCCCGTCTCCACCCGCCCCTTCCCGCCGCCACCCGCCCCCTCCCGCCCCTTCCCGCCCCCAGCCGCCTCTACCTACAGTACCCATGTCCAGCTCTCCACCTCTCACGCCCCCTCCCCAATTCCCTCCCCCTTCCCACCTCGGGCCTTTCCTGCCCTGCCCTCCCCCCCCCCCCCTCAACCGCTGCTGCCCCCCCCCCGCCTCCCCCTCCACTCCCGCCCCTCCACCGCCAGCCCTCCGCGCCTTCCCTTCCACCTTTCGCGCCTCCGCCGTTCTCCCAACCTTGCCCGCCCTCCCTTCCCCCCTCCCTCCCTCCCTCCCTCCCTCCCTCCCTCCCTCCCTCCCTCCCATCCACCCTCCTCCCTCCCTCCCCTCCCTTCCCTCCCTCCCTTCCCTTCCCTCCCTCCCTCCCTCCCCACCTCGCTCCTCATGCTGCACCCCTCCCCTCCAATGGCGCCCCCTTCAGCGCCCTTCCCCCACCCTCTGTGCCTCCTCCGCCCTTTCTTCCCCGCCTCCTCCCTCCCCCCTCCGCCCCTCCGCGCCTTCAGCAAACCGCCCCCCCTTCCTTCCTCAACATCCCCCCCTCCACTGCCGCCCTCCCAGCCGCCTCCCCGTCCTTTCCCCGCCCCTCCCGCCGCCTCCCGCCCTCCCCCGCCCCTCTCGCCCCCTCCCCGTCCTTCCCCGCCCCTCCCGCCGCCTCCCCGCCCTCCCCCGCCCCTCCCGCCGCCTCCCCGTCCTTCCGTCACCCGCCCCTCCGCACCGCCTCCCTGCCCTCCAACCCCGCCCCTCTCGCCGCCTCCCCGTCCCCCCCGCCCCTCCTCGCCGCCTCCCCCCTCCCCCCCCCTCCCCGTCCCTCCCCGCCCCTCTCCTCCCGCTCCCCCGCCTCCCCCGCCCTCCTCCCGCCCCCTCGCCGCCTCCCCGTCCCCTCCCCCGCCCGCCCCCCGCCCTTTCCCCGCCCCCCCCGCACTCCCCGCCCTCACACCCCTACCCCCCGCCCCCTCCCCGCCCTCCCCCCCTCCCCGCCGCCCTCCCCGCCCCCCTCCCGCCCCTCCCCCGCCCCCCTCGCCCCTCCCGCTCCCTCCTCCCCCGCCGCCTCCCCAGCCCTCCCCTGCGCCACTCATCGCTCCCCTCCATTCCCCGCCCCTCCCGCCTCCTGCCCGTCCCTCCCCCGCCGCCTCCGCGTCCCTTCCCCGCCCCTCCCGCCGCCCCCCGCCCATCCCCCCTTCCCCTCCCCATCCCCGCCCTTCCCCGCCCCTCCCCGTCACCTTCCCCGCCCTCCTGCCGCCTTCCCCGCTCCTCCCGCCGCCTCCCCGCCCTCCCGCCCCCCCCCCCCCCCTCCCGCCGCCTCCTCTCCACTGCTGCGCCTCTGCTCCTTCCAGGCGGTGTGCTAGATGCCACTGCCGGCCGTTCTTCGTGGTCCGACGGCGGCCCCGGCCCCGCCCGACACCCTCCCCTCCTCCCGGGGAAACAAGGCGGGCTGCCCCTCGTCCTACTCCCGACAACTCTCCCCCACCCCGACCCCGACGGCCCTAGCTGCCTACATGTGTGTACATATGAATATGGAAAAATCATATATAATTGATCAATATTTATAATATAACTGAATGTAAATATTAATCAGTGTTAAATCATATTAATACATATTGATCAATATTAATAAATATTAATAAATATTAAAAAATATTAAAAAATATTATTAAATATTATTAAATATTAATATATATGATTAAATATTGCTACATATTAACAAATATTGATGAATATTAAAAAATATAGACAAATATTGATCATTATTGACAATTATTAATAAATATTGATGAATATTTGTTATTATTAAAAAATACTGATAAATATTGATAAATTGTGATACACATTTATCGATATTTATCAATATCTTTTAATTTAAAAATAAATGTCAACAAATATATATATTAAAGAAATATATAATAGAAAGATCTAATAATTCCCACTGACGCATTGTAACGAAAGTGTAAAACCAGGCCTGTGTCCTTAAATATGAATGCCCTTGACCCGCCCTCTCCACCCCCTTTGTCTTCTCTCGTCTTTCTAAGGCCTCGGCTGTGAGTTCGCATTCATTTTGTTTTTGTTGTTGTTCATTAATTGAATAAGCAGGGGAATTTTCAACTAACGCTGACAATAGACGAGATCACCGTTCCGACTGCGCATGCGCTGAAAACGGCGTTGGCAGCAAAGCAAATGCGTAAGGCCATTGAGTTTGGCAATACGCGTAGGGCAAAACGTCGATTTTATTCCAAATTAATAGAAATACATAACAATTTGGCATAAACATGTATGCGCACATGAAATATAATGATCTGATGAATATAACTAACACAAAACTAGTCATAGTTAAACATTTTGAGCTTAGAAACATACAATTCCACACAAAACAATCACTCACCTCATCCACATCACTATTATTAATTCTTGTTCTAAATATTAAAATGGCAAATGTGTCAACAGACACTTGTTTCAGAGAAATATATAACCAATATCTGATTAACCCTACTCATTTTCTAGTTCTACATATGTCATTAACCAGAGGATATAAATAAAAACATGAATAAAATAAGTAAAACTGACTGGCTATGGCTCTAACACTAGTGTGAGTGCCCAGATTTGTCTAAATCTAAATGCGCATGGCATGTGATGTGCTGATTATATTGATGTAAATGCAATGCTGGATAAAAGATTAATATCTTAATTTATTATATATATTTTTTTAGTTAGTGTTCTATGTTTCAAACAAGAGCTGAGATGAGCTGAAACTAGCACATTTCATAGCCGCACCCAGTGTCTTAGCATTACCCATGTGCTTCGCATGGGTTTGTTTATCTTCCACGCATCTCACAATGCACCGCGCGGCTAGAATGGCGATGTAGTCTATTGATCTTCACCATTCCAATGCTCCTTGCCCTATTCTAATAATGGTAGGCAATAAGGGGTGGGGGTGGGGGGGGGGGGGGAAGGGAGGGAGGGAGAGAGAGAGGGAGGAAGAAAGAAAGTTCATCCCCTGCTTGCTGCCAAGCCTCGGCACCGGTCCTAGGATGTAAAACAACAACAAACAACCAAGCCTCGTTCTGGCACGGTGGAGAGTAAATAAAAGATTCACCCCTTACTACAGTCGCCTGAGTAGCGGTGAAGAACAAACCTACATAAAAAGTGGAGAAAATGCGGGTAAATGAAATGTGCACATAAATTCTTAATCTAAAAAGGAAAATATATTCTTCGGATACCTTGATATATTTACCTTCAACTTTTGAACTGATTAGTAGATTAGTCCAGTAGATAAATGAATTTTTTAAAGTTTGAATTGACAGATCCCACATATCCTTGGTATTATGTGATTTGAACACTCTGGAGAGTATATGTTATTGTTAAGGGAAACATATATACAATCGGATTGTACATAAGGTACACATTCCAAACTAAGACCATCATTAGTGAGATCCATTTTCACGTAACTTTTACATAAGGTTGTAATTCGCTACACTCGGATGTAAGGATAGATAAGGTGAGATAGAAAACCGAAGCAGAAACTGGTTTAAATAAAATATTTAAAGCTGCATAGTCCGATGAAATATCAAATTTTCAAACCCAAGCCAATTATCTAGATTTGATTTTACCTATCTAACTTAGATACTGATTAACTTATTAAGTATTTGTTTCTGCATAGAAGGCAAATCGGAGTCAATATAACAGAACCTGTTACTGTAGAAGTCTACGGTGTCAGAGTGTTGGCAAGCTTGCCCAAACTAATTTTCCATGTTTGCACTCAAAATATCTCAAAAGTTTACCATTTAAAATAAAAGTAAGTTTGAACTAATGTAAAGTAGATACTAGTGATCGATCTAATATATTTATCTCAGAAAAAATACAGAAATTCTAAGCTTTCGGACTATGCAAAGTTAATATAAAACAAGTCGGACCTTGGCAGGTATTTCAACATGTATCAGGTGGCGACAGGGCCAGTAGTGATATATGCTGACTGGGATGCATAACCAGGAAGTTCAGCCCAATGCAGGAATGGGTAGTAAGTAACACGTCGGGGATCAGCGCTCACCCCCCGATCAACTATAAAGTTACCATGTTTTTATAAGAGGAAACATTTAACCCCCAACGATTGCTTGAGTTGCCCCGAGTATACACTTTCTACTCGGTGCTGTTCCCCATTTTTCTACTTGGTGCTGCTACCCATTTTTGCATGAACTACAGTGACTGGTGCTGTAGATTACACAGCATGAGCCACTCTCTTAATTCCACAGGATCAGTGCCGTAACTAATACAGCACACATCAAACTTAGACTAAATAGACTGTCAATTTTCAATTGTAAGATGGCCAGAAGACCAGTGCTACGGGTCTCTTCCGAGCCAGGCGTTTGGCATTATTAGGATAGGGCAAGGACTAGTTAGCTCAGTGTCAGGATAATGTGACTGAGTCAGTGAGTGGGATATCGGGACATGGTGCCAGTGGCCTGATTTCCCAGTGCGGCAGCACTATTATATAAAGTCGCCACGAGTGCGCACTGTCACAAGTTGGTACCCGTCATGATATGACCTTAGATGTTGCCAGGACGTAAAACTCCACCAACCAACCCTTTTTATCTACGTGGCTTTCTTGATATGACCTTAGATGTTGCCAGGAACTTGCTTGCTTGCTTGGGGTGGTTTGTAACCTTACGACGGTTACTGGTTGCAGAACTACAACATTATAGAGAGGCTCCGATAAATCGGCCCAATCTTTGGGTGAAGATTAATCTTCAGTAGGGGCGGTTGTAGAAGCTGGGGACATCTTTACAACGTTGTAACGGCGAAGCGTTGGGGTGGCCCCGAATCTCTTCGGTCCGGCGGTAGTTGAGCTCCTGTATCCAGCAGCCAGCAGCAAGGGTTTCGAGGAAGGGCGGGTAAAGATGAGTGCAGCAGTGGTTCCAGCAACGAGAACAAAGCGAGAGAAACGTAAAGGTGCAGGGCCCCACCCAAGCACACAACTCCCCTGGTCAGGGGGAGAAGTATGCCTGGGAGAAATAGAAAGGGTAGAGTCTAGAAAAGAGAAATGAGGAGAGTTGAGTCAAAGGACCATGTCTATTTGCTCTATGGTGACCAACCAGCGAGTCAAAGACACGGACAGAGTAAGAGTAGAAAGTGAAATGCTGACAAGCTCCCTCTCCTGGAACTCTTTTCAGACATATCAAGTAGGAGCAAGGCCAGCAGAGAGGAGATAGAGAGAGGTGTGGACAAAGTGCGGTCCGGATAGCAAGTGGTGCCAGGAAGTAAAACCAACCAATGTATCTAGGTGGAGAGGGGCCGGGGCCGGGGCCGGGCGGGGTTTGTGCCGGTCACGGAGGGAGGGAGGCGGCGCCCGCCCCGGCCCGACCTCCCCGGCGACAGGGCCGGGTCTGGGCGGGGCGGGGCGGCTCTCTGCGCGAGCGTTCCCCGCCCACGGCCCGGCCACGCCCGGTCTGTCTGCGTCGTCCGGTGCCGGGCTGGTAGCGCCGGAAGGCGGGAAGGACGGAGCGGGGCGGGGCGGGACGGGGCGGGGCGGGAGGAAGAAGGACGGGGTGGAGGTCGGGGTTAGATCTAGAGGGCGGGTTGTACTTAGAGGGTGGATTAGAGGGCGCGTGTTAGAGGGGAGGGGGGGGGGGGGGGGGGGGGGGGGGGAAGAGGTTGAAGAGAGGGCGGAGAAGGGAGAGCCGGGCGGGAGGAGCGCGGGCCGGACGATGAACGGGTTGGGACAGGGCGGGCGTAGGCCGGACCGGGACGGGGCGGAGGGAGGGCCGGGACGGGCCGGAGGGAGGGACGGGGCTGAGGGAGGGCCGGCACGGAGCTGTGGGAGGGCCGGGACGGGGCGGAGGGCGGACCGGGACGGGGAGGATGACGGGCCGGGACAGGGAGGAGGGCGGGCTGGGACGGGGCGGAGGGCGGGCCGGGACGGGGCGGAGGGCGGGCCGGGACGGGGCGGAGGGCGGGACGGGGCGGAGGGCGGGACGGGGCGGAGGCCGGGACGGGGAGGAGGGCGGGCCGGGACGGGGCGGAGGGCGGGCCGGGACGGGGCGGAGGGCGGGCCGGGAGTTAAACCTGCATATTTTGATGAAATTGAAACCATAACTTCGTAACACAAGACACGTACTTAGATGTAACCCTCCATATATAGATATATATATGTATACAGTTAAACCTCTCTAAATCGACCGACCATAGGACCGACTTTAAATGGTCCATTTAGGGAAGTGGTTGGTTTAGCGAGGTTTTTTTAAATCGCTACAAGGGGCGATCGTTTGGGACCCAAATAAAGCAATCGATATAGGGGAGTGGTCGGTCTGTGGAGGTGGTCGGTTAGAGAGGTTTTACTGTATATTCATCTACACATTATATAGATATAAATAACTAAAATTTAGTCACATCTCTATACATACATTGCATGGATATATATCACATTTAAATAGGCTTGGAGGTCTGTACATTTATAGCTTAATTGATGGTTTGCTGAGGGTTTAACACCATGTTGACAGCAGGGATCATGCTGACAGCGAAAATCTAGTGGTGTCCATTCTGTCAGTCTTGTTAAAGTTGCGTAGTCCGCTGGTTTTGAGTTTTTGAAAGTTTCTGAGATAAATACATTAGGTTCATCGTTATTACGTACCTTACTTTAGCTTGAAGTAACTTTTATTTTAAGTGGCTAACGTTTGAGATATTTGAAGTGGAACCATTCAAAATTAACGTTGGCAAGCTTGTCAAAACTCTGACCCCATAGGCTTCTGCAGTAACAGGTTCTATTCAATTGCCTCAGTATTCCCTTCTGTGTGGTGATACATGTTTAATAAGTGCACCACTATCTAAGTTAGATATGTAGAATCACATTTTGATAATTGTTTTGGTTTTTAAAATTTGTTGTTTTCATCGGACTATGCAGCTTTAAAGTTGCATAGTCCGATGAAAACATCAAATTGTCAAAACCAAAACAATTATCTAGATTTTATACTACATATCTTACTTTGGTACTGGTGCACTTCGTAAACTTTTGTCGTCACATATAAGGGAATTCTGAGTCAATCTAACAGAAGCTGTCACTGCAGAAGCCTATGGTGTCAGAGTTTTGGCGTGCATGCCAAAATTAATTGTGCATGGTTGCACTTCAAATATCTCAAAAGTTAACCACTTAAAATAAAAATTACTTCAAGCTATAGTAAGGTAGATTATAATGATCAACATAATATATTTATCTCAGAAAATGTCAGAAACTCAAAACCATCGGACTATGCAATTTTAGTCACATTCACATGGCTACATTGAAATGTCTACGAAATTGCGAAATGGTCAGAGCGATATCAAATGTTACTAAAAACTGTCTCTGAAGCAATTTTTGAGTGGTTAAATTTGGGTCAATTGACAGCATAACTTAACTTACAATATTACATTATAATGTATATATATACACACATAAGTAATATATATTATATAAATACACATACATGTAATGTATATATATATATATGATGCATTTATGAGACTGTCTGCTAAGCAATATGAGACAAAACTTTGTCCATTGTAACGATCAACATATTATCTGCTTATGCATTTGCTTAGGATAAACTGGTTTGTTTTTTACATGGTGTTTCATAATCCCAATAGAATACATATTGATTTGAAGCAGGATGGTCTTCCAGTGGGCAAACAAACAGACAAGTGTCAGTCGCATCGGAGGATTTTATATAGTCCTATATAGCAAATATATCATGATCTTTGTTGGCAAATGCTATTCAAAATACATTTCCATCAAAAATAGATTTTTCTTTTCAAGCAGTGAGTCTGAATGTGAATACAGACACATATGATTCACGACATCAGACCAAGCAAAATGTTCCCTGTGTAAAGCCCGTTTCGTGACTAAGTTTGAGTTTTAGTCGGTTTCAGTCTTTAGGTGTGTGACCCCCTATCACACCAGAGCCTCCGATTCGCGACTTAAAACTCAGTTTTAGGTTTTATACGGGAGGTGTGTACCAGGTTTTATAAGATTCGAAAAATGAATCGGGTAGTTTTAGTCGGGAAACGGGACGGGTCGGGTTGTAACGGGTACCGTCAGGCAGTCAGTTTTAGCGCGTGAATCGTATACGGGAGGTGTGTACCAGGCTTAACATATGTACACCGGGAGCTTTTTGTTTTGAAAACTTTGATTAGCAACAATTGCTAATCAATTTGGAAACTGATTAGTGATCTACATAACCTGTGTCACGACTCACAGCACGATACCAAACACAACGTTCCCTGTGTAACGTATGCACACAGGGAGGATTTTTTGGTAACAATTTTGATTAGCGACAATTGCTAATCAATTTAGAAATTAATGAGCGATCTACATAACCTGTATCACGATTCGCGACACGATGCCAAACAAAACATCCCCTGAGACACGCATGCATTGTGGGACTACTACTGCCTCATGTTTTTTTAAAAACTATCCGATACTATTTAAAAGGCGTTTTGTGTGGATGGGGGGGGGAGTGATGTAATATTCGATGACATTTGTGTTGTTCTACATCTTAACCATACATATCGTTGTTTGTTTTTGGGGGAGTTTTCAGTCGCATTGGTGCGCTGAAGGCTGCAAATCTGCAGCACTGTATGGGCACCACTGAAAGTGGTCCCATCTGGTCGGGAGTTGGCTTCCGATGGGTAGTGGTCAGAGAAACTAGGGGGAGGTTGGGGGGGGGGGGGGAAATAAGGAAAAAGGCAGCCTAAGAGCCCAACCACAGTCCTCTGAGAGGGCCGGGGGAGGCTGCGTGGTTGGTGTAGTTTTACGCCCCAGTAAGACCCTAGGCCATACCAGGACGTGCACCGACTTGTGACAGCGCACACTCATGGTGACTTTATAGTGCTGCCCCACTTGGAAATCAGACCGCTGGCACCATGACCTGATACCCCATGCAGTCAGATTATCCTGACACTGTACGCCCAGTCCCTGCCCTGATCTCATAACGCCAAGCAACCTTCTTCACCCTCTTAGTGGTCCAAACACTCCTTCTACGTTGCTCCCCTAACCCACACCCGTCTCTCTCACACATACATATACACACAACACACACTTACAATGCACACAACACAGACAATACACACACTCACACAGATATACATACACACTCACACAATATACATACACACTCACACAGATATACATACACACACATATACATACACACACTCACAACACACACAGCACACACAACACAAACATAACGCACACATCTCACACTCATACTCACTCACTCACACACACTCACCACACAAACCAAACACACCACACACAACACCCACCAGACACAACGCACACAACACACACAACACACACCACACTCATAGGCATACTCACTCACACTCACAACACACAGCACACACAACACACACATAACGCACACACCTCACACTCATACTCACTCACACACACTCACAAACACTCACAACACACACAACACACACCACACACAACACAAACCACACACACACACCACACACAACACACACATCACACACACAACACACTCAACACACGCAACACAACACACAAAACACACACCACCCCTCCACACACACTCATACACTCTCACAACACACATAACACACGCAACACAGACAACACACACCACACACACACTCATTGCCCTTCCACACACACACACACACACACACACATCTGTTCCAGACGATATTTGATTGTAAGTGAAAGCAGACGACTTTCAGTCAGATAAAACAAAGCAGACGACATTTCTCCAGCGCCCATTCTGGGGACAGCTGTGAGATGGTGGGGTACAGGGGGGATGGGGTGGGTGAGGGGCGGAAGAGGGGCGGGGGATGCCTCCCGGCCCGACTCCAGCCCCACGCCGGGAGTGTGAGGCGGGGATGAGGCGTGGTGGAGGCGGGAAGGAGGCGGGGAAGAGACAGGATGAAGTTTGGGGTGGAGGCGGGGTGGGGTGGAGGCGGGGAGGCGGCAGGGGGAGGCGGGTGGAAGCGGGGAGGAGACAGGGTGAGGGCTGGGGTGGAGGCGGGGCGGAGGCGGGCAGGAGGCGGGGGGGGGGGGCGGGCAGGAAAGCGCGGGAAGCACGCCCCCTAACGACGACAAATGTCTTCTGCCGAGTGAGCGATAATGGAAGGGGTGACGAGCGGGTTAATTAAAGACACTAATTAGCACCCGTTCTCCCCCTACCCTGTCTCCATTGTCTTTATCTCTGTGTGTGGTCGCCATGGTGACCAAGGGGCGACAACGTGATGATGAGTTATGATGCTGGTGTCACTGTGCTACTTCATCCATACCTCCCCCCCCCCCACACCACCCCCTGTCTCACCCCACACACCCACCTCTACACCAACATCCACCTCCTCCTCCCCACCACAAACACACACTTTACACATGTTAATGTCGAGCTCTAGTAATGTAACACTTCTACTAACAACCCCCCCCCCCCCACACACACACACTGTGTCACCCCCCCACACACACACACACAATAATGAACCAGGTCCTGCTGTTATCTGTGATCTGACAGATAGCAGACAATCAGATAAACTCTGGTTTAAAGTCACACCACGTGGACTCCTTTTCTACAATTTTTTTTGTTTTTTGTTCAAGTGTTTTTATTCCTCTGAATAACATGTTGTCAGTGCTAATGCACTGGTCTTCCAGCCCTAATCACAATTGCCTCTACACAGTAAACAAATCTACAACAATATATAGATAGACAATTACAGGGAAATAAGCAAAACATCGGTACATGAATGATAGGTAAAGAACAAGATAAGAGAGAAAAAAGAAACGTATACGGGGAGGTAACTATGTTAGACTAGTATGGTAGGCGTTAGTAGGGGGTGGGGCATAACTGATTATCTTTCTAGTAGTAACATACTCGTTGAAAGGGTGATGGGGGATGTAGGGTGGGCCTTTGTGATTGAACTTGTGTTCATGGTAATCTCAGGTGGGGCCTATTGAGTTAGTAAGTAGGTTAATATTGATTAATCATGTACCTCAGTAGGATCCAACTAGAATCATTTCCAGGCTCATTCCGTTTTAGATGGGTTGTTTGGTGAATTTTTATTTATTTATTTATTTTGTCCTAGTGTGTTCCATCATTGTTGTTAGCCAATAGGATGTGTGCAAACGTGTCCATCACTTTCATCACATTGTGCAGCTTTAATTGAATCGAACCATTTCTCAGCCTCATCCCGCCTTTCGCTAAATTCTCAGGTTAGTCTGAAACTATCTTTTTTTCTTTTTTTTTCTTTAAGATTTATACTGCCTATTATGGATAAGTCTGAATATACTTGTTTTCACCATTAGACAGTTTGTCGATAGAAAGCCCGAGCCTACACTTTTACCGACCCAAGGGATTTTTAACCTCCCACACCACATAGACATGGTATGAGAGAAACTGGCCTTTGATGACGCTGTAAGTTATACACAGCGGTGGAAATCCAAATTGGCAGAGGTGGGGGCAGGGGGACAATCGAACCACCGACCTTCAGATTAGAAGTCTGACCTAGAAAAAAGTCAGACACTCTAACCATTCTGCCACAGAGAACACCACTATTTGGTTGTTTTTGTACTAAATATATTTTATTCAGCGAATAATGCATTTTGTCAGCGCCAGAGCACTGGTCTTCCGGCCGTTTATTACAATTTGTTGGTACATAAATGACAATATCAGTTGCAATAATAACCACATGAAAATCCTGTTCGATAATAGAAGCATAATATAAATGAACTATTAGTTGTAATAGTAACTGCATACAATTCCTGTTCAACAAAAGTATTACGCACTCGGTGAATATGCATCACATGATATATTGCATGATTCTAGAATTATCTGTATAGAATTTTCAGTGGTACAGTGAGTGACGGTTACAGTGTGAAGGGGTGATGGCGCCACCATCGGAGCTGAGGTGGGGATACTGGACCAGTAGATGACTATGAGAGACTCCCACAGTCCATGGAGCTGAGTGAGTGATGAGGGAGAGGAGGGATATTCCGGGTTATTATACTTATATAATACTTATACAGCATATACATTACCTGTACATGGCTGAAGACTTGTTCCTCATTGCTTCCTGAAATTAAAAAATATACATTTAGAACTTATTCCAATGAATAGAGTCTACCCTGTTTATTTTTTACATTTCTTTCATGAGAACAAATTGATCTCAATCACTAATATAATATTATATATTTAATAGTTAAATTAATGTATTCATTTATTATTATTATTGTTGATTTTATTATTAGTAGTATCATTAGTATTATTAGTATCATTAGTATTATTACAAAATATTAGTAGTATTAGTATTATATTAGTATTATTAGTATTATTATGATTAATATTAGTATTATTGGTATTATTACTATTAGTATTATTAGTATTATATTAGTATTATTACAAAATATTAGCATTATTATTATTAATATTAGTATTATTAGTATTATTAGTATTATTATCATCATTTTCATTATCATCATTATTATTAGTAGTGTTACAGTAAAACCTCTCTAAATCGACCGACCTTGGGACCGACTTTAAGTGGTCCATTTAGAGAGGTGGTCGGTTTATGGAGTTAAAATATGGCTACAATAGTATTGTTGGGACCCAAATAAAGCGATCAATATAGGGCAGTGGTCGATATGTGGAGGTGGTCGGTTAGAGAGGTTTTACTGTATTATTATATATTCCGCACAATTGGTCTTCCCTTTTCCGTGGCTCCGCATATGATAACACAAAAATTCTCTTTTTTTAAAATTATTTTTTGTATTCACTTGGTTACATATTCGTCGTTTCTTAGATAAGATATGTAAGAATTGACACTACTCTGACACGACTGATACATCAATTAACAGATTTTCAGCTACATGTATGGGTCGATCCATTTGCCGCATTCGCAATCGCATTCGCACATATGGAAGCACTCCTGTGCCTTTACATGCTTTTCCATTTTTTGCCGCATTCGCATTCACATACCACATTCAGTATAACCCCGTTAAACCAAACTTGAAGGGACCCTAGAAATTTGTTTGGATTAACCGATCATTGGTTTAACCGAGCCTTGGCTTCGACTTTGACTTGGCCTTGGCAAAAACGTGGGTGCATTATGAATGTAATATACAATGTATGTGGACACTTTGATTATTGTTTTTTATGCATATAGAGTATAACCCCGTTAAACCAAGCTTGGTTAAACAAAACGATCGGTTAATCCAAACTTTTTTCAGCAGCAGGCAAAATACTGCCATTTATCATATAAAAAAGTCTCAGATGACCTTATAACCACATGAACGTTTGGTTTAACCATACCGGAAGTGGCCTGGGGCGCGACAATCTTGTTTGGATTAACTGATAATTTGGATTAACCAACTTTAGTTTAACCAACTTTTTCATATGATAAATGGTAGTATTTTGCCGGAGCGCCGAAAAAAGTTAGAATCAACCGATCGCTTGGTTTAGCCGAGCTTGGTTTAACCGAGCTTGGTTTAACGGGGTTATACTCTATATGGAATCCTAGCTTTAGGCTGCCATTGAATATTGAAAGTTACCACCCACAGAGACGCAAGCCAGGCGCCATTATGTACAACTCTGTTGTATGGAACCGCGCATGCGTGATACAACCCCAATCAAATGATAATAGTAGCAATAACAATTAATAATTGACTACGCCATATCATCACATTATTGACTTAGCCTCAGATCACAAGGCAGGCAGCTATTATCTGTGAATGTTGCTCGGTAAAAACTTGGTGGGTGAATTCAATAGGCCAGCTGTGCACGTGGGCGTGCGCATGCGCATGTCTGTTTCAATGCAGAAAATACCTTTTAATGACTGTTTTAATTAAATGTGTGGTCCATCCAATGGCGTCTCTAAAAAAAAAAAAAATTGTTAAAGCACCAAGTCCAACACATGGGTACTTAGGACAGAATCATTTAGTTAGAATTAACAAGGGTCGTGGGTTTATTCTGTTTGTTACCAAGAAAACACGGAAGCCATCGAGATATGTGTATGATATGTATGATATATGTATAACATATATAAACCACTAGGCAATAAGGTTAGACAAAGCAGAGTTGGGCTGAGTTCTTTATTAGTTCTCTGGCTGGGACTAATATGCCCTACCAAAAATAAAAATGCGAGCGAAGTGACAGTGGTTTGAATCATTTCTGCACCAAACATTTGGCGCCCCAATTGTGCGCATATAAATGGGTGGGTGCGCGAATCCCGAATACACGCAAATAATCATACAATGAATATGATATCAATATCGGAATTGCTCCGTTCCTTTATATTATTATAATACATTATAATATACATACTATCTATAATATATATATTTATATATATATATATATATATATATATATATATATATAAATGCTTACTACAGTACAAATGAGGAGACAAGACAAAGGTAGTGGTTGAGATAATATATTCTCTGGCATAGGGAATATGATGCCCTAGCCTAAAAAAAAATAATCTCGGGCGCAAGTGACAGTGTAGCGTCTAGGATAGAAGCGTGCCGGGGGTGGAGCCACGGTCACATGGTCAGAGGGGGGGGGCATACATCAAGTAAGCCACCCCATCAATATTTAGGGTAGGAAATAAACATATAATCCCTTACGTGTGTTTATACTCGTATAATGCTTATACATCACATATATAATATATGGGATATAGGATATATAGAATATATACACTTCAGTGGTCCATTTATGGAGGTGGTCGGTTTAGGGAGTTTTTAAAAATCGTGTTCGTGGTATTGTATGGGCGATCATTTGGGACCCATATAAAGCGATCGATATAGGGGAGTGGTTGATATGTGGAGGTGGTCGGTTAGAGAGGTTTTACTCTCTCCCTCTCTCTCTCTCATATATATATATATATATATATATATATATATATAATATATATATATGTAATATTATGACCCCCCACCCCCAATCGGGGGGGGGGGGGTAGGAGAGGAGGCACTACAGAGCTTATTACAGGTGATAAGGGGCTTATCACTATCCATATATATGTGTGTGTGTGTTTCTGTGTATTGACCAGCACCCCTGCTATATACAGTAAAAGCTCTCTAACTGACCACCTCCACAGATCAACCACTGCACTATATCGATCGCTTTATTTGGGTCCCAAACGATCGCCCATACAATACCAATTACCATTGTAACAATAAACAAAAATCTCTCTAAACCAACCACCTGCCTAAATGGACCATTCAAAGTCGGTCCCATGGTCGGTCTATTTAGAGAGGTTTGTTTTCTCTATATACACATCGTGCTGATTTCCCGTGCTTGCTTACATATATATAAAGATATGTCTGTCTGTATGTATGTATGTATGTATGTATATATATATATATATTTATATATATATATATATATATACACACAAAGTATATACATATAATGAGCCTGTCTAAAAAGGTGATAAGTAATATGGGACAAAACCTTGCCCATTGTAACGATCAACATCCTATCTGCTTATGGATTTGCTCAGGATAAACTGATTTGTTTTTTTACATGGTGTTTCATAATCCCAATAGAATACATATTGATTTGAAGCAAATGTCCTTGTCTTTTCAGTGTAACCGTTTCTGTGCTCTTTTGTGGCAATCGCTACACGGACAAACACAAAATTAGTTATCACCTTTTGAGACAGGCTCATTTTATATATATATATGGATAGTGATAAATAAACCCTTTATCGCGTGTAATAATGCCTGTAGTGTCCTGCACCCCCCCCCTTGTCCGGGTGGGGAGTGGGACCCCCATCATGCACCGCTTCGCCTCCTGCGCGGGGCCTATAGCCTCCACTCCACTATATATCTGTGCGTGTATTGACCAGCACCCCTGCTATATACTTCCTTCCCATTGTGCGCGCGCATTTCACATTTCATATTGCACATTTCACACCCCTTATTTCCGCTCCCTAGATTCATGTTCACACCGTCAGTGGGATATCAGGTCATGGTGCTTGCGGCCTGGTCTCCCAGTGCGGCAGCACTATAAAGTCACCAAGGGTGCGCACTGTCACAAGTCGGTACCCGTCTTGATATAACCTTAGATGTTGCTAGGACGTAAAACAACAACAAACAAACAAACAAGTCGATATCTTGATATAACCTTAGGCGTTGCTAGGACATAAAACAACAAGCAAGCAAACCAATCTCCCGCCATTTCCCGCCACCCCCCCCCCCCCCCCCGCCCCCGTCACTCTATGCTCTGTCGAAAGTCGTCTGTGCCGCCGAGTCCGAAGTAAATCGATTGAACAACAAAAAACCAGAAGAAAAAAAGAACCTTGTATTATCGCCCGGCTCGGCGGAATCTCTGGATAACGAAGAGTGTAAGCAGAGGGTGCAGTGGGCGGGAAATTGACACAAATCGCGGATAATCACTCACTTCCGGTTCGCATCGATCAGACGGAAGTGTCGTCTGCTGGGTAGATTTCATTAGGGGCTGTTCGCGCCCTTTTTGACAGTGGCGGCGGCGGTGGGGTGGTGGATGGGGGGGGGGGGGAGTGGTGGTGGTGGGGGATTATGGGAGGAAAGGAGCCATTCCGCGGTGCTATATTTATTTGTATTTTTTAAATATTTTTTTATTCAACTGGAATACAGTTTTGAACAGAATCAACTCCCACAATATAACACTGGATCGGTGTAAGTACACACACACACACACATACACACACACACACCCTCACCCACACACGCACACACACACACATATACATATATAAATATATAATAGGCTACAACTCAGGAGGATAAATAAAGAGACGAGACGAGGAGTGGCGGAAGGCTACCTTTATTTCCGAGGCCCATATGGCCGAGCAATAAACAGCCCTACCTAGGGGGGAAAAAAAGAGGAAAAATTCGGAGCTCATGTGATCCTGACGCGCGCTGGCTGGGCTAAAGCTACACAGAAGTGGCGCCAGCCAGGCGGAGTGGGTTCCGGCCCGCAGCAAATATCACAACAAATAAATAAGACGTACATAATAAATAGCGAGGTATTAATTAAAACCGGATAGGATATAAAATCCGCCCCTTTATATTCATATAATAAATTATATAGCACATGTATATATATTTAAATATATATATTTATATACAAATGAACCTCGATCCAACGTACACCGATGCAACGGATTCCGGATCCAACGGACACAATCCGCTAGAGTGAATATCTGAACATTTGCGCACTTTAAGTTTAAGAGAACTAGTTATTAGGGAACACTATCAGCGAGGCAAGCAGTTGAAACTTGACACATTTTTTAAACGCAAAGATCCTGAACCCCAGCATTCTGAACCGCAGCCTCCTGAACCCCAGTCTTCTGAACCCCAGCCTTCCACCAGCAATACTTCATACCCCCCGGAAAATGTCGTCGCTGCAACGGACAAACGGCTTTAACGGACAACTGCTCCCGCCTATTAGTCCGTTGGATCGAGGTTCATCTATATATATATTTATATACCCACGTATATACAACGTATATGCGGATGTAACCGAATTGCACGGTGCTGCCACCCAGGGGCTCCTGGGGGGCTCACAGGATAGTGCCATGCACGACCACCAGGTGGGGCAGGAGCCTCCCTACATCTGTTGTTGATGTTGGCTCAGTCTGTCCCTGGCAGCCAGAGCCTCCACACTTCCTTTCAAAACTTTTTTCTTATTCATTTTAGGTAGGGCATTTGAGGCCCAGCCAGGTGCATTACTGTTCTCTACTATTGTCACTTCCTGTAATAAATAATGTACCCACCAATACTGTGTTGCCGTGCATTTCTTACACATATATATATATATTTATATATAAATATATTTATGTAGAATATATATATATATATGTATAAACCTGTTCTAGCTGAGGTGAAGGAAGAATATAAAGAGCTAAGTGGATTGAGAGTATTTATTTTCTCTTGACAAGTAAATATAGCCTTATCATACATATAAAAGTTTTTTTCGAAGCAGGATGCTCAGAACGGCGAGAGATGAGTGACAAGAACTGCTGGTGGCGGCGCCAGTCTAGGCCAGCATGCCGCAGTTAATAAACATCTGCCCACAATTGGACCTTAATAAGAATAATGGTAAAGTAATAGGAAAACCTCATACCGATGATTTATACCCGTATATTTATATACTAACTATATATATTATATAATATATATTATATATATATATATATAATATATATATATATATATACAGTAAAACCTCTCTAAATCGACAGACCATGGGACCGACTTTAAGTGATCCATTTACGGAGGTGGCCGGTTTAGCTAGTTAGAATATCCTTACAATGGTATTGTTGGGACCCAAATAAAGCGATCGATATAGGGGAGGAGTTGGTATAGAGAGGTTTTACTGTATCTTTATATATATATATATATATATATATATATATATATATATATATATAAATATATAAAAATATATTTATACATATATGTAATTATATGTGATATATAACGCATTATGCGAGTATAAAGGCGTGGAAGGGAATTATTTCCTTATTATTATTATTATTATTATTGTGTTTATTATTATTATTATTATTACACTATATACTGTACTACTTCCTTCATGTTCATGACTGGTGGCGCCACCTCCTGTACTCCTCGGTACCTGCATACCACAAAAACATCACTCACGTCGGAGGAATTTTTATACATACATATATATGACAGTTCTTTTCGATTCCGTAGATTTCTATGATTTTTGATAATGGCCGATTATCTATCATGAAATGGCAAGGATATATATGATAGCAATTGGTCAGTCCGATCCTGTTCTCATGTGATCTTTGTTGCTAGGACATAAAACCCAAACAAACAGAAAAGCAAGGAGTGATTGTGGAGAGAAAAGCGGAATTGGTGGCATGGGCGATAATACAGTCAGAACAAGGACAGTGGAACACTCTCCAAGGGATAGTCTGTACTGACTGATCAGTGGAATGGTGCTAGGATAGTGCTAGGATAGTGCTAGAATTGATGTTGCCTGAGTTTCAATCCTGCTTTCGTCACAGTATTTCCCTATTCATCACCTCCATGACACTGGTGCCGTGACCTGAATCCTATACAAGCTACGCACTGTATGGTTGTTGAACCTACCCTGTGTTTATATGTAAGTTCCATTGCCTGTATGTATTCAATTGTAAGCGTTACAACTTACGGGCGTAAACCATTTAAAAGACATATAATCCCAGGAGGACGAGTGTAGTCATTTTTAGGGATGGAATGGCAAGAAGGGTGGGTTCGAATCCGGTCTAGATGCAATATTTCCCTCTCCGATGACACACAGATGTATATATATATATATATATATATATCAATCAATCAATGGGTGCCGTCTTCTCGAAGAAGGTTGGCTGCAATGGACCTCCATCTCTTCCTGTCATTCGTTCCTCTCACGCATTCCGCATAGCTCATTGCTGTCCACTCAGTGATGTTGTCCATCCATGTTGTTCTCCTTCTCCCTCTTGGTCTTTTCCCTTCTATCTTCCCTTCCAGTATTCTTCTCTGTGATTCCTGGTGTCGTATCATGTGGCCAAAGTATTTAATTTTTCTGTTTTTGATCGTTTGTATTATCTGTCTCTTTATTTTCATTCTTGTTAGGACCTCCACGTTGCTTATCATTGCTGTCCATGGAATTTTTAACATTCTTCTGTATTGCCACATTTCAAATGCCTCGAGCTTTGTTGTTATTGCTTTCTTCAAAGTCCATGTCTCGCAGCAATATAAAAGTGTAGACCACACATAGCATTTTAGCAGTCGGAGTCTTGTTTTTATATTGATGTCTCTAGATGTTAGTACTTTCTGCATCTTTAGAAATGTTGTTTTGGCAATGTTTATTCTCCGTTTAATCTCTCTTTCACATCCACCATCACTAGTTATTAAATGGCCCAGATACACAATATATACATATAAATACAAGATACAGTACAAAAAGGGAGAACGACAATGAAGGTGGGTTGAGATAATATATTCTCGAAAAAGTTCCGGTCGCAAGTGACGATGGTAGCGGCGGAAGTATGGTTCGGCGGTGGTTGAGCCACCGGTGCCCGTATGAGTAAGAAGCAAATACATGCAGAGAGGCCATTGGCCAATAATATAGTATCGGAATAACATAATACAGTGTAATAAAACATAGAAATTCCCTTACACAGCTTTATACTCGCATAATGCTTATATATCACATATATATTCTATATACACACATATACAGTACAACCCCATTAAACCAAGCCATGTTAAACCAAACGATCGGTTAACCCAAACTTTTTTCGGCGGCACGGCAAAATAGTACCATTTGTCTTATAAAAAAAGTTGGTTAAGCCAAAGTCGGTTGATCCAAAAGATCGGTTAATCCAAACAAAATTGTCGGACCCCCGGCCACTTCCAGTATGGTTAAATCAAACTTTCATGTGCTTATAAGGTCATCTGAGACCCCATCGACTTTTTGATATGATAAATGGTAGTATTACACTGGGCCGCCGAAAAATGTTTGGATTAACCGATCGTTTGGTTTAACCGAGCTTGGTTTAACGGGGTTATAGTGTATATGCATAAAAAACAATAATCAAAGTGTCCACATACATTGTATATTACATTCTTAATGCACCCTCGGTTTTGCCAAAGCCAAGTCAAAGTCGAAGCCAAAGCTTGGTTAAACCAATGATCAGTTAATCCAAACAAATTTCCAGGGTCCCTTCAAGTTTAGTTTAACGGGGTTATACTGTACATGTATATACATGTATATACATGTATATACGTACCTACAAACACCTCATTTGCGTTCACCTTCACCACAGACCCACAAAGCAACACCTTCCCCCCTACCCCCCATTCACCTCCCCCCACCTATTCCCACCCCCACATCAATAGGCTGCGCACGCAGGTGACCATGGCGACCAAATGGCCATGCTGCGGCCCCTCTCCCCCCCCCCCCCCCCCCCCCCCACCCCCCCCCCCCCGTGCCACCTGGGCATCATGTGCTGACCTCTGGTGGCGGCCGTGTGAGTGTGAGCGTGAGTAGGTGTGTGACTGGTGTGGGTGTGTTTGACGGAGGTGGGTGGGGGTGTGGGTGGGTGTGGGTGGGTAGGTGGGTGGTCTCCACCCACCGCAGCGCCCTCTATTATTACCCGTCCCGGCGGTCCCTCATCTACTCACGGCGCACCCGCGTATCAGCCCCCCTCCCCCCTCGCCTCCCCCCGCCTCCGCCCCCCCCGTCCCCCGGCCCATCTTGCCCGCCAGCCGGCTCCTCCCCATCTCGCCCCCCCCCCTACAACTCCCCTAGAACCCCCCCCTACAAATCCCCCCCCCCCCCCCCCCCCCCCACCACCCCCCCCCCCCCCCCCCCAACCAACCAACTAGACACATTACGGGCACGGTGGCTGAATCGGTAGAGCGTGGAGTTCGGTTCAATTTGATATATTTATCTAAAAAATAAGACAAAAATTCAAATGCCATCGGACCTTGCAACTTTAAACCAATGCCTTATCAATTTTATACTTGTCGCTTCCTAGCCAGGCGCTCGGCATTAATAGGATAGGGCAAGGACTGGTTGGCTCAGTGGCAGGATAATGTGACTCAGTGGGATATCGGGTTATGGGGCCAGCGGGCTGATTTCTCAGTAGGGCAGCATTATTTTGCCGCCATATGACCTTACAATACCGCCATATGACCTTGCTATACCTGCAATACCTGCAGTACCTCAGGTAGTTTGACGCCCCTGCCCTGCAGAGTTGTAAACCACTGCCTTGTGGCCCAGGTTCTTGACAGAACCGAAGGCTAAGGGAGCAAACCCTAAACAGAAAACCATGTCACTGTGGCAGCATTAAGGGCGGTTGATGTATGGAACTCCCAACACCTCCCGACCAGCCACTGGAGGGACAAATAGTTTTGCGCCTGTCTTGACATGTTCTTGCCAGTGTGAAACCTCTATTTGCTCCCCGAGAGAGTGCCGCTGGTAACTTGCAAAACCCAGCAGCACTTCAACACTTTTGCAGGCACCTTTCATGATGATGATGATGAAGATATGACCTTAGATGTTGCCAGGATGCAAAACTCACAACAACCCACCAACCAACTAGACAGACACTCACTCATGCATCTGCACTACCACTGTACCAGCCACGTGTACACTGGTTAAGCCCCAGTCACACCGTACCGGATTGAGTACCGGACACAACCGGACAAAGAATTTTCTAGTCCGTTGGTGTCCGGTATCAAAATGTACCGAAATCTGTCGAAATGTTGCGCTTTCAACCAGACGAAACACACGCTAAACGGACAAGGAACGTACATTAACGGATAGCTAACTGACGAGAACCGGACGAGAACTGGACGGCAACCGAATGTCAAATGGACGGACCGAACACCAAATGGACACGGACCGGACTGATCATGGACGTGTCAAAAACATATACTGACCGAATGCCCCCAACACCATCAACGGACTCTGCAGGAAGCAAACCGGAGAAGTAATGGATGGGTAGCGGACATGAACCGGATAAAACGGACTAAACAGACTTAAAACGGACACCAACCGTACACCTCAATCCGGCGGTGTCCGGTACAAGTTTTGTGCATGTTCAAAACTTGCTACCATACACACTGGACACCACCGGACACGCCGGATGCCAATCGTATATAAACCGTACATTGCCGTATTTCACAGGACAGTGTCCGGTTTCTGTCCGTTTCTCCAATCCGGTAAGGTGTGACTGAGCCTTTACACTTTCACACTCACTCTCACACACGCACTCACTCACTCTCACTCACACTCACTGTTGCACTCACTCACACTCACTCATTCATTCACACTCATTCATTCACACTCACTCACACTCACTTATTCATTCACACTCACTCACGCTCTCTCACACTCACGCAAACACATCCACACACTCACTCAGTCGCACTCACTCATTCACATTCTCATACTCATTTAGACATACTTACACACATACACTCACACCTTCACTCACTCACACCTTCACACAACTTCACACACACTCAGACAATACACATCCACCATGCTCTGGTTTCTCACCTACTCAAACTCACACACACACTCAAACACACACACTCACACACACACACTCACACACAGACTCACAAACAGACTCAGACACGCTCACACACACTCACACACACTCATATATACACTCATACACACACTCACACACACGCACACACACGCACACACACGCACACACACTCACACATACCCACATACACTCACACAAGACACACACTCACACACACTCACACACACTCACACACGCTCACTCACATACGCTCACACACACTAACACACACACACTCACACACACTCTCACACACAGACTCACACTCAGACTCACACACAGACTCACACATGCTCACACACACTCATATACACTCACACACACTCTCACACACACTCACACACACGCACACACCCACACACACTCACACATACCCACATACTCACACAAGACACACACTCACACACACTCACTCACATACGCTCACACACACTTACACACGCACTCACACATGCACTTACACAGACACTCACACACACTCACACACACATACTCACACACAGTCACACACATTTACACACTCACACACACTCACGCACACCCTTACACACTCACTCACACACTCACACACACTCTCACACACACTTGCATGCACACGCGCACACTCGCACATACTCACACACACTCTCACACACACGCGCACACACACACTCACACACACACTCACACACACTCACATACACTCACGCACACACTTACACACATTGACACACACTCACACACACACAGACTCACACAGACTCACACACATAGTACACACGCCCCGTGCGCTGGTTCCTCACGTGCCAGCCGCCAGGGGGCGTGCTGCGACTGCCACCTGACTAATAACCCGAGAAGGCAATAAAAATATATCGTTAAAAAATGAATAAAAAGGGACTCAACAACAACAACAACAAAAATCAAACAAAAAAAACACCAACCCCTTCACCTGATTAATAACTCAAATACAATAAAGAAATAACAACTAATTAAATTTAATAAAATAAATATTAAGCGACCCAATCCCGACACTTGATTAACAACTCTAAAATGCAATAACAATAATTCCTTTCAATTTTAATCTTTCTTTTTTTTAAAGCGTAGCCATCGCACATGTGATTGTAGTAGGGAGGCCATGTAATTATGTGTGGTATAAGGTATCTTATGCGAGTATGATTCTGGGAGCATTGCAGAAGGTGTTGGCTGCTACTGGTGGAGCTGCCTGGAATGCATTTAGGTCTGTATGGATAAGAGGGTCATTGGTCTGCTTGGGTAGTATATAACTGGTTGGGGGCCAAATTAGTAGAGCGCAGGCCCGAAGTGCGGAAGGTCGGGAGTTCGAATCCCAGCCGGGTCAAACCAATGACTTATAAAATTGATACTTGTCAGTTCCTAGCCTGGCGCTCGGCATTATTAGGATAGGGCAAGGACTGGTTAGCTCAGTGTCAGGATAATGTGACTGAGTGGGATATCAGGTCATGGTTCTGGCAGTAGGCCTGATTTTCCAGTGGGGCAGCACTATAAAGTCGCCATGAGTGCACCATGAGTGTCACAAGTCGGTACCCATCCTATTATGACCTTATATGTTCATCAAAGGCTGTGGTATGTGCTGTCCTGTCTGTGGGAAAATGCATGTTATAAAAGACCCCTTGCTGCTTATCGGAAAGAGTAGCCTATGTGGCGGCAGCGGGTTTCCTCCAAAGAAATATGTCAGAATGACCATATGTTTGACGTCCAATAGCCGATGATAAAAATCAATGTGCTCTAGAGGCGTCATTAAATAAAACAAATTTTTGCCAGGACGTAAAACTACAGCAACCAACCAACCATATTGTTATGGACACGGTAAATAAACCACCTCCATTGTCCGCCACGAAGCACCGCCTGCCACTGGGCTCTGGGCCTGCCCGGCATATGTTTCAATGCCCCGTCCTGATATGACCTTAGATGTTGCTAGGACGTAAAACAACTAACAAACAATATGTTCCAATAATACTCAGATAGAGCCTCGTAATTACCGGTTCAATTCTGATGCGCGAAAAGGAAGAAGGCAAGGCGGATATGGAAAAACAAGGCGTTTATTGGACGCCTCGGGAAATAAGTCATACAGGGGAGCAATCAACAAGTACAGAGAGGAGCTCATGAGGAGCAGAAAATAGGTAGAAATGAAGGGGCTCATGAGGAGCAACGAGCAAGTAAATGTACAAGGGCCCCCAGGGGGCAAAGTCAGAGTCCGGTAGTGAGGCTGGAATGAGTCAGTGAGGGGGGCCGAGGAGCCCTCCACCAAGGCGGAGCAGAGGGCTCGAGGCGCGCCCGAGGGGGCGAGGCGGGGCACGGTGCGCGCACCACCTCAGAGGTCAGGTTCCCTGTCTGGGCGGCGAGTGTCCGGGGCCTACGTCGACAGGGAGCTGGCGGCCAAAGAGAAAGGAGGCTCGCTCCTTGGAGAGATGCGGTGAGGAGGTCCGGCGAGGGTCGAGCAGGGGGGCAGCGAAGTCCTCAGGGCTGGGTGGGGTGGGGGTCGGGGTCGGGTCGGGCGAGTTGATGAAGGCGGTGTCGTGGTCGGCGGCTGCGTTGTCTGGGGAGGGTTCCTCGTGAGGCTGGGCTGTGTCTGAGGCGTGAGGTGCGAGGTGATGATCCCCGGCTCTGTCTGGGCGGCGTTTCGATCGGTGGTCGCTGGGGGGTTGTCGGTGGTCGTGATGGTCGGCGGCGGTGCTGTCTGGGGAGGGTTCGTCCTGAGGATGGGCGGCGTCTGGGGCCTGCGGTGCGAGGTGATGGTCCTCGGCTCTGTCTGGGCGGCGTTTCGATCGGTGGTCGCTGGGGGTTGTCGGTGGTCGTGATGGTTGCGGCGGTGCTGTCTGGGGAGGGTTCGTCCTGAGGATGGGCGGCGTCTGGGGCCTGCGGTGCGAGGTGATGGTCCTCGGCTCTGTCTGGGCGGCGTTTCGATCGGTGGTCGCTGGTCGTGATGGTCGGCGGCGGTGCTGTCTGGGAAGGGTTCGTCCTGAGGATGGGCGGCGTCTGGGGCCTGCGGTGCGAGGTGATGGTCCTCGGCTCTGTCTGGGCGCGGCGGATAAAAAATCCGCCGAGGCGGCCGGGATCGGCGCATGAGGTGGCGGCAGTGGGCACGCACCCCCGAGGAGGTGCGCCCGAGGTGCTGGGATGGGCAGGGTCGCTTGAGGTGGTGGCGGGGGGCGGGCCCATGGCGCGACCCCGAGGTGCTGGGGCGGGCGCCGAGGTGTAGGCGGCTTGGCGCCTCGGGGCAGGTGAGGGGGTCTCCGGTGGGCCTCGGGGTCCCCCCAACTCCAGGGCATCCATGCGGGCGGTAGTGAGGTGCTGGAGGGCCTCGAGGCGGTGGAGGGCCTTGAGCATCGTGGTCGTGTCGGTGCCCGAGGCGCGGTCCGAGGGTGCCGAGGGAGACGCCTGGGCCGAAGAGGGTGAGGCGCCCCCCGGCGAGCCCGAGGAGGGTCCCGGCGTGGCCAGGGCAGTCGCCCGGGAGCTCTTGCGGCCCTTCCCTTTTCCGTGTCCGGGCATGCTGGAGCGGCCCGAGGGGATGCAATGGTCCGAGGTGAAGACGACGGAAGGTGGAGAGCCAAAGAGGAGGAGGGCTGGAGGAGGGCTGGAAGGCGAGTGTGCCCGAGGTGCTGGGATGGGCGGTGTGCTGTACGCCGTTCGCCGCCTCGGGGCGGGTGGTGGTGCTTAAGGTGGCGGGGGAGGGTGCGCCCCCCCGGCGACGTGTGCCCGAGGTGCTGGGACGGGCGGTGTGCTGTACGCCGTCCGCCGCCCCGGGGTGGGCGGTGGCGTCCCCTCGCTTCTGGGCATGATGCTGGTGTTGGAGCGGTCCGAGGTGGAGAAACGGCCCGAGGTCCGAGGTGATGGCCAACGGTCCGAGGTGAAGGCCAGAGTAGGAAATGGCAGAGCGTCTAGGAGGCTGGAGGGCGAGTGACTGAGGGAGGCCGGCGGGCGGCCTTATAAGGGAGGGCTGGAGGGCGACGGCAGGTGAGGTGTGAAAGCAGCCGGCCCGGGGGAGGCCGAGGGAGAGGTGAGCAGCGGGCGTCGGATGAGGCGAGAATGCCGCGCGACAGCCCGGGGCGGGGGAGGGTCTCTTCCTCTCCACGCATCAAACGCAATGCTTCGCATTATGACCAATTCTGACTGGAGTGACCAGACGGGGTGTTCGGATGAGTTGAGCATCCGTCTCCTGTTTTGGGAGATCGGGGGATCTGACTCCACCTGTTTGTGGGTTCGAATATTGGTCGAGTCAAACCAATGACTTAAAAATTGATACGTGTCACTTCCTAGCCTGGTGCTCGGCATTATTAGGATAGGGCAAGGACTGGTTGGCTCAGTGTCAGGATAATGTGACCGAGTGGGATATTGGGTCATGGTGCTGGCAGTAGGTCTGGTCTTCCAGTAGGGCAGCACTATAACAAGTCGGTACCCGTCCTGATATGATCTTGGATGTTGCCAGGGTGTAAAACAACACGCAACCAAACTATAAAGTCGCCATGAGTGCGCAGTGTCATAAGTCAGTGCCCGCCTGATATCACCCTAGATGTTGTTAGGACGTAAAACAACAACAAACAAACAAACCAGCTGGCTCTGGGCACGCCCGGCATATGTTCCAATAATACTCAGCTAGAACCTCGTAATTGCCGGTTCAATTCTAACTTGGGGGGGGGGGGGCGGGGGGAGGATGGGGGGGGGGAGGATGGGGGGCGCGGGGCCCCCCCCCCAATGAGGGCGCTGGGATAAGGATGGCTAATGATTAGGGTGACTGACAGCAAACACTGCTGTGGTTTTTTCAATTAAATTTTTTTTGTATTGAGGCTGTATTTATACTGTCCATAGCATATATATAAGCCTGGGTATTCAGGCTTGTTTTCAATGATGGCCAGCTATAGTGTTGGCGTTATCTTATCACACAGTGGCTGCTGATAACATATTTGATTGCCTGCATTTCAGTAGCAGATAGATAATTGGTTGGTATGGTTAGTAGCCTATGTTAGTTTTTTTGGATTTTCTTGGCATCAATCAATCAATCAATAGTTCCATCCTCTAGTCGAGGGTTGGATGCAATGGTTCTCCACTTGTCCCGATGTTGTGCTGTTCTGATAGACTGTGAATAATTCAAGCCTGTCCACTGTGAAATATTTGTAAACCATGATGTTCTTGGTCTCCCTCTCCCTCTGCTGCCATTCACCTTCCCTTCCAACAATGTACGGTATATTGAACTCTGACGAATGATGTGGCCAAAATAAATAAGTTTCTTTGTCTGTATAGTGGCAAACAAGCTTTTCTTATTTTTAATTTTTCTGAGAACTTCTTTGTTGGTGATCTTCTTTGTCCATGATATTTTCATCATCCTTCGATAAGTCCACATCTCAAATGCTGCTAAACGTTTGTACATTTTCTTAGAGATTGTCCATGTCTCTGCCCCATACATTAGAGTAGACCACACATAACACTGAAGAATACGCTTCCTTGTTTGTATTAATATCTTACTTGATGTTAACACTCTATTCATTTTGGAGAATGTTGTTCGGGCTATTGTTATCCTTCTTTTAATTTCTTCCTCACATCTCCCATCATTTGTAATGATGGGAGATGTATTAATTGGCATATATGTATTAATTCATTTTGTTCTACTCTTATTACTAGACTAGCCTACTCCTATTTACATATCATAGGCTTGTACGTAGCTGTGTGGTGTGTTATCTGGCTACTTTTGCCATGGTTACCTTCCATTGGGCGTCCCGCTGGTGGGCCGTGACATATCACATGCCCCTTTGCAGTGCAGCTTAGTGGGGGTTTCCTAGCCTTATTTTGCACAGATATTTTTTTGTAAGTTTTTAGGCATTATTAGGATAGGGCAAGGACTGGTTGGCTCAGTGTCAGGATAATGTGACTGAGTGGGATATTTTCGAGGCGCTTTTTGCCTCCTGTCTGAGGTCTTGGAGCATGGCCCAGTTGTTGATCAGAACTCAATGTGTCACGTCTCAATCTCTCACAGGCAAGGAACAGTGGAATGAGGAAAACCAATTGCCTGTGATTAATCATTTATAAATCAATTAAAACAATTTTCCTTTAGTCTGGTGGCCTTATTTTGAACAGATATATTTTGTAAGTTTTTAGGTCAGGAATTTGTCGTTACTTCATGATGCTCACTCTGCTCACATGACCGGTATTGCTGGTTTATTGGGATTTTACTTTTATGTCTTAGCAACATTTAAGCTTAAAAAGGAAAGTTTGTTTTATTTAACGATGCCTCTGGAGCACATTGATTTTTTTATCATCGGCTATTGGACATCAAACATATGATCATTCTGACCAGTCCCTTACGCTAACACTCCGTCGCAGTTTCCGGCGGGAGCATGCGCAGTAGGAGAGCGGGGTACAGCGTTCAGGCATATCTGGCATGACTACAGTAACTTTACCACAATCACAGGGTCTGTACATCCTTTTTAAGTTTAAATGTTGCTACGACGTAAAATTATTTTGGGTAATTAGTCTTGAAAACCCTTGAATTCTATTAAACTGTCCCCACTGATCTAAATTAGTCCGAAATCACCGTTCGCCATTGTTCTCTTTCCCTGAAATCCAAATGGAAATAGTCTTGAAATAGCTTTGAAATAGACTTTAATTTTATATCTTCACATGTTTCCGGAACCCTGTATTCATTAATCTAGTCACTATAAAGTCGTCATGAGTGCGCACTGTCACAAGTCGCTACCCGTCCTGATATTACCTTAGATGTTGCTAGGACGTAAAACAACAACAAACAAATAAACATTAATCTAGTCATCAACGCAAATGACTGATTTAGTGATAACATAGTATATAGCCTTTAACAAATACAAATAAATTGACTGCATGATTCACTGGGGTTTCACGTGCTACCAACATCTGAGATCATATGACGATTAGCAATACTAAACTAAGCTTCAATGAATAACGAGAAGATAAGATCGCTAGCAGTTTTTTGTTTATGTCCCAACTGCAGATGGGAAGATAACAGATGGAATAACACCCCCCCCCCCCACACACGCACACCCACACGCACACCCACACCTACACCCACACACACGCACGCACACGCACCCACACACATACACCCACACCGACATGCACACACACGTACACACACACGCACACCTACACCCACACACACCTACACCCACACACACCTACACCCACACACGCGCACACACCCACCCACACACACGCACCCACACACATATACCCACACCCACATGCACACACGTACACACACGCACACCCACACACACACGTACACGCACCCACACATGTACACCCACACCCACACATGTACACCCACACCCACATGCACACACGTACACACATACCCACACACACACGCACACACAGGTACACCCACATGCACAACACACGTCCACGCACACCCACACACACATCCACACCCACACCCACACACCCCATACCCCTCCCCAGCCACACGCACATTTCCCACCCTTACTAGCTACATTGATTATTGTGATACCAGTGAGATGATAGACAGCCCCCCCCCCCCCCCCCCCCTCATGCGATGGTGGGAGAAGAGGTGGTGGGGGAGGGGGGGAATAAGAATGTGTGTGTGTGGGTGGGGGGAACTAGTTTCATCCAGCCTTCGTGTGAAATAGTCTTTATTTCAGGTAATACCATGCGGTAATTGTATACAATACAGTTCTTACACTAGGGTGGGCATGCCTGTCTCCTTATGGCGCTTCGCCATTATTGCTGGTGTTGTTGCGTTGTAGGCTTGTGCACCTGCGGAGTCTACAAATATGTCGCGATGAGGAGAAATGCGAAATGAGTTTGTACATTGCCAACTTTTTTCAGCGGCCCAGCAAAATACTACCATTTATCATATAAAAAAGTTGGTGGAGTCTCAGATGACTTTATAACCACATGAAAGTTTGGTTTAACTCTACCGGAAGTGGCCTGGGGCTGACAATTTTGTTTGGATTAACCTATGATTTGGATTAACCGAATTTGGCTTAACCAACTTTTTTAGATGATAAATGGTAGTATTTTGCTGGGCCTCCGAAAACAGTTTGGATTAACTGATCGTTTGGTTTAACCGAGCTTTGTTTAATGGGGTTATACTGTAGTAGTCGACACTGACCTATCACCAGCCAATCAACCATTTAAAGGACTTACAATTCCAGGGGGGGGGGGTGTAACCTGTAGCAGTAGTAGTCTGCACTGACCTCTCAGGCAAGGAGCCACATAGACACGTAGGTGTGCGTAGTGTGGTGATATCAGGGAGCCTAGGTGGTGTAATGGTTAGTGTAGTGGTCTGCACTGACCTCTCAGGCAAGGAGCCGCATAGACAGGTAGGCATGGGTAGTGTGTTGATATCAGGGAGCCTAGGTGGTGTAATGGTTAGTGTAGGAGTCTGTACTGACCTCTCAGGCAAGTAACCACATAGACAGGTAGCCGTGGGTAGTGTGGTGACATCAGGGAGCCTGGGCGGTGTAATGGTTAGCACACTAGCCCGGAATACAAGAGGTGTGGGTTCAGATCCTGCTCTAGGCGCAATATTTCACATTTGAATCTCCCCCATGAAATATGTAATATTTCTCATGATGTTGACTGAATCTATTATTGACTGTCTGAATCTACTGTTGATAGATCTATCAATTATTATTGATGGAATCTATTATTGACGGAATCTATTATTGACTGAATCTATTATTGACTTAATCTATTATTGACTGAATCTATTATTGACTTAATCTATTATTGACTGAATCTATTATTGACTGAATCTCTTATTGACTGAATCTCTTATTGACTGAATCTATTATTGACTTAATCTATTATTGACTGAATCTATTATTGACTGAATCTATTATTGACTGAATCTATTATTGACTGAATCTATTATTGACTGAATCTATTATTGACTGAATCTATTATTGACTGAATCTATTATTGACTGAATCTATTATTGACTGTCTGAATCTACTGTTGATGGATCTATCAATTATTATTGACTGATTCTATTATTGACTGATTGTATTATTGACTGAATCTATTATTGACTGAATCTATTATTGACTGAATCTATTATTGACTGAATCTATTATTGACTTAATCTATTATTGACTGAATCTATTATTGACTGAATCTATTATTGACTGAATCTATTATTGACTGAATCTATTATTGACTGAATCTATTATTGACTGAATCTATTATTGACTGAATCTATTATTGACTGAATCTATTATTGACTGAATCTATTATTGACTGAATCTATTATTGACTTAATCTATTATTGACTGTCTGAATCTACTGTTGATGGATCTATCAATTATTATTGACTGATTCTATTATTGACTGATTGTATTATTGACTGAATCTATTATTGACTGAATCTATTATTGACTGAATCTATTATTGACTGAATCTATTATTGACTGAATCTATTATTGACTGAATCTATTATTGACTGAATCTATTATTGACTGAATCTATTATTGACTGAATCTATTATTGTCTGAATCTATTATTGACTGAATATATTATTGACTTAATATATTATTGACTTAATATATTATTGACACTGAATCTACTCTTGATAGATCTATCAATTATTATTGACGGATTGTATTATTGACTGATCCTATTATTGACTGAATCTATTATTGACTGGCTGAAACTGCCGTTGATGGATCTATTATTGACTGAATGTACTGTTGTCTGAATCTATCAACAATTCAATCACCTATTGGCTGAGCTAAATCTGGCCGTTGACAGAATCGACTGTTGAGTCAATATATTGTCAGATGAATTTAATTGACTGTCGAATGAACACATTTTAAGATGTATCAACTTTCAGGATAATTAAATTAGGTTATGCATATTTTGTACTGCAGCGTAAGAGTCCGAAGCAAATCAACCCCCCAGGAAAGCGATATAAAACATGAATTAATTAAGCAAACAACTATTGTTGCTAAAACAATTAAAAAACCCTTGGAAGAAGAATGTGATCTTAAACATGAATTAATTAGGTGTCTGAACTTGAATTGACACCCAGCCAACTGTTTGGGTGTTGGCTCTGTGACTTTGCGGCTATGATTTGTTTGTTTGTGGTTTTACGTCCTAGCAACATCTAAGGTCATATCAGGATGGCTACCGACTTGTGACAGTGCGCACTCATGGCTATGTTATAGTGCTGCCCCACTGGGATACCAGGCCACCAGCACCATGCCCTGATATCCCACTCAGTCACATTATCCTGACACTGAGCCAACCAGTCCTTGCCATATCCTAATAATGCCGAGCACCAGGCTGGGAAGCAACAAGTATACATTTTTAAGTCATTGGTTTGACTCGACCAGAGTTCAAACCCATGATCCCATGGTCTACCACCATGGGAGATGGACGCTCTAACTCATTCGGCCATCCCGTCTGGTTTGCGGCTATGATGTTATGAGGTTATGTGGTTATGAGACTATGTGGTTATGAGGCTATGATGATATGCAGAGTCTATATTAAGGCAGCTGTGAGACTGCGTCAGAGAGCGTGTATATAGATGAGAGGGACAACTCTCATACTAGACCGTGTAACAGCTTCCGACTGTGGCGCTCCAAGTGGTGGTTGTTGAATAGTTTACGCCTACCAGCAAACTCAAGGCATTGTCAATGGTCGTGGGCAATCTTCATACAGAAAAAGTGAAATATCTCTAAAACTACACCACATAGAAACAAACTGTTTGGAACACATATAGAAAACATATTCAACGATGAGACTATATTAAATTCATATGGTTTGGGTTCTGTATTTCTATTCATTTTGAATAAAATATACGTTTTGCACTGCACGTACAGCAAACTCAATGCATTGTCAATGGCGATGAGCAATCTTCATACAGAAAAAGTGAAATATCTCTAAAACCACACGACCTAGACACAACCCGCTTGGAACACATATAGAAAACATGTTTACCAAAAAGATTATATTAAATTTATAAGGTTAGGGTTCTGGATTCCTATTAATTTTGAATAAAACTGATGTTTTGCACTACGTGTACCGTCAAACTCAAGGCTTGTTCAACAATAACCGCGAGAGGCGCCACTGTAGCCTGTGTTACCGATTTTCACGGGATTTGTCCCTCTCATCTATATACACGCTCTCTGACTGCGTCTAAGCGGCTATGTAGCTGTGCTGCTATATGTTTATGCTGCTTTGAGGCTATGTAGTTGTGAGGCTTTGTGGCTATGAGACTATATGGCTATTTTACTTCGAGACTGTGGCTGCGAGGCTTTGTGAATGTGAAGCTATACGGCTTTGAGGCTAAATGGCTATTTGGGTTTGAGACTATGTGGCTACGAGGCTATGCAGCTTTGAGACTAAATGGCTATTTGGGTTTCAGACTATTTGGCTGCGAGGCTTTGCAGCTTTGAGATTATATAGCAGGGATGAAAGATCTCCGTGATTTCGCTGATTTCCGGGATTTTTCCTGTAGCTATAAGTGTATACTAATAGGTTGCGCCCATCCTGATATGACCTGAGAAGTTGCCAGGACGTAAAACTCCACCAACCAACCAATACGTTGTTTCACGCTGCAGCACCATCAGTGTATACTAATATGTGGTGCAAACGCCGCAGCACTAGCTGCGTATACTACTAATGGCTTCAAAACCCGCAGCAGGGTCAGCATATACTACTAATACCTGCTTCAAACACCGCAGCACTATCAGCGTATACCAATATCTATGAGACCCGACTTCCAGGAATTTTCAGCGATTCCCTGACAATGCTAAACCTATGGGAGAATATCAGCATTTCCGTTTTTTTTCCCCGGAGACCACTTTCATCCCTGATATAGCTATTTGGGTGTGAGACTATGTGGCTATGAGGCTATGCAACTTTGAGACTAAATGGCTATTTGGGTGTGAGGCTATGTGGCTGTGAGGCTATGCAGATTTGAGACTAAATGGCTATTTGGGTGTGAGGCTATGTGGCTGTGAGGCTATGCAGCTTTGAGATTATATGGCTATTTGGGTGCAAGACTATGTGGCTGTGAGGCTATATATGCTGCTTTGAGTTTGAGGCTATATAGCGATACAGCTTTAAAGCTATTCGGCTTTGATGTTATGAAGCTAGGAGGCTATGCGGCCATGAGGCTATTGCTTCCCTTAGTCTACAAATGAGGCTTCTGAGCGCGATGGCCTAATGGGAAGAGCGCAGGCCTCACATGTTGAAGGTCGAGAGTTTGGTTCCCGGTCGAGTCAAACCTATGACTTTAAAATTGATAGTCGCTTCCTAGCCTGGCGCTCGCCAATAATAGGATATGGCAAGGACTGTTTAGCTCAATGTCAGGATAATATGACTGAGTGGGACATCGGGTCATGGTGCCGGCGGCCTGATTTCCCAGTGGGGCAGCACTATAAATTTGCCATGAGTGCGGACTGTCACAACAACACACACCCCACACAAAACCCAACACCCCCCCAACCCAACCCAACCAACCCACCACCAACAACAACCCCCCCACCAAAACAAAAAAACCACCCAACACCCAAAAACAACCAACCAAGTCAGTAGGTACCGGTCCTGATATTACCTTAGTTGTTGATAGGACGTAAAACAACAACCAACCAACCAAAAAATGAGGCATGCGCACTACTAACACCAGAGGTCACTGCCACCAGACGACATTTCCTCTCATTAAGCGGAATATTCCCGCCAAAACCGTGTGCATGACTTCTGGTCTGCAGGGCGGATACCTAATTGTGCCTAATGATACGTTACAGCAGCGGGCCCAGGCTCCTAAATGCACAGTTGGCATGCGCGGGGGACCAGGTTAAGGTGGCGTGAATGGAATTCACAGGTGGGTGTAGGGTAAGGGGACCAGGAGAAGTCAAGCACTATGTGTAGGTATACACGGGGTACACGCACACTCACACACAGAATGTGGGCTGTGTTTATCGCATTATATGTGTGTGTGTATACATTTTGCGGTGCAAGTAAGGTTCCAGCGCATGTTAGGTACAGGAACAGCCGGTGGTGGCACCACCGACCGGTCCCACCCGGGGAGGTATAGGAAGGTAGACTTAAGCCGTGTTCACATGGGAAAAGTTTATGCCGCTTTATACAAGGCGGATAATATGAACCGAACTAGTGTCGCGTTCACACGGGCAGTACTTGGGCCGGAAATCGATATCAGCGCATGAACAAGTCCATACTAACCAGCGCCAGTTTCGGTTAGTCGACGTCAGCACGAGAGAGTGTGGGTTCGACCTAGATATGTATAGACTGAATCATATTGTTTTGGAACCGTTAAAAACTTCTGCTGGGCAGTGAAAACCTTAAAATAAATCATGAAAAAAATATATGTGCACCTCTAGCAGGTTCATAAACCAAATTATATTATATAGTGTGACCTGCTTAATCTGCCTCAAGTAAGTCGGTTGCGTTCACACGGGCGATATAAGTCGAATCATAAAATTTGGTTCATATAAACCACCTACTTAGGTGGTTTATAAAATCCGAATTATATGAGTCGATTCAGGCTTGAACCGCCTCAGCCGCGCGTTCACACGCCAAATGTGAGCCGAACTATTCAAGTAGATTTTTATGATTCGAATTAACTGTCCCATGTGAACACGGCTATAGAGAAATGGTACAGGAGCAATATAATAATAATAATAATAATAATAATGAGGAGTTCCCTTCCGTGCCTTTATACTCGCATAATAGTATTGATTGATTGATTGGTGGTTGCTTTACGCCGTGATATAATAATATTAATACGTTATGCATCACATTTAATATATGTATAAATATTCCTGACTAAAGCCCCTGTCACACATCACCGGATTGAGCAACGGACAGAATTATCTAGTCCGGGCATCATAAGTATCAAAATGTATTAAAATGTGTCAAAATGTTGCGATATCGGGTCAAAGGCCGCTGGACGAACGGAAATGAAACGGACATAAAACGGACATGAACCGGACATGAACGGATAGCCAATGGACGAAATGAACTCAAGCCGGACAAGAACTGTAGACGTCAATCCGGCGGCATCCTTTCCAAGTTTTGTGCGTGTTCAAAACTTGTACGGACACAAACCGGGCTATCAATGGACTTTGTCGGTTTCTTTCCGTTTCCTCCAATCGGGTGATGTGTGACAGGGGCTTTAGGGACATAGGAGAAAGAGAACATAATGGAAGTTTGGGTGGGAACCAATGTTTATTTCGGCCCTTCGCTGGACTATAAATGCCCTACTGTTACAGATGAATGAAAGAATCGCCGCGTTCAAAATGACCGGCTTGACGCGAAGCCGGCAGAAATGCGGGCCATGGTTCCAGATGGGTCCGAAATAGCATAGCTCAAGTGAGCCCGATATATTCGCCAACACATTACCAATGAATACACTCACAATTTATATTCATATAATACATTATACAGCACATATATAGTGCGTAATGTGCTTATTTCTATTTGTGTAGCATATAATACATTATATGAATACAGGCACACAGAATGTGGTTTGTGTGACGTATTTATTGTTATATGTGTGATATATAATGCCTTATATGAATACAGGCACACAGAGTGTAGTTTCTGTGACGTATTTATTGTTATATGTGTGATATATAATGCATTATATGAATACAGGCATACAGAATGTGGCTTGTGTGATGTATTTATTGTTATATGTGTGATATATAATGCATTATATGAATACAGACACACAGAGTGTGGTTTGTGTGATGTATTTATTGTTATATGTGTGATATATAATACATTATATGAATACAGGAACCTAGAATGTGGGTTGCGTGTTTATTTATTGTTATGAGTTAGAGTTAGAATGAGTTACAGCATCTGTCTCCCGTGTTGGGAGATCGTGGGTTCAAAGCCTGGTCGAGTCAAATCAATGACTTAAAAATTGATACTTGTCACTTCCTAGCCTGGCGCTCGGCATTATTAGGATAGGGCAAGGACTGGTTGGCTCAGTGTCAGGATGATGTGACTGAGTTGGATATCAGGTCATGATGCTGGCGGCCTGGTCTTTCAGAGGGGCAGTACTATAAAGTCACCATGAGTGCACACTGTCACAAGTCAGTCCTCGTTCTGAAATGATGTTAGATGTCACTAGGACGTAAAACAACAACAAACAAACAAAATCCTGTGCGGAAAGTCGGGAGTTCGAAAACCCAGCCGAGTCAAACGAATAACTTGCTAAATTGATACTTGTCACTTCCTAGCCTGGTGCTCGGCATTATTAGGATAGGGCAAGGACTGGTTAGCTCAGTGTCAGGATAATGTGACTGAGTGGGATATCGGGCACTGTAATTATAAAGTCGCCAAGAGTGCACACTGTCACAATTCGGCACCCATCCTGATATGACCATAGACGTTGCTAGGAAATGAAACCCCAACAAACAAGCAAACCCTCACTTCAAACCCGAGACTGTAGTGTGAGATTTACCCGCTGGGTGGCGCCAGGGGAAATTAGATCGGTATATTACTAACTTTTCGAACATTAAATGTGCGTAAACAAGTTCCTATGCCGGATCTCGGCGGCGCTTGGAGACTTTTGGCGGGAATTCTGTCAATTTGTTTGAGCAGCCGACAATTGTCCGACAAAGAAGCACTCATGTAGCCGTGGCGGGAAGCAGGGCGGCGGCCATTAAGTATTCATGGGGACGCTGGTCAAGCTGCGACCTCTATTATTCAGGGCTGGCCGCAAAAGGGGGAACTTGGCATTGTGCAAGCGGAAAGGTCGTGATGAAACATGGCGAGGTCTCGTGTGGTCTCACGACTAATGAGACTTCACACGAGATCTGTGATAAAGGGGCGCAGGCGCGTGAACCGGGGCTGATCCGGTGGGGCGGGCGGGAGGTGGGAGGGGGAGGGGGGGGGGAAGGAGAGGCGAGAGGAAGGGGTGAGGCGTGATAAGGGAGTAATGGAGTGAGGAGTAGGGGGGGGGGGGGGTTAGAGGAAGGAGGAGGAGGGAGGGAGAGGTGGGAGAGGGGAGGATGGAAGCAGCCTGGGGACCGAGAGAGGGAAGATGTTGGGTGGGTGGGGGCGGGCGGGAGAAGGGAGAGGAAGGGAGGGGAGGGAGGAAGGGGGAGGGAGAATGGAACGGGAGGGATGAGGAGGAGGAAGGGGAGGAGGGAAGAGGATGGAGAGGAGCGGGGAGGGAGAGAGGAGGGGGTAGGGTTGGACAAGGGCGAAGGGGAAGAAGAAGAGGAGGAGAGGGAGGGGAGGAGATGGGGAGGGGGAGGAGGGGTAAGGGAGGGGGTGAATGGGTAGGGTGGGGGTGGGGCAAAGGGGAAGAAGAGGAGAGGGAAGGGGGAGGGGCGGGGAGAGAATATGGAGAAGAGATGGGCCTTGGGAAGGTAAAGGAACGTAATGCAGACGACATTTAGCCGTGGAGTTTGACAATGTCCAGTTTTGGAAGAGAATTCTCTAGTGATTGAGCAGACGACATTTAGTTCAAGAGCAGACGAACTCTTAGTCACCAGAACAGAGGACCTCTTCTCATAGGGACCAGACGACATTTGCTAATGGAGCAGACGACATTTATAACCACCGAGCAGACAACATTTAGTTTTCAGAGCAGACAAACTCTAGTCGTCAGAGCAGAGGTCATCTGCCGATAGGGAGTAGATGGTTGGTTGGTTGTTGGGGTTTTACGTCCTGGAAGCATGTAAGGGAGTAGATGACATCTACCCACGGTGCAGACGACATTTATAACCACCGAGCGCACTTCTGCAGGCAGCGTGGGCAGACGACAATGCTTAGATGAGGACTGAAAGGAATAAGTGAATAATAGGGACCTACGGCCGGCAGAGAAACATAAACAGGGGGTGCCCAGTGTACCACACTGGTACAATAGGAGGGGGGAGAGGGGGGGGGGGGGGAGAGGGGGGGAGAGGGGGGAGGTGAAGATGTCTACAACGCTGTACAATGGGAGGGAAAGGGGGGGGGAGAGGGGGGGGGTAAGAGAGGGGGAGGGGTGAAGGATGTCTACCACACTGGTACAATAGGAGGGGGGAGGGGTGGGGAGAGGGGGCGAAGGATGTCATTTCCCACATACATATATAACCAATAAGTGTGAATTCATAGAAATAGATGAGACAAGTATTGAAATGTTGGTGGAAGAGAGGAAGGGGGGTGGTGGCGGTGGCGGTGTGGGGGAGGGGGGTTTGTGTGGGAGGATGGTGATGGGTGGGGAGGGGGAGGTGGAGGGTGTCATTTCCCACACATATATAACCAATAATTGTAAATTCATAGAAATAGTGAGAAATAAATATTGAATTGGGTGAAGATAGGAAGGAGTTGGAGTGGTGGTGGTGTGGGGGAGGGGGGTTTGTGTGGGGGGAGGGTGATGGGTGGGGGTGGATGTGGGGGAGGTGGAGGGTATCATTTCCCACATACATATATAACCAATAATTGTGAATTCATAGAAATAGATGAGATAAATATTGAAATGTGGGTGGAAGATAGGAAGGGTGTAGGTGGAGGTGGTGTGGGGGGTGGGGGGGTTTGTGTGGGGGGAGGGTGATGGGTGGGG